>JAPDEO010000025.1:0-447965 GCA_027569155.1 Aspergillus haitiensis
CTCCCTTTCTTTATATCTGAACTTTACAGTCATCCCCAAATTTCATACAACAATCAACACTCTAAAATTAATTTCCTAAACAAACCCCCACCAATAAAAAAAAAAAAAAAAAAAAAAAAAAAAAAAAAAAAAAAAGAAGAGCAAAAAAATCTTTCCCCTTACAAGATGCTTGCTTAGCTGTGAAGTATGCAAGGTATTAAAAAAAAAAAAAAAGAAGCAGGCTGGGGCCTCGTAAGGCCAGAGAAGGTTATGCTGTCCGAAACAATAATAATATTAACACAAAGAAATCAATAGTTAATAATAATAATAACAATAAATAGGCAGAATATCCAGTAGTTATATAGGGTAGAAAACAGAAAGAGGAATAAGAGTACAATATTACCTTTCTTTACTTTTTTACTCTTGATTGTGAGAGTCCAGACCAACATCACGTGCGATGATCCAACTTTAGAAGCGCTTCTTTTCCTCCACGCCCAAAACGAGTCAATCGAGAGACTCTCTGCCCTGTCTGTACCGATCGAATATTGCTTCAATTTCCATTCCCACATCTTGCTTTAGTCTACTTCTTGGGTCGTTTTGATTGCTTGACGGCGCATTTCGTGCTAATCGCCCTGTCCCCCTTCCCCCCAAAGGTTGACCACCCCCTCTCCAACTTCCGTCAACATCGCTTGAGCTTTCCCCGCTCTCGCCATACCACCACCGCTATTATCGCTGGCGTTTAGCAATCGGACAACGAATTCATTGTTACTATTGGTGTTCCCTCGTCACAGACTCGATTTGATCGCCTTGGGCACTAATTATCGCTCCTCTCCCTTTGTCACCCCACGGGCCCTTTCCGACCACACCACCAACCCTCCCAGCCGCGTACCGTCCCGTCTATGTGGCACTCTTGTTTGGCTGACGACTGCTAATTCATTCTTGCTACGATCACCAACGAGGAACAATTAGTATCCAATATTATACTATCTTGAACGCCCAAGCGCTTTACTCCGGGCTTCTTTTGCTTTTTCTTTTTCCCTTTTTTTCGGGTCTTCATTTTCTTTGGATACCTCCTCCAGGTGGTACCCTAGCCGAACGACGTCCACTCCCAACACCCTCCCCGACCCAGTGGGCGTCGTTATCGGTTCCTTGAACTCTCCATATTCGCCATGTCCCTCCATACTTCTTATCACGCAGACTCGGACGCTGATGACGAGTATGAGCGGAGTGTGATCACCTCTCCCCATCTGGTGACCGATTCGGAAGGTTCCGCGTCTGAGTCGGAGTTCCCATCCGCAGAACATACCCCTACCTTTCCACACCCAGAAGAGAACGCCCAATTGCCCAAGACAATCATTACGGAATGGACTGCAGAGGAGTGTGCAAATTTTCTGGTTTCTCTTGGCCTCCGCCAGTATTGTACAGCATTCTTAGGTGAGTTCGACTCATCCCTCTAGAAGAATAATATCTGGCTAACAGAGAATATGTTCTATGATTGATAGAGAACGGAATCGTTGGTGAGGCTCTAATCGCCTTGAAGCACGATGAACTGAAGGAGATGGGTATTGCTAGTGTGGGACACCGCTTGACAATTCTTAAGAGTGTGTATGAGACGAAAGTCAAGCAAGACATTCCACTCGATTCCGACCATTACATACCTCTATGTATGTTTACACTCCTCTGCCTTCTACGATAGCAAATGCCGGTCATTCTAACTGCTCCTTTAGCCGCGGATCAAAGTCTCAATGAAAATGCTACCCAAGAAGATGTTGCTCGTCTAATACAGTCCATTCGCTTACGAGATGAGCGGATTGTCAGCGTCGAGGCTGAATTACGGCGTGTTGCAGAAGACTATCGTCGCTTGAGAGAGGAACTTCTCCCAGTCTTTAAAATGGCCAAGGACAAATCACAACCCTTACCTCCTCCCACGGCCGTCCCCGTCACCTCGGGAGACAACTATCATGATAGCACCCTTTCAGGGCAGACACTTACATCATCTGGCATAACTCTCCTAGATCGGTCGGGATCCATTATATCCCGCACTTTCTCGAAACGAGTTCATGGAGGGACAACACCTAAGACGAATTCTCCGACTCATATTCCACCTTTAATCCATGAAGGACGTTCATACAATGATGGTTCTAACCTAGATCCATCAGCCGCTGCGGTTGCAGCCTCCTCACATTTAAACGGAAAGTCACAGATTTCCCCAGGTATACCTTCTCCAACATCTCCTGGCAACCACTACGCTCCTCAAACCCTAGCATCTCGAGCCTACTCACAACCTGGTAACAATAACTCTACCCGCACCCTTCATGACTATCATGAGGATAACCTTACGCCCATGCCCCGACCTGACCGCTTGAACCCCACCCCAACAACAGCAACACGGCCAGACCTTCCGACACGATCTGATTCTAGAGCGGGCGGTGGCGATCCACCAAGCGTTGAAATTTTCAAATCCTTCCGTGTTTCTATGGATGACCCATGCCATAAAGTTCTCCCTGCCGCACTCAAAAAGTACAACATTAACGCTGACTGGAAGCAATATGCTCTTTACATTGTCTACGGGGACCAAGAACGGTGTCTTGGTCTAGAAGAGCGGCCGCTCATTCTCTTTAAGCAATTGGAAAAGGAAGGACGAAAGCCTATGTTCATGCTCCGAAAACACCTCCATCCGATGGATAACAACAATACGTATCCAGGTGGGGGGACAGGGTCTACGCCCAATAGTGCTAGCTTCGAACAGCGGCAAGCCCAGATAAATCTTCCAGGAGGAGTCCTGTGATTTTCTTATCTACCTTAAGCGCGATAAAAGAGAAAGCATTGTGATTTTTATTATATTACTACTTGAGATACCCCCCGTTTCGAAGGTACCCGTTTTCTATTCTCATTATCATTATCTTTTATCATTATTATCATTATTATCTGGTCCATTTCTCTCTTACGTACGATTCCCGTAAGTTGTCACAACCTTCAACTCCATGATGTAATTGGTGTTTTGGCATTGGGCAAACAAATTGAAAACAGTGGGCACTATCTTGAAAATAACCTAGCTCAGATTATCAGCATGGCGTTCTGGACTTTTATTTCTTCTACCTTTTTCATTCTTATTGACTCTTTTGTCCTCTCTTTCTTATTTCCCCCTCTCTCTTCCTTTGGACACATATTTGATTCTTATGAATTGATATCATGATAGATTTCAATTCTATTTTATACGTATCAGCTTCTATTTTCTTTTTATTCTCTTCATTTTCTACATGGTTATGATTTTGTATTTAGCGACTAACGGATGCATACACGCATGGATATAATGAATCCAAAAGGCTTTTATCAATGCAATATTTTTGAAATCCCAATCAGGACTCTCTGTGCTTCTCCTTCTGCTCTTCCTCCTCACCTCCTCCTTGTCTCATCATCTCTCATCTCTCCTCAAGGATTGGCAGGATAAGCTTCCTTAGCGTCTCGAAATCTCCTGGCGAATTTTCCGAACACGGGGGAGCGACGGACATGTCCATTTGGGCCAAAGTCGGAGGGTCATTGCTGCGGTGAAGACGTCAACAGTATAGTTGATAGTAATGCAGTCTGGATATCGACAATATTTTGTCACCAAAAAATAGGTCCCCTGGATGATAATTGGATGCCTGACCAGTTCAAGGATGCTTGACTTGAACTTGAAGAAGAAGAAGAGGACATGCCATTCTCATTCTAGTTTGTAGGATTCATGAAGATTAGTTCAGATATCCCAATTTTATAAACACTCTCTAAGGCATGATATCAAATTTGACTGCGAAGCTCATTCTGCCAATTGACATGGAGCGAGTGATTTTGTTTTGGGGGGGGGGGGGGGGGGCCAATTCTCTAAAATTAATGCGGAAGACGTTTTGCCCTACCTACCTACCTACCTACCCACCTACCTAGTCCTACTTTCAAAAAGGGTTCATTCATTTCAAGGTGTAATGGATTCGGTTAGAAGTTAGAATAATGCAGAATACAGGAGAGGGAGAGGAGGGAGGGAAAAAAAGAACTTTCTAGAGGCCATAACTACCTATCTCTGATTTGATTTTTGGGGCATTCATGACGAATGCGATTGCTTTGGGGATAGATATAAAAATTGACGGGGAAAAGGGAAGAAAAAAAAAAGAAAAAGGGCCAATAAATCGAGAGATTTATTGAACTACTCAGATTAATCTATGTTCCCCTCGTCCCTTGCTATCTTATGTACAGTACTGTACCTACCTACTATGCGTGATGCGCGTACACTTTGTCAAGCCGTTAGCCATTCTTTAAATAAATGAATGAAAAGTGTTTCAGTACCAAGTCAAAGTCTCATGGCTAGGTAGGGAGGAGAGTTGGAAAATTGAAGGGGAAAAAAAAAAATGATACATAATATATGATACAAGTTCTGATAGTAAATCAATCTATTCATCCCCATTCACAGCCATCATCCCCCCCCCCCTCCTATCTTTGCACTACATAACATACAAGTAGGAGAGCTCCCTCACAGACACCAATGACAATGAACTAGATACACACGGGAATTTTTTTTTTTTTTTTTTCTTTTTCCACATATCTATTTTGACTCCAATCCAATGCAACTCGACCATGGGACTGATTAGATTGAGAGATCACGAGCATGCTTTCGGTCCGTAACGAAGAAGGAGGCGGATCCACCCTTTGAGTGATAGTGCTTGCCATGGCCGTGCCCGGAGAAATGTCCCGGTCCACCCCGGTGTCCCGGAATGTCACTGGGCACAGCAGCAAATGAATGATGATGATGTTTGGAGTCAGTGCCTGTAGGCTGGGCAGGCGGAACAGAGCCTTGGGAAGTAGCGGGAGGGAATGGGCGCTCCGTAGATGGACCAAGATCAGTTACGGGGCCGGTAGGAGCTGGTACGAAGGAGCCAGTTGGGGGGACCTCCCCACCTGAAGTCCCAGTGGGGGCCGGTGTCTCTCCAGGTCGACCAAACTCGCCAGTGTGAGAAGCTTGCGCGGGGGCAGAGCCAGTAGGTGCCCATCCGCCAAAAGTCTCACTAGCGGAAGGAGTCTCCCCAGGCTGGCCATATCCAGGACCTTGGGAGGGGACAGCGGTAGGCTGTGCGGGGGCAGAACCGGTGGGGATGTCGACGATGGACCCAGTAGGAGCCTGAGATTCGGTTTTGGTGGCAATAGCGGTATTGTCTCCAGCTGTGGAGACGGAAGAGGTAACAACACTGGTAGCAGTTGTCGAAGCACTAGTAGGGACAACAACAGCAGTGGTGGTGGTAGAGGTAGCAGCCGCAGTGGTAGTAGGGGTGGTGGCTGCAACAGTAGTAGAAGTGGCTTCAGAGCCAGTAGTCGCAGTGCTTCCAGCAGTGTAAAGAGCAGGTCCTGGGATAACATAAGAGCTAATGGCTTGCCAGATGTTCACATAAATGCCGGGATCGGTATCCTTATACAGCGCAGTACCAAGGGTACCACTAGGGGTAGCGGTGCCACTGCCAGTAACCTTCAGGTTAATGCATTGAGGGTAGTTCTGGGCACCATCTAGTGTCTCAGCTCCGTGGAGAGCAATGATTTCATGGCGCAGAACGTAGTTTCCGCTTTCGATGTCGGTGGGAATGGTGATAGTACGGCTGTAGTTGGCAGCGATCAATTCGTCGCTAGCCCATGTTCCTGGGACAGTTGTATCGTCGATGAGACCGCCTGCATCGATCTTGAAAAACTCAAGAGTTGTCTTGTCGACAGAGGCACAATCTCCATTGCAGTTGGCCAGGTAGGTGATCACGGGCCCATGATGGTCGTCAGGCCATGTGCTCCAGAACATGGTCACAGAGCCACCGGGGGCAATCTCAGCGGAGAGGGCTCCAGGCTCAGCACCGCGATGGCAAATGATGTCGGAATCCTGGTAAGCAGTTGGACTCACGTAGCCGTCATCCGTGGCAGCAGTCGACCATGCAATCAACTCCGGCGGATCGGATTCGTAGTAGTAAGTATCGATCAGGTAGCCACCATAGGTGGTTCCATCAACGTCGATACTAGTGACATATCCATGGGCGGCAGCAGATCCAGCTGTGCCTAAAAGGATAGCAGCAAATTTCAAAAGAGACATTCTCAGAGAGGACGAAGGGGGTCTTTTTGTTTTAGGTGTGAAGTTTTGACGCACAGCGTTATGAAAAGAATGCAAAGAAGAAAAAAAAAAAGTGGTTAAAAAGAATGTGTGGTTGAATTGAATGAAAAGAACGAGATAGCGAGAGAGGCTCTGCCTTTGCTTGCGAGGAAGAAGATTCATGTTAGAGAGCAAGAACAATTGGAAGTATTTATACTCAGCTTCCATCACTGTGATACTGTAAGTGTGGAGATATGGCAATACACGCTTTGCTTGGGGGCTTGGCCAAAAGAGTGGGGTGTCTCCCTAGATTGATAGATTTGAAACCTCTAGGATCCTCGGAATGGGAAATCCGGTTTCTTTCGTCAATTTTTTGAGCGAGCCATGAGGTGGAGGCGAAATCAGCAAGAAGGGAGGGCATCGGACTCGCCAGGTCAAGGCTTAAGCCAAAGCACAAGTCGATGCATCGTCGTATTCCCGACACCTCACAGGAAGATTTGAGGAGACTCAATGTGGCAGCGATTGTAATTTCCGACTTTTAGAGCTCGAAGGTGTGATATTGTAGGTTGTTGGTCAGTTGATAGTTTTGCTGTAGTCGTAAGCGCTGCTTAATCTATTCGCAACAAGTAAGCATCATTCTTTGTCATCGTGCTATCAATATCACAAACGAGACCATGCATGTCCTTATTGCCGACTTTGTTCAGATCTTATTATTATTATTATTGTTGTTGTTATTAGTGGTGGTATTATCATTTGCCTAGTAGAGCGAGAGCATGAGACATCGGGTGAGATCCTGCCGGTGATCGTCCCCACATTTCAGGCATTTCTGAGGGCATCATCATAGTAGGAAGGGCGTAGCGACAGAGGTCTAGTAAATAAGGTGAAACAACGGGGACTTAGGCGAATACACGTTATGGGCTCGACCCGATCATGGTCCAATGAGGGGAGTTTTCCATCAACAGACACATCTATAGAGTGTGAGAATCTTTAATTGGACTTGTCATTAAGGGCTGTCGGCTTGGAATAGGCTTGGTTCTCGGCCTGGGAAGCTTGGCTAGCCCCCTTATTTTACCTGCTAGTCAGGAACAAAGAATGATATTAATGATGGGCCATGTTCCTGGCTGTGCCAACATTTTGATCGAGTCTTCACTGGCCGGGGAATTTAGCTCATTGTGGATTTGTTTCAAGGGGTTCAAGACTTGAAAGTGTGGTCTTTACACATCTACTCTAGTAGTTCTTCATGGCGAACTTGCCCCACTCGGGACGGCTGAACCAGAAGGTGCCTGGAAAACTTGGATATTATTATTCCATTGGAATTGAATAATCTGGACAAAAAGGTACAATTTACTTTACGGATGAGTCTATTGGCTTGAGTCTTTGGTTGTTCGGTTCAACAAAAAACAAAGTATAAAAAAGGCGGGGGGGCATTGTTCAGCTCACTTGGACGACGTTTCAATCAGAGTTCCGCTTCTGGTGAAGCTGATGTGCTCGATGTCCATGCGAGGGTTACGTACTCCATGCGATCAAGTGAGCTCGCTTCGATCGACCTGCTTTTGTGGTGTGGAGGCCGCGCTCCTTAGCGTGTTTGGGAATTTAGCAGAGCAGCGCTTAGGAGGGTCCAAAAGACCGTGTGGCTACTCATAGAATCTTCTCGTCTCCTCTTCGCAGTGAGATATCCATGAGCGAACCATTAAGGAATAGTTTCAGGCCGTGTACCTGCACCATTATGGGGGGAAAAAAAAGAGGGGGGTGATCAGATCAGTCTATCACTGTCGCCGCTCATAAACAATTCCCGAAAAGTGACTATTAGGGGCGGTGATAGTAGTAATAGCTCATGCTTAAAAAGTCGTCTCTTGCTTGTTATTCATTCTTATTGTTCTAGTTGACGATATAGGATTCTATTTGGTCGGCATGTGTGCTACTAGATGGGAATATATCAGTTGGAGTGTATCTTTATAGATTGGTTGGCATATATATATACTGCAACAAGGAAAATTAAGGTAATGATATCTAAATCCACCCAGCCTCCCTATTGGCCCTTCCACGATTACAGTTTAAAGAACCAATCGCAGGGTATAGTGTATACTATTTGAATTGATCAAAATAAGAAGAAAATCCTGGGATAATTTAGACATAACATCAACCAAATAGGCTTCCTCCTCAGGTTTGCGAGTTTTGTAGAGTTCAGCCAAGTATCGAAAAATGGTTGCCCTATCACAACAAGCGCGTCGGTGGTGTATCGGTAACATTAGTGCCTTCCATTGGGAGATTAGCACTGGCGGTGGGTTCGACTCCCGCCCGACGCAATTTCTTTTTTCTTTTTGAAATAAGTTTTTTTTTTTTTTCCCCCTCTATATCACCTATGGATTCAATTCTATCATATATCTCCTGTTGACTGACATGCCTGTTTATCATTTGAAGAGGGCCTCCATATATCCAATACCTAACTAGGTGTATAATACACAGGTAACCTGATTCAAACCATGGAACTTACCAACCAGCGTACCGCAGGCGGCCGATTCTTTTGGGGAACTACCTACCTTCCTATTGGTACTAGGTATTATGTTCCTCCAGGATAAATAAGCTTCAACAATTACCAAACGCAACCAACCGAATAACAGTCACATTCCATCCACTATTGATATTCCATATAGATTCATATAACAAATTATAAAATCACCCACTACCTCCTTTTTTCTCTCTATCTTCCCTGTACCCACGTATGTATGCAAGATCGTCATTTCGATTAATAAGCAAGCGTTGGTAGTATAACGGTCAGTATGCGACACTTCCAATGTCGCGGCCCGGGTTCGACTCCCGGCCGACGCATCTCATATTCCTTTTCATTTTGTTTGTTTCTTTTTTTTTTTCTTTTTACACTTCCTGCATGTGCAGATAGCTAGCTAATAAAGACCTAATGACCGAGGATTAACTTGAATCAAAGCTAGATATAAGGGATCAAATATCACCAGAGGGGTTCTTCTTTATATTCATATTTTGTGTGGTGTTTATAGAAAGCTATGACCCAATTAGGTTGGTTTCTTGGTAAATTGCTAAATAAACTGGCGGGGGGAGGGGAAGAAGACACCCTCTAGGACGTTTTTGATGTCATGGTTCTTCTGTAATGCACCTGGTAACGTAGGCAGCGAGCAGATCATGCAGACCGTGTCTAATCTAGTCACAAGTATTGTTCAGGCTGTTTCATCGGTCAATAGCCGGAACGCGTGTTGGTAGCGGAATGGTTGAGTTGTGATATCTGTGGGTATGCATATTTTGAGATATATCGTATGACCCAGCCTATATAGGTAAGTAGAAACTAGGAGAATAGTTGGGGGAGAGAATGGACCTCTCTGTTGGACTCGTATTTTCCATCAGTAGTATTAAAGAAAGAACCTAAAAATGGAAAACGGATTATATTCATGGGTGATACCGGGATTTCGAGGGACAACAATCTTTCCACATCAGTGAGTTACTTGCACTCAGTAATCACACATAATATAAAAAAGGCATTAAAGCGACATGATAGGTATCTACACTAAGCAAAACAAAAACCTCTATACACACACGAATAATATGTATATAACGCGTGCTCAACCCAAAATATCAGGGAAATCACGCAAGCTCTAAGCCACTGTCCCTTTCCTGTTTTTTTCCCCCCCATCAGGCACCGAGGATCGTCATAAAGTTGCAAGGAGATTGTTTCCGGACAACGCAGCACTTCGCCGCTCCCCTATCCTTCTTTTTCACTGAGTTCCCAATCTCCCTATTCTTTTTTTTCTCCCTAAATCAAGTCTCTCGGCCCTTCTCTCCTCCCCAAGAAACTCGCGAACGATGTCGACTGCGACGAGATCTGGAAGAGCTCGCACCATTACCTTCCCGGTCGTAGGTGCTGCCATGCGCTAGCCTGGTGCCATCTGCAAACTGGATCTTGCCTGGGACTTGGCGCATGCCACCGTTCTCCTCACTATCAGAGTCCTCAACAGCAGCGTCTGAGTCCGAGCTCTCAGAGTCATTCAGTTCACCTAGAGCAGCAAGACGACGACGACGTTCCGCTGGTGTTTCTCCATTGTCGTCTACATCGCCTACTTGCAAAGGGTGTGCGAGTCCAGCCGCTTCACGCAGCTGAGATGGTGGAACTCGCTCTGTGCCATCATCATCGGAATCCCGCCTTACCCGAGTCTTGGGAGACGAAGGGGAATCAAGGTTGCTACGTCTCTCACCGGCGGCGGTACCCTGTGTGAATCTGGCCAGTGACGCAACAACATTATGGCCCGGTACTCCAGTCGCTGATTCGTCATCGCTGATATTGCTCTCGGAGCCCTGATCATCATCGTGGCCGCTTCCAGGCATTTGCTCCGATACAGAGATTCGGCGCTCTTCGTTTCGAGCTTCTTGAGCCTGATCAATGGCGACGTTCTTGATATCTGCGGGGAGATTTGACTGCTCTAACATCTCTTGACGAGCTTTGGGACCGAGATTTCGGATCTGTTGGGCGAACTCATGCTTGGTCATCCTGCGGCCTTTGTGTTGGACGCCTTTCCTGCCATCCTCATCGTCGTTGGCAAGCGTGAAACGAAGACCGTCGTCGGCTAACCATTCATCCTTAGCAGCCTTCTTGGCGGCCTGCGAGGCGTCACCACTTTCATCTTCCATGCCAAGCCACGTTCCCATACGGTTCAATCCACGCCGCACTGGGTCGCCCGTCTCTGGTCTCTCTGCCGAAGGAATCGAGTACTTTTTAATGACTTCTCCGTCTTCATCCTCGACAATGATCGTATTACCGAATTGGTATGCATGGGCTGAGCGACCCTTGCCCTTCTTTGGTTTGGTAGCTTCTTTATCAGGTGTTGCTGCCTCCTTGTCCTCCGCCTGACCCTTACCGAAACCAAACCAGTTGCCGAACCGTCGGCGAGCTTTGCCAGTGGGACGATCTTGTTTTTCCTCAAGGGGCTTTTCCGGTTCCTGCATGGGTTGTTCCTTTTCGGGGACTTGCGTTTTATCCGACTCACTCGATCTTTCCAGATCTCGCTTGAGCCTGGATTGTAGTTCGGCTATGTACTGCTGCTGTTCTTCTGGAGACTTGTGTCCAATATCTTCAGTTGAAAGGACATTGCCATCTCTGTCCTCAGTAATAATGTGATTTCCCTCGAGATAAACATTTACTGTAGCTTGCTGCAGAACATGACCACCAGTTTCACCCTGTTCCTTCCTGGAATCTGCTAGTTCATGTTCAATTGTTCGCTGTGGCGTTATAGCAGATTGACTGATAGGACCACCGGCCCGATCGTCCTTTCTGCGACGTCTTCGAGGTCTACGGCTAGAGGCACGACTGTTGGATCCAGTGTCGTCATCTCGAATACGACGCAAGAAATTACCTGGAACACCAATTGGGGGAAGTGTTCCTGGAGGAAATTCTGGTTCATTCGATGAGTCCTCAAAATCGTCTGCTTTACGGAAGGACATGGAACCCTTGGCCAAAGATTGGACACGGGGCAGGCGGTTCATCCAAGACGGACCCTCCTCATTAGCAGTTGTATAGGATAGTGTAATTGATAGGGTGTTGATGCGCTTTCCTAGGGTGAAGACCGCAATCGATGATCCATGGACTAGGATGGATGAAATGACCATGAATGTCGTAATTGGCCAGATTGCATGAACAATGGTATAGTTATGGGTATTAGGTTTGGGAAGATCGGCCTCCACGACGGGTTGGGTAGTTCCATTCTCCAATTCCGCTCTAGCCAAAATACAGGCAAATATAGCACCAACACCAATAGGACCAAAATGACCAGCAAAGAGAGCCTCGCGCCAAGTTTTGACGTCTGGTATGATGGGTTTCAAAATCAGCATAATTGGAATTCGACGGAAGAAAATGACCAGGATGGCAATGACCACAAGTTTCCACGGTACGAGACCGATGTCCGGGTTATTGAAGTCCTCCCAGGGAATAATAGCCCCGAAGTATACAAAATAAGCTAAATTGAGTAGGAGATCGATGACGTTGGAGACGTGAGATTCCTCGGTCTTCTCTGTAAACCATCCATCATTACTGAAGCCAACACCGGCCGCAAAACCGATGAGAAGATCGTCCATGCCTAAAAGACTTCCCGAACCGGCGCAGAAGACAGCAAGAACAAAATAAAACACGAGAAAACTTTCGCGGTCAATCAATTGCTTGCGCTCAGCAAATTTGATTGCATGACGGGCAACATATCCAAGAGTAAAGCCAAAGATAGCACCGAAAAGACACTCGTAGAGGATGGTGTAGCAAAACCAGTGGAGCGCTACCTTGTCTGTATCGGGACGATAGTGTAAAATATAATAGCCCAAGTAGATGAAGGGAAACGCCATACCATCATTGCACCCGGATTCGGCGGATAGAACGTCTCGCAGATGCTTGGGCACCCGCTTGGCAAACTTACCTTTACCTACCACGGACGATGCAAGGACGGGGTCAGTCGCAGTAACGCATGCAGCGCACACGAGACTCTCAAGCCAGGTGAGCGGTTCAACCATCCACCAAATGAAGAGACTCGTGATCAGCCAGCCCCAAGTCATCACCGGCACAAGCAAAAGTACGACCGATTTCCAGTGCCGCTCCATATATGCTTTGGGCAATTCGACTCCAACAGCAAAACACTGAACTACCAGAACAATGCGCGAGCATTCAAGGGTGATTTTGTCAACGTTGCCCCATTCTAACGGGTTGAATAGGTTCGCAGCATGAGGACCGAAGATGATGCCACAAAGAGTGGCAACAGTGGCTTCGCCGATGTACAATTTCTCTTTGACAAAGAGCGAGCAGAGCATGAACAAGCCTGTGAAACCACCCAGAATCATATAAGCCAGATGAGGCTTATCTATACTTAGGTGATCCCACGCCATGGTGACGATTTCAAAAGGTCACCAGAAAGGAAAAAAGGCAATGGGAAAGTATAAGAAAAAAAAGAAGAGTCCGTGCGCAATCCTTATCTCTCTCTAGTTCCTTGATTCACCTGTGTGGGTTCAGATATTACCTGTGATAAGAAGTAATCTAGAATCCCAAACCCGGATACCAGCCGGATCATCACAATCGAACAAGAGGTTGCCGCTTCGAAAACTAAGGTATTTTGTTTTGGGGCATGCCTTGTTCGCGGAGGGATCCGGCTGAGTCGACACAGAGTACGGCGGAGCTACGCGGGGACCGGTTTTTTCTCCGATTCTTCTCTAGGAAGGAACGGGTAACTGTCCGAGTGTACAACAGGGTGATTAGTATAGGTAGGGATTGAATTGTTGTTGGGGAATAACAAAAAGAATCAAAGGAATAAAAAAGAAACAACAACAGCAGGAAAGAAAAAAGAAAAGAAAAGAAGAAAAACAAAACGAGGGCAGAAGTGTGAATGGTGACAGGGCTTACTAGATATGGTAGTTGGAGGGTCAATCAATCGGCTCAAAGTATTTGTGCTTCGGAGCAAAAAAATTGCCTTCCAGAAGACCCTGCCGAGAACGGTAAAATAAAGGGAGGAAGGGGGGGATTGGAGAAGAAGAAGGAAAGAACAGAGGAAAAAAGAGAAAAAAGCGGGACTTTAAAAAGACTAGATGTAAGAAGAGGAGGACAAGAAGAAGACAAGAAGAGGACAAGAGTCTCGGCAGACGGAGAAAAAGAGGTCGACTAGTATTGGCCGCTCCGAGAAATTACGAAATCGAAGAGGGAGACCCGGTCCAAGACCAGTATGGGGACGGGGGGAGTCGATGGTGACTGACGAATGGGATGGGATAGAGAAGGAAATTGCTTTTTTTAGGGGCGTGGGAGGGATGATCGAGGGGGGAGGAGAGGGGGGCGTCTTTTCTAGTCGGAGTAGTGAAGCCAAAGAAAGCCCAGGACTGCCTCATTAACGACAAGAGGCGCGCGGGTTTGCTTGTTCCAAGACGGGCGGGGGAGATACGCAAGTCACTGCTCACGGCCCATGGTCGGTCGCGGAGCGAACGAAACCTGGCCTTGGCGGGCGGATCCGGGTCTTGGAATGGGTTTGAGGAATTCTGGGTCGATGCTAACTGATATAGTCGGGTAAATAATCCTCATGGAAGCAGCAAGGGTTTTTGTTAGTTTTTAGTTGTTTGGGTCTGCAAGAATGTATTTAATAATTATTACACCTGGTTTTGTTTGACTTGTAGTGATAGGTAGGAATATGTATAAACACTCCAGGAATAAAAAAAGCTCAGTGACGTATTTTCCATCCTTCCTAAACTCAGTAGTCGTATTCATTGCCTTAGAAAATTATTACCTCTTACCCGTTGCCCCTCTCAAAAAAAAAATAATAAAAATAAAAAATAAATAAAAATTAAAAACCTTACTTGGTTCAGATTCATACACATTTATAGTTACATTATAATCTTTTTTCTTTTCCCTCCTAAAATGCCAGTTGCCTCGTGCACACAGATTTGTGACAGCTGAGACATAATTACCGACCACATGGTGCCAATGGCATCCGTCCGGCATTGGCATTGTTACAGAGTACTAACAGACGTACACTTGCCTCTCCCGTACTAGTACTTGAAGAGTTACAGCTGAGCTCTTTCAAAAATCTAGAACTCAACATTCTGACTGCATATCAACCTACAAATTAGAGGTATCATCTCATCACATATGATACAAATATCAGAATGAAGAAACCGCTCTAACAACGTTTACTAGGTATTATTATGAGGGAACAGGCAACTTATTACCCATTATTTGTCAGGGGAGATTTTTTTTTTTCTCCTTACAAATTCTCTCATTCGGACCTATCCCGACCGTGCCCGGAACCTAGTGAGCACCTAACCTACCGGTAGGATAATAATAATAATAATAATAATCCGAAGCCTGACAATCTGACGAGTTAACTCTGGCGAACGTTTGCCCAGCCTTGCAAGGCTGCCAAGTTCCAGATCTTCTTATCGCTGGTTGGAGGGTGGCTTGGATGGGACCCGCTCTCTTGTGGGTCACTCTGGGTCACGTCGGTGTTTCGTCCACTTGGGCGTCAAACCCGGGTCACGAGGAAATTTGAATAGAGCCTGTTAATAATAGCACCTCTGTATCTCTGATGCAGACAGAGTATTACCGTAACATACTTGGGAGCAGGCGAACTGCAACATCAATTGGGATGGGACAATGTAGGATGGAGTTTGAGTGTGTACCCCAGAGTTTGCACAGCTCTCCCTCTGATTATTTAGATTAGGGTCGAGTGGTTGGAAGACGAATGTGCGAACTAGATAGGTAGGCCTTTGGATAACGAGAGCTGTGGTTCTACTCAGCCAACTTCCACCTCAGTAGGTATAATAATGGCGTTCAATTAGTCAGGATGTAAAAAAGACCAATTTCTTGTGGGACATTGTATGCAGGTCACTCCCTAAAGCAGCCCAACCCAGATATCAAGATTGAACAAATTTCAACCCTGTGCATAAGACAGGGACTGAAAAGAAGCAAGAACCAATGGTAAGAAGAATAATGAAAAATAACAGAGGAAAATGATAATAAGAACACAGAAAACAAAACCCCCCCACAGTAGCTAAAATGATAGAGAAATCTCAGGCTGAAAAGCAACACAAACAGGGTAACTGCACACATAGCCGGAAACAAAACAAACAGGAAACAGGAGGTAATGATGATATTAAAGAAAAAGCAATATTAATCAACAACAAATCACTCAGGCAAATTGATCACAACACAAAGATGGATCACAACAATCTTTGAGCCCCGAGCCTCTTGCCTACTCTCCAAGAGGCATCCCCTCCACTTGGTCACTTAGTGACCGCCAATTGTCGGCCTGCAGCTCTGAGTACTTCACCCGCTCCTGACTCCAGTCCTGGTGAAGTCGGCTGATGTGATACTGGCTCTGTTGAAAATAGACTAGTTCGTCTCGAATGCATTCTTTAATGAACACGCCTCGCGCGTGCTGATGCACAATTGACTCCTTGTCCTACAATTACAATCGTCAGTAAGTAAAAAAAGTGGACATTAGTTTAGACACTATTTCTGCAAACTCTGAAGGGGAAAGAGATTAGAGGTATCCATACCTTGATGATCGCATCCTCTACCTTCTCGATTTCTCCGGGCTTGACTGTTGCCTGAGATTGAGACCGTGCTCGTAGATCTTCTAGCTTTTTCTCATTGTTTTCAATCCGTTTTTCCAACTGTGGAATATTATTGCGCGCGTACCGATCACGTCGGTCAAACATTTCTCGTACGCTAACTAGGCAATCTCGCTGGCACTTTAGGTCTTCTAACGCACCGTCTTCCCAAGCGCGTGCTTCATCCTCTAGCAAACTCTGACTCGCAGAGAAATGTCTTGCAGTAGCCTTAATTCCTTCATTAAGTAGAGGAACATCGTTGGTATCTACAGCATATGTATCTCGGGTCATTTCGGTGAGAGATTGCAAAGCTAGGGAGAAGCGTAAGTGATCGGCAGCGAGGCCTTCGTTGCGTTTAGCTAGCCGGTCGAGGAGCTGGCAAAGATTAATGTAGACTTCGGCCGATCTCTTAACACCGCTTCGAACGGTATCAAATGTGTCTGTAAGGTTAGATGGCAATGAGTCTTCTAATTCGGGTGGTAGCGTTCGGCCGGTAAATTCATCTTGTACCGAGATAGTGGCCTGCTTACGCCACACCGAAAGCTCCTAACTGGAATGTTAGTTTCTAGATAGACCGAACTGGTAAAAGAAAACATCAATCATACCGTGGGAACGGTTAGGAACATGATCACAAGCTGTTCCTGGCTGAGGACTGGATGGCGAACAAGGGAATTGGTGAATCGTACAAGCCCACGACGGCGCTTTTCGAGGAACGAATTTGAATCCGCTGAGAGGTGAGTGCCATTTACTTTAAGCGGTGAGTAAATTTTAGGAGTGAGCTTGTAACAAGCCTTTTGCTAAGACTTACCTGCAATTCTCTTAGGCGGAAGCAGAGGCAGCTGCCGGAATGGATATCGTTTGTGAAGACAATCAAGCAGCCAGACAAAGTCACTGTACCGTCGAACGACGGTACTCCCTCTCCGCGCTGATTTGACCTCATAGTTCCGGTGCTGGAACATGAACATGCCCTCTTTCTCCGGTAGCAGTGTGACAGTTACTACTTCTTTAACCTGCGGACTTGTAACCCGCCCAATGCCTATTGATCGCCTACGGGGGTTGGACTCCCCACCAGACTCGCTATTTGGTTGGCCGAAGCCTGCAATTCCGGCGCGGACTGGGCCTCCAAGGCCGTTGCCATCAGCGGTAGGTCCGAAATTCTCTCCCCACCCAAAGCCCACGTTACCGGCGGTTGCTACCTCAGTTCTACCATTTGTGCGGTTCGGGTTGGATGGTTCATCCTGGTTGGCTCCCTCGTGGGACTTGCCGGACCAGGCATTGGTCGCTGACCGTACGCTTCCGTAGCCATTCAATGCGGGTTGTTCGGGCTCTGTCTGTGCGTGGGCATGGCCACGGTGTAACTGAGGACTGCCCCATGGATCGGATTCTAGGCCACTAATTGAATCGCGTCCAGAGCGTCGCGATTGTACCGAACTCGGTTCTTGGAAGGGAGCGGAGGGGGGAGGAGGTGTAGAGGGCCGGTTGTCGGAAGGTATAGACATCGTGGGCTCCTGTTTGGCGCGCAACGTATCTAAGTACGAACTATTCGGGACTGGCAGCTCTGTGGTAGCGTTAGTTGAGATGGTTGCCTTTGAATGCGAAAGAGTGGGGATGTCGTACTCTTCCGTCGGTCATCTACTGTATCAAACGTGAGGTCTTCGCCTTCCTGCGCGAGACCAACTAGAGCTAGCAGCACATTAAACTCGCCACGGCCTAGCCCATTTGACCTATCGATATCCCCTGAGACAACAAGATTGAGAATCTTTGCCTGGTCGGTGGCTGCAAGCCCACTCCCAGACAGTATTTCCCGGACAGATGTCAAGCCAACTCCAGTTCCAACTCTGTCCCCTGCGTTTAGGACAAGGTCGTAGGCATCAATATAGCTCTCCGGCACATCTGAGTCGGGCAATAGAGTCTTGACAAGCTCTTGTCTGGAGGTTCTCTTGAGGGTGTTGCTGTTCCAAGGCGAGCCGGCGTTCAGGCCGTCGTCGTCAGCGAATAGGGAGGAAGAACCAAAATTGGCACTACCTGCACCAAACGAAGGCTCGTCGGCGAAAAGCGAAGACTTGGACCTCTGAGCCGAATTCGCTGTTGAGGAATCGTCTGGCGAATCGCCGAACAGGGACATGAAGGGTAATCGATACAGCACACAGTGGAGGAGGGGGAAACGATGATCCTGCTCGGCTGCTGCGAGGAGGCGGAGTTCGGTCGGAGGAGATAATAGGTCGGGACAATCAACACAGGCAGCAGCAAATCTGGGAATAACGCCGGATCAAGGAATTTCTACTGGGGTGTCGTGTGAAGAGACGACAATTGGCTGGAAGTTGTTGGAAAAGAAAATAAAAATAAACGACATGCAAGCAAGGAGGGACAAACAACAGAAGCACCTTTTCCTTGGGGGTTGATAAGGAAGAGCGACGCGATGTGGGCATAGGAGGGTTTGGTTTGGTTCCCTGCGGGTGGCGCTAGTCCACCTTGGTAAGGATATCAAGAGTACCTAGGGGATTTTCCTCGAGAACACTTACTGGTATATCTTTTTTTTTTTTTTTTTTTTTTGGATTCTCTATTATAATTCATGTCGTGGCATAATCTAATAATATTATATCATATATCACATTTATATATTTCTCTCTCTTTATCTCTATACAGGGTCTGGTTGATATATGTCGTCAAATATGGCACCTATTCTCGATTATATGCCTGACCCTTCCATGGCATTGTCCACACTATCTCCCTCAACTGAGGCAACTGGAAAGTAGCCTTTACTGATGAGGACATCTTGCCATTCCTTTTTACCTGTAGCAAGGACGCGAGACGGATTCACCTCCGGACAAAACCATCGCTCTTTCCGAGTCTCTGCTTTATTCCCTCCTTCTAGTGCGGCCCGACTGGCTCTTGTAGTTCGCGCCCGTTTTGTGCCTTTTCCATCCCCTGAAAGAAGTCCACTTAACTGGAGTCGGTACTGCTCCAGACGGACATCGAACGAAACTATCGCTCGGATATATGGCCCAAGATCTTCGGCAATAGGCTTTAGCCCATTTTCAAAGGAGGGTGCCAGGCGGCCCACTGGGAGAGGAAACACATAATCGGCCCTTTTCATGGGCGCAAGAGCTTCATAAAGTTTTGCCCCCGGCTGGCCCACGGCCTTGAAGCAGGGATTGTTGGCCAGGACCTTTGCTGCCATGGTCGATTCCAGATTTACATCACACCCTGGGCGATATGTCTTTCCGATAAGAACCTCGAAGGTTGCTCCTATCGTGGTGGATAGCGATGAGTACTCGGGTATGAGGTCAGCTTCTAAGAGCTGATATCCTTCAACGTAGTTCGATTTCCGCTTTTCAGGAATTGGAGGCATGGAGGTGTCAATGACGTCCTGTGAGAGTTAATGACAGTCTAGTGAGATTTGACACCTTAAAAAATTAAGTAACTTACCATTTGTGTGTCCGGAGTACAGTGAGTGGCTAAAATGTCCAAAACACTCCTTGCTTCCGTGAGATCGCACTGACGACACATGTTGTCAAGGTTCTCAAGTCTCGAGGGGTTCGGGGCTTGGACCGAATCTGGACTATTGCATAAACCTTCTAGGTCTTCAGAGTCTTGGAAGCCTAGCTGCCACCAGTGAAAGGCTTCCTGCCGTGACTCAATCTCTCTGCCCAGACTAGGATTCGTCAACTGATCTCGACCAAACCAACCCATAAAAACACGATATGTATTTAGACTGAGCACTCGAAGTGGTTCCCCGTTTGAATCAAGATCAGATCCCGGGGGCCATCTTTCAATCATCCAGTCAAGACCTGATTTTTCGCTCCCAATCGTCATCTGACACCAAAAATTCAATTCACAGATTGATCTCCGAAGATCATTACCCGTTCCTTTATAAAGCGTTTCAATGGGCTCTCGCTCCAAAACATGGCCTTCATTTGCCGCTATTAAAAGAAGGTAATCGACCGCTAAATTTCGCGGGGATGCTCGATATCGTAAGATAGCATGGAAGGATATCTCATCAAGAGGAATAAGGCTTTCATCATTACAAGTAATGATGATGGGGCGCTTCGATTGATTGATGACGGTGAGGACACCTGACCAAAACTGCTTGTCTTCTTCAAAGAGAAGATCCGCTTCCTCTAGTAGTATCAACGACTGTTTTTGGGTTCGTGGCCGTGTTGTGATAGTCTCCTTTGAGGATGATTGTGGTTTCTCATTATTGATTTTTTTAGAATTGCCACCAAGAGCGGGTTTGAAGAAGCCCATTAGTTGATTTTGTTTCCCAGCTTGCAAGCTTTCATTTGGCGTTTTGGGAAGCTGCAATTGACTGCATGTCTGATCTTTATCACCATTCATGTTATGGACGAGGTGATTTTGAGTCATATCTCCAACTCGATCCACGATATCCCTGGCACTGCGGCGATTTCCTGCATTGATCTCGAATACCTCAAAATCCAACTCTTTTGCGACTGCATAGACGGATGCTGTCTTCCCACACCCCCAGGGGCCGCTGAGAAGAATTGCATTCGACATACGAGTTTTTTCTCCTCCGGATTTCAGGTTGAAAGTGAGATTTCCCGTCCTAATGACTGTTTTCTTGTTAGATGAAGTGGTCACACTGCCAGCCAATTCGTCATCTGATCCAGAGATTTCACCCATCTCTGACGCTTCATCTCCACTTGAGACGATAAAGCCATCTAACTTTTCAGATTTTTTACGCCTTTTTTTCTTTCTCTCCTCTTTTTTTTGTGCTTTTTTATCGTTATCTTTAGAGGGTTTACCGGTGTCAACTGTAGAGACTACGAGATTTTTCAACCAATCCCGGAGCATTAGAGCCTCTTTTGTAGCACAAAGAACTTGCTGCGCAGAAGAAGGTGCATACTTCTGGGTCCAGAGATGTGTATCGAAATGGCCACGGTCAAAAGCTGTCATAGAGGTAGTGAGTGACGAATATAGTTGTTTAATGGCGGGATGGGGGAGAACTTTGTCATTATCTGCGGAAAGGTCCTCGGATAGTCGCCCTCTCATTGTCTCTTGTAAGGCTCTCCCACTGGTAATCTGCCTGCATGGAACTCTAAGAATTGATGGGATTACTGGAGAGGCGCGCAAAACTGATGTTAACACGTTTTCTTCGTCATTAATACTGATAGCAGCCATTTTAGATTTTCTTTGATCCATTCTAAGCAGATGGCGAAACTCTTCAATGTCTAGCTTGACAGATTTTGAACTGGCCCTGACATGAGTGAGCCCTTTTGGGGGCCAGACCGGTTCGATAGGTTCAGGGAATTTGTGGAGACGTTGTCCAAAAGAAAGTGATAGTCTTGTAGAACTAGGCGCGGTGGAGTTGGGAATTGGGTGTACAACAACAGGTGATTCGGCTCCCTTGGGATCTTCCCCACCCGGCTGAGTAGTAGAATGAGGATATTGTGAAGGGTCTGGCTTGCGCGTGGGTTTCTTCATAAAAAACGGGTGAGTGGGTTTTGGTGGTTGGCTTTGATTTGTCGAGGACGTGGTGGTAAGAGCTGGGGGCTTGACAGAGTGACTTGACGAGACATGGACCTTCTTACCACCGATAATCATGTCAATGTGTTGCCCTAAATCATCCGAAAATCTATCATTATTGCCGTACTTTATTATGACTAGTTTTGGACGACGGTCCTCCGTCTTTTGTGTTGTTGATTTGCCGCGCTTGGTGCCCTTCCTGCCCGTCCCCTTATCTCTGAACTTGTCCGCGATAGGTGAGCTGAGTAGCTTTCCATTGGCATTTAACTTGATTATTTTGCGCTTGGTCTTTAGCTCGTCATTATTGAGAGCTGAGTTAGATACATCTTGAGAGCCTTGATAAGACTCAGAGGCTGGTTGTTGTGCCTGGGAGTCATTAACGACCGAGAGACTTGATGTCTCGAGAGATGTAGGGGCGTGTGGGGTGGCTGAGTCCGGTGGTGTAGATATTTCACACGAGGAAGCATCGCATATAGATTCAGGTGTTTCATGATCTGACGATGGAGTATTATTTTGGGTCGCCAACCCGTCAGGATTACTTGTCTTTCGTCTTTTCCTCCGACTTGCGTTGGGATCTTGTTCTAGTATTGTGACTGATGTAGGATGGTGCACGTTAAGCGACCCATGATATACGGAATCGGGGAAATTACAGCTGGTAGAGAAGCGTGCATCGGGACCATCTTGAGTCTCGCATATAGGGTTACCGATGGGAAGGAGGTTATCGCTGACGGGGTTATGAGGGATCGGTTTGGTCGGTCCTCCAAAATCTATCATTGATAAGTACGTATATGGATCAGACATGAGCAGAAATAGTAACCTCGTTGAAAAAATGGATGAATGGCCCGCTGTTCGCTTTGTCCCATGGCCATTGGTTACTAGAACGTGCCCATAGAACGAATTCTTAAATGCACATCGCCTGATGATGAATAAGGAAGGTAGCCGAGATCAGAACATGGGAGGTAGAGTAGAGATATTCAGTAGGTTTATTAATGTCCCTTTTTAGATCATATAATGTAAGTCAGGCAATAATAAAGGGACTTGAATAGAGTCGGCGGGAAACGAAACAGGCACCATTGAGAAAGCGAAATTGGCGACGCGAAAGAGCGCGTATTATTGCGGAAACGCCAACCTCTCCCCTGCTGTACGTCATTTACGGTACTGTATACTATTACGGCTTAGTGTGGATACTAATCCATTCAGAGCATAGCGCACCGGACCACGGATTATTGTATTCCCAGAAATTTTTCGAGATGGGATGCGAAACGAATTTCTTCATGAAGAGAGAGCCCTGTGTCTGGTTCTCAGCGACAAGAGTCGCCCCATTGCGATAATTTCATTATTCAACCGCTTTGCCATGGATCTGCAGTCACCATCTGTGCTGGCGCAATTGCCACGCCCATTGCATGCCTCTACAGGAAAAGCTCATATTGGTGAAGTTTATAGTTTGTCTGAGTTTAAAAAGCGCAAGAGATATGAAGTTGCTGTCGCCGTTGATGGAGAGGCTGTGAATATATACAATGTGTGTATAATTGTGAGCCCTGCTTCTGGTAGATTCTCTTACTAAAATTTTACCTCTCCTCCTAGATTCAAACCCCTAAGTTGGTAACATCTTATGCCGTTCCTCCGCAATCCTCGTTTTCTTGTCAGCCATGTTCGCTACGCAGAAAGCTTCCAAAAGGTTCAGGTGTAAAAAGGCAAACTTACGTCGCCGTGAAGCAGCAAATTAAGTCATTTTTGGAAGAAAGCAGTGGAAACGGATCGAGTGCGCCCACTATTTCATCCTCGTCTTTCTCCGTCGGTGATTCGGATAGCCCGGCCGTCTTTTTGGGAATTGTGCCTAGTGATGCTACACATGATGACGAGAGTGACCCATTCGATGTTTTGGCGGTCCACCGTGATGGCCGTGTGCGAAGACTGTCGCCCGATCTTGAGACCCAGCGATGGAGCATTAAGCACACAGAAATTGCGAAAAACAGAGATGTCCAGGCCTGTTTTCTTTTAGAATTTGATGATGTTAGGAAAGCTTTATTTAAACGAAGACCTGACCTTGTATCTCTCGCTATCGGAGATTTTGCGACTTCGGCGGACACTGAACCTTCGGTGCTGGTGCTCGTTTCATACCCATCTGGATCTGGAAATTTTAGCCTTAACGAGGTGAAGGTCCAGATCTTCTCAGTACCGGCTGGGACGCCTTCCTTGAATAAAAGCCTCGATGAAAGCCAAAAATTGAGACATATATTAACATTTAACCTGCCCAATATGGAGGGAGAGGAGATGCTTGACCGTCATGGTTTACATTGGTATTTTCATTCTGGATCAGCCGGGCTGAACTTCTCATTCGCGAAGGGATTTGTCAACTTTGACCTTTCCCAGTATACACCTATGATCACTTCGAAATTTGTCCTTGACGATGAAGACTTCTCGTCGGTCATGCGCATCTCTCCTCAGTCCGTCATAGGCGCTGGAAAGTCGATGGTCGCCTTATACGACACACAATACAAGTCAATACATCGATGTATCACCGCCAAAGACCTCCCGAGCAGTGGACCATCAGACTCTGGCGGCAAGGCAAGTATTATGTTCATTAGTTATTTCCCGAAGCTAGACATTGCAGTAGCTACGAAAGGCAATACCCTCCTTGCTTTCGATCTTGGTATGTCTCAAAGCATCTTCGGCTCTTCTAAGCGGTCTCGAGATGGTCTTTTGGTAGATGCGATTGGACGTGGAATCGGCCCATCAAAGAAACCTCGTACCGAAAACCTCTCAACATTGGGACTCGCATCGGTTAAGGAGCTCGAGAAGTGGAATGATTTCACACACAAGTTGCGTGAATACTCCAAGTCTAAGGACGCCGACTCTTTTGACAGCGCAGTTCATTCTTACTTTGGTGTTGGCGAGCCTAAGGCGCTCCCTGGACCTGGAAAACATGTCAACCTAGAAATGGTTCGCTTCCTATTATCTTGCATTTTCAATGTGGATGGGGATGTTGCAAATATAGACAAGCTCTCCGCATCATCTTCCGTTCACATATTCATTCCAGTCTGGCCAAAGCAAACATGTCAGTGGCTTATCCAGCTTGGTTACATGTGCCCGGGAAATGTTGAAGCTGCCTTGCGGCAGGCTTCCAGACCTCGCGTTCTCCCTCCCCTGCCGAGCGGTTCATTCATTCAGACGATAAAGAACTCTGACCCCTCTCTTGAACGTCTGGTGTCCGTGCTCCAGGGACCTGCCTCATTCAGCCCACACGAACTTGCTTACGGACTGAAAATGCTCATCAATATGGCTCGCTCATGCTCTATACCAGATGAAGAAACCACCAGGACTCTGACAAATGGCGAGGAAGACCATCAGCTAGCCACAAACGGTGTGGGCTCTTCGTCTTCATCTACCGATATCTCCACTCTCCCTCATAGTAACAAGTCCGAAGCAACTCTGCAAGAGATATTCCTTGGCTTAAATACAACCCTCAACAAGATTCACACCCACCCACAACCAACCATCACATCTTCTATTCGCTCTGTTCTCGCTAGGACCGAAATCATCACCCTAATTCACCACCTCCGCCTCTCCCTCGCAACAGGTGGCTACACATCTCGATTTACGGAAAACCCTCCAACCCCAATAACCCCAGATCTAACCAACCCACCACTTTCGCTTAACACGATAATTGACATCTTGAGCGCTTCTATCGACGCTATCGGCCCATCCGGATGGATCTCTGCAGCAGATTTCCCAGACTCCACTCCTCGGGACATCGAACTTATTGCAGAGATGAAATCCGAAGTCTCTGCGGCGCTCGCTGGTGTCCAGGAGGCGACTTTCCTCAAGGGAATTCTCCGGGAATACCTTCGTTATGCGAATAGTGCGGCAGCGACTTCTAAGACTGGATTGAATAATAACAAATCTAACCTAGATGAAGAGTCAGTATCCACATCCGTGCGGCACGAAAAGCTGAACGGGGCCGATCTACTAGTTTTTGGTGCACAGGGCGAGGAAAATGGTGATGGCGATGCGAGCGGCAAGCTGCTTCCGTTGTCACTTCGGGCTTCAGGGGATGTTAGTAAAACAAAAGTGGATAAGGGCCAGGTTGTCAAGAGGAGTAAGCGCGAGATTGGCTATTTACGTGGGAAAGCGGCCGGCAAATATACATTTGAAAAGCTTATTTTATAGATGTCATCATATTTGATATTTAACAAAAAGGAGTCATACAGAATGATCAGAATTGTTGTGAATTTCTATTTTTTTGAAGAAAAAAATATAATCATCAGCGTTGCGTGCTGGGGATGGTGTCAGTCTTCGGGTTGGTAAGGTGGGAATGTCATTGGCATCAGATTCATTATGTACAAGTATGTATAAAAATAGCTATGCACATCAACATATCAACGGCCGTCTCCAGAGACAATATACCAACAAGGTACAACACAAAATGGGTTCTTTTGCGGTGGGGCCGTCATTGAGATATTCAACTCTCATCAAGCCTATAAAGACCGCATGGGTGGCTCATTTGGCAAAATTCCCACCGAATCCGTCATAGGAGTAGTAAAACCAAAGCGATTCAGGGGCACATGAAAGGCATGAAGAGAGATCTTCCAATCATATGGCACATTCAAGAGTAAAAAGACTAAGCGGCAACATTAAACCAGGGGGGAAGAGGACAATGATGAGAACGCAATGGGAAGCACACTAAGGGGAGAAGAAAAATCGTTACAAGTGAGAAAGAAAATAGTCGTGTCATGCCGCGTGATCAATTGTCAACTCAAGCAACATTGATATATAGGGATCATGTTAAAAAGTGATACAGGCCAACCTCATGGAATGCAACCCAAAATAAAAACGTTAGACACGAGAATGATTCAACCAACAGAAAGGGAAATATGTAGAAATCATTCAAACGTATACCTAATTAGAACTCCGACATGTTAACCGTCGCCTCGCTAATATATCAGTAGTAGATGAAACTCCGCTGCTAGCGTGAACTCTAGTAGACTGGCCGCGGGGATGGGGGGGAAGAAAAAGAAAGAAAATAAGCGGGAGGGCTTCGAGCTCCTGTAGAATTCGACCACTTGATCGCACTGAAGCACTGAAAGTTGGGTGGAAACACAGCATATGAAATGTTGCAGATGTAGACCTGAAGAATTGGCTCTGGAGAAGTAGGTGTGATACACAATCTATCGAAATTTTCGAGTATGGTTACACTGGCACGGGTGGAAAGATTTGTTGTGGGAGTTTGATGTTTGTGACATGGTTGAGATGAGATCTGGATCATTCACTGGGCCCAACTGCAGAGCTTTCAGCACGCTCTTTTAACCGCATAGCTTGTGATTCTAAAGATCGAGCCATGAGTTTCATAACTGCATAAATCATCGTTAGAATATAGCAGCAAGGATATTAGGAGATGTGACCTCACCTGGCCACACAGCAGCTCTGTCAAGAGTGGTTGCTGTGGCAAGTAGAATCTGACAGCCATAACCTCCATCTACGGCACTTGGAAGTCGTTGCAAGACACTCATAGATGGAGTTACACCGCTCTGTGCATCTTTTTGTACCTTTCTCTCTATACTGGCTAGGATTTCCTGGATCTTCTCCAAAAGCTTGCAATCTTCCTCCTCTAGAAGCATGAGGTTGGCCGCTTGGGTAAAGTCGATTTCGCGGTGGCCCAGAACTCCTAAGTATGGCCCGACGCGCTCTTGGACTGTAGTAACCCATTCAGCTAGGACCTGAGCACAATCAAAGGCACACATGGCACTTTGGAGAGGGAGTTCTCTACATGTAAATTCGGCGAAAGTGTTCCCCAATCGATCGGACATGGACATTGAGTCAGCGGCATAAAATGCGGCCTTCCGCAAGATTTTTTCGCGTCTAGATTGGTTTGACCGATACACACCCATATAAGCTTGCATAGGCTGCTCTTGTGTAGGCGTCTTCGATATGGCAAGATCTCCTACTCCCAAGTCCGCCACTGAATCACGTCTGTGATCCATGTGATTTGGATCCTCACTCATGGCCTCACTTGAAATATCATCCATGGAGCTGACCATGTCTGTACCACGAGCCAGTTCGTCAGACATGGCATTCCAATCGCGTTGCCAGAATGCTTCCTTACACCTTCCAAGATTGACGAAAAGTCTCACATATGCAAGGTCTAGTAGAGGGATGCTGTCAGCAGAGAGTGGACCGGCCCCGTAAGGGTTGGGCCGCTCTAAGCTGTGGATCGGGTTGCTAGCCCAAGCAGTCTGCCATGCTCGAAGTGCTGGCTCGATGTGCGCCTGCATAGCATCTGTTTCTCGCGATGTCCATTGGCGACCCATGTGGCGTTGGCGAGTTTCCCAGATGTAGTTATGTAGCGCATAAATTAATACTAGACAGCCGAAAGTGCTGGGCTTGAGATCACTGCTTTTAGAGTCGTCCGAAGGGAGTGCTTGACCAGAGGTTAATTGATGTTGCTCTCGTCGGCCAGCAGTCAAAAGTGTTGTCAGGGCAGATGAAAAGGGAATTTCTTGCTTGGAAGCTAGGTGACCTCCTATTTTCTTCCAGGCCTGGGGTGATTCTGCTGCCCAAAGGTCTTCTTCACATGGGAGGTCAAGACGGATTTCTGAATTTGTGAGTGCGGGTGCGTGGTTATAGGCCGACACCAAAAAGCAGGATACAACGAAAATGGCATAAAGTGTTCGTTTTCGTTCCTCAACGATTTTCCAATCCAACCAATCTTTTCTTTCTTTGGGTGGGCTAAGCGAAGCTTGATTCCGAGCCCCTGAATCGGTGGCCATAGATTGGGGTTCAGTTCCGCTGCGGAGTTCAGCACTCAGGTAGTCTTGGGGAAGATTTTTCGCATCTATATGGTGAGTCAACTCAGCCGCACGGGCAAGACTAACTAATGCCGCACAATGTGTGCTTGCGATATCTGCGGATGTCTTGTCGCCACAAGTGTGACCATAGATTACGTTGAGGAGCATTGCCTGAATAAGCCAGAGAGGAGTGTTATGCACTGAATTATCGCGAGTTGAATGAGCCCGACCAACAGCAGTCGACATATCGGCCTTACGGCGCTCCTCAAGGTAAAGCTGAATCATTTTCTTGGCGGCTTCAAAAAGATCCTTGGATGCCGCAGTGTCATATTCGTATAAAGCTCCGATTGCGGCCATTGAGAGAATTAAACAGCCTCCGCCACCAGCAACACCGGTGGAGCTAAGATTAAGGTGACCGCTTGGAGTTCGAAGATTGTTTGTGTATTCAGGAGCTTGGAAATTTAAAGTGGGTACATGGAGGAAAGGCATATGCGGGTGGAAATACGTGATGTATGCTGACATAAAACGTTGCATGTCGGAGGTACTAGGTAGCTGGCCGTTGGCGTTCAAGGTGGAAGAGCGGGAAAAGAGTTCGCGATACTGAAGCATTCCGCTGGCGGGTTGTGAGTATTTACGATGGTTGAAGGAGGTTGGCTGAGCCATGCTGGCTAATAAAGCCTGTCGGGTGGAGTCTGTAAAGGTATCTGGTGAGGTCGGGGCATGAGTTCGTAGGGCACTATTCGCGAAAGGCAGGTTGAGAGGATTAGGAGATTCTCCGCTTGTTGCCATAGAGGATGAAAACATACTCTGCGAATGTCCTCCCAACATGGGCTGGCCCACCGAAGTCATGGACGGAGGGGTGGCATACGAGTCACCAAAAGTGTTCTGAGCCATTAAAGACTTAGGAGAAATAGTTTCTGGGGGGATTCCTAGATCATTAAAAGTGGGGGACGTATAGTCCGTAAACTGGGTGGAAGGAGCGGATGTGTGTGGTGGGAACGGGGTTTGCCAGGTGGCTGAGGGCATAGAGAACTGATTGGAGCCATCGTTCATTGCCTCACTAATCCCACTCTGGCTACCTGTGCTCATGGCGGAGGGGGAAGACTCATCGATTGCAGATTCGTTATTCTTACCCATCTGCATTGACGGGTCAAATCTGTGCATCCAATCGAAACTGAGCTCGTCTTCCATGATAGCATCAGCCGTAGGCTGCATATGATGGGCCCCGAGAGTATATGGAGATGAAGGTGAATCATTCCCATACGCTTGCGGGGAGCCACCGAAATGTAGCTGAGCTGGGTTTATGGTGCTGCCATGGCCCATGAGCATATCTGGGACGTTGACGTCAAAGCTACCGTAGACTGGAGCGGTGCGTAGTCCCCCGGAAAGGTCCATCGGCAAACCATGTGTTTCCAATTTTGCAAGGTTATTAACAGAAGCTTGATGGGCTGAAGTATAGCCACGGAAGTCCATGTTAGAGCTTATAGATACAGAGCCAATGCTGGGATGATAAGAATGCCCGGAATGGCCTGATGCACTCGAAGTTGGGTTTGTGGTATTAACCATTCCCAAGGCAGCTCCATCAATATGACTAATTGTGTTCGCGCGAGGACGCATAGTATTGGCGCTGCTTGCGATGGAATTCTTGCGAACCCGATTTGTCGCAGCGCCCGCAGCGCCCGTGCTTTCCCTACGAGCATTTCGAGGCCGGGACGAGGGGGTAGTCGTCATGTGGAGTTTCTGTTGATGCCTTAGGAGGAGGTCTCGTCGAGCGAAGCAACGCGCACAGTCTGGACATTCAAATGGCTTCTCTTTCGTGTGTGAGCGCTCATGGCGCTTCAGGTGCTCCAGGCGAGCGAACGAACGACCGCAGGTCGTACAGCCATGCGGCCGCGGCTTGTCAGTTTTGGGGGGAGGTATCGTACTCGAAGTGGTATTGACTTTGGCGTCTTTCTTTGCATTGTCCTTCGAAGCTGATCTCATTAGGAATCACAGGCAAAAGGGCTGACCCTTGATTTACACAAACTTACTAGAAATGTCCCCAGGAATCTCGCTGATACTTGTGAGGTCCTCCATTTTGGGGCTGGCGCCCGTCTCTTGACCCACCATTGCCTCTAGTAACATATATATGTACTAATCACTGTCTGTTTGAGGGCAAAGTGGAAGAAAATAAAATTTCTTTGAAGCACTTGTTTCAGAGAATAAAATTGGAAAAATATATATTCAATGGCGCAAGGCTGGATTTTCTTTTCGTTCTTACAGACGGTTCTTTGGACAATGACACCGGCCGCCACTAAACTGCTCACTTTCTAGTCTCAAACCAATTTACTTAAAATTGATGGCGAGAAAAGGTCGACATTGACACCTTTCTGATCCACAGTTCGTTGTTAGCACGAATGATTGAAATTAAAGGCACGCATAAAGCGAAAGCTGATGATTTTCATGATTAAATCATCTAGAGCGTTTTGCTGCGAAGGGCGAGAACAAGCCAAGTGTTTGGAAGAAAGGAGCTGGGATACTAACAAGATGAAGGATTTTCTGAATAAACGTAATTTCTAATAGCTGGTAGCAGAGTTTTTCAGATTTCTTTTTTGGGGTCAATTTAGATCATCAACTGGAGGGGCGAGAGATCGAGTACTAAAAGTAGCGTCGAGTGAAAAGTGGCGAAATTGTTCCTGAAGTACAACCTCGGACTTGGGGAATATCGCTGTAGTCAGCAGGGGGCTAAGGTTTCCAGGACCCAGGAACGAGCATGATTGTGACCAACTCACCAACCCTAGAATAGAAAAAAGGTAAATTAAAAGACCCGAAAAAATGAAAGTGCAAAGGATATTTGAGTAAGTCTATCTATGCGCTGAAATCTTAGACCATTTGATCCGAATTCTGGTGGTAGAGATTGGATGAAATATGCATGCAGAACCCAGTGTTGTCAATACGGATTAGTCCGGAGATAACCGACTGAGGGGCGTATCGATAGGGGGAAGAAGCAGCTGCGAGTCAATTGCTGATAAAGAGGACGGGCAAAAGAAGATATGGGGTGGTGAAAGAAGACAAATTTCAAGCGAAAGGCGGAAAGACAAAGGTGAAAAGGATGGATGAGGATGGGAAAGAGAAGGAGGGAGAGCGAAAGAGATGGTAGTTTCTTCTTCTTCGAGAGGTGGTGTGTGTGTCCAGTAGCAGTGTGTGTGAGGGAGCAGAAACAGCAGTGACTTGCAGCAAGGAAGTGAAGTCCGCGGGAGCACGGGAGTAACAATAATAATACCTACCGGTCTAAAGACGAGAGGTTAGTTAAGTGAGTACCTACCTCGTCGCGCCTAGCATGATCGCACCTTGTAAACACCCCTTCTAGGTAGGCTGATTGCTTGCTTGCTTGGTTATGAGCAAGAACAATCCGACCACCGCCCAGTCTAACCGCCCAGGTACTAACGGAGAGACTACGATGTAAGTTACCTAGTACTTTCATCGTTTCTCCTACCCCGGTGACTGTCGCGGGATAAACCCACGAAACAGAGACACTGTCTCGTACTAACTCCAACCAACAGGAGAGCGCCAGCAGCGACTAGGGTGGGGCGGTTGGTTTTAGTCTGTCATGGTGGTAAGAAAGCATGGGCCAGGGCAGGGCTAGAGCTAAGGATCCGCCCCACGTCGCAGTCACGGGGAGGATATGCAATACAGTACTCTCAGGTCTGTGCATCTGGTATTGTCCAATGGGTGGCATGTCGGTAACTCTGACCAGTGTTACCGCCTCAGAGAAAGAGAAAAAGCCCACGCACCACATCTAGCCTCGTACACGGAGAGTTTTTTAAGAAAAGAAAAAGCGATTTACCTAGTGGCGGTAATACAATGTTAAACTGCTCATTATCATCGAAATTTATGCTCTTGAAGAGTTATTTTTCATTTTCCATTAATATTTCTTCTTTGTTGTGTTTTTGTTTTCGAATTTGAATTTATACGATAACCGCATAGCCTTCGCGGTCCTTTCCCGAATGAGCCCATAATCAGAGATACCTACTTACTTTAGCCCTTGGACCCAGATTAGCGCTCATCGTCATTAGCCTCGTGTGTGTATTTAACTCTTGTCACAACGAGAGTTATTCCCAAAATACATGGCTGAGGGTTATATCCTATCTCGATCGAGGGTGAAACAAACTTCAGGGCTCGGATCAGTAAATCAAAGCCAGCATGCAAATACCTCTTGTCATCTATTAATATCTGATATATTATCGAGAAGTCCCCGTACGTTTTTTCGTACTTTTAACCCCTTTCTTAAAAGCAACAAGATCTAAGATGCGGTTAGCTAAAGAGACGGTGGATGTAAGCTGCCCCCTGCCCAGTCTTTGTCAAAACGACAGTGGATACCCCGGCGAACACCCACCTCCCCAGTCCCCAGTTGCCCAGTCCTTACATGCTTTAGTTCCTTGTTGTCTCACTGTTGCCTCGAACAAGACACTTTTTTAGATTTGTTACTTCACCGTGGGAAGAAATATTAATAACGATTAATTGAGAGCATATCTTGAACGAACTAGGAAGAGGGTACAGGGAAGAAGAAAGCTAAGAAAATAAAAAAAAAAAGGTTCCGTATGGGTACTCTCCGAGGCTTATTGCCAGTCCCTGATGATGAAGCCTCAACAATGACGGCTGTACTGAGAATACAGCCCCGTACGAGACTGACGTAATCGGTCTTGATTCTTTGGCAATAGGAAGGTAAGGTAGAGTGGAAAAGATGCCTGAGTTTTCCACCATTGGTTTAGCTGAGGATTGATTTGACAGTAAACTACGTATTGTGCCTGGGAACTTATTCGTTTAGATTGCTCATCCCCACATAATCTTCTTCTTCCCCCTTAGTTTTCTTCTTCCCCAGCTTCTTTCGAGTTGAGTGCCTAGAATTAGAAGAATTGAATTTATGATGGGACCAAAAAAAAAAAAAATTACGTTTACGAAGACCCCACATCCTTGGGAACCTGGGTTTGGTGGTTACCTAGGTACCAGAGAGGTGCTTTGCCCGGATCCATGAGCCACGGCCGCTTATGTAGTGGCGGTTGGCGCCGCACCAATTTACCCCGAATTTAGCTAAATGAAATTCATTGGGGAATTGAGACGATCGGGGATGTCATAGAAATAATAGTAATTACAATTATAGAACAGTAGTATTAATCGTAATAATATTTGAAGAATGGGGCACGGAAGTGGAAAAGAGGCAAGCCGGACCACAAAAGAGCAAAACGAGCTTGCGCCATAATGTGGGGACTCTGGGGAGAGCAAATGGAAAACATTGGGCTCATGTGGGGGATTTTCCTGGATCCGACGTCAAGCATACCAATCATATCGGACCTATTATCCTACAGGTGGGTTGCTAAATTAAATAATAAAGAAAAAAAATTGCTGGTCTGGTCAAAGGAACCGAGAGTACCTACTGTGTAATCTCCTGGTCCCCAGCCTCAGTTGTACCGCCCAACTAATAATTCCCAACAAAAGTATTATCTCTTTTTGCTACCTTCCATGTCCCTAGCTATGAGCTAGTTGACAAAGGAGAGTAATACCCCATTCCATGCCAGGGAAGGAACTGCAAAGCCTAGTACTCATTTCAATGGGTGCAAAAATTACCTCTTAGAATTAATTTATGGTGTAAAAGTGGACGGAATTAATAATGGGCCCGGGATCATTGTGGATGCGACTTTGTTACCTCGAATCTCATCAGCTTGCAGCGGCTTTCCCCAAACTTCCGTTACCCCCCTGAGAACTGGAGCCCATCCTTTGTTGGCTTCCTTCAGGAATCATATTTCAGAGTTTCTAGAAAGGGGGCCACCCACCCACGTTGCATTGGTAGATTTAACTTTGGAAGCCCGGGACAAGAAGCACATGCAACTTTGGCTTTCACTCTAAACTCGGACCCCGGAGTCAATCCAGAACCATGCATGACTTCATAACAATAATAATCATGAATCTGGCAAGATGAGAGCGCCTTCTTTTGAAACCAACCTCAATAATCCTCTGGTTCTGATACCGCGTCTACGGTGTATTTGAGAGTGTTCTCGGAGTTTATTGGACCAAGTCGACAATTATTCACAGTTAATAAATAGCCTTTTAGAATCACTAGTTGACTCCCAAGTACCTAGTGCCTTTTAAGTGCTCATATTGTCCGTAAAATGACAGAAATCCCATGGCTAGAGTACATTCCCGTCATTTAAAATTGAAATTATAGTTTTATCTTTTTTATTTTGTGCCTGAGAATAGTGGAAATTTTGAAACAATATTTACCTACCTTAGTGTGACATCCCTGAGACTCCACAAATTACAACTAGTCCAGAAATTGAGAGCTCTAGGTGAGGAACCGTGATAGAACTATCCCTACCTTATGCACTATTACCCCGAGTACTTAATTGTTGACCGAAAACTCTTTTCCCTCCCTAGGTACCTCTACCTGAGTGGACATGATAACACGATTGAGCCAAAATAAAGTAAAATAAAATAGAAATAGGAAAAAAATAGAAATTAAAAAAAAAAGAGATAAAAGGTAGATAGAAACAATCCTAATTGAGCTAAATTCTTCCCCTCATACCACAGGAAATTACCTAGATTCTAATTCTTTGATGGATGGAGCCTGAGGCAACTGTTTACACCTCTGGCTCTTGGTCATCATGAACTCAACGACGGCCGTCATCCCGCATTATCTCCCTGTGCGTAATGTGTATACCGGGCCTACCTAAAGTCTATCCGCATTTCCAGGGACGTAACATTCGAGCACAGAGGGGATTTCCCGCGTGCTTTCAATTCGATCGCTCAATCTAGAGATGGACTTTGTCTACCTACAAGGGGGGGGGAGAGAATGACCTTGACAAAGTAGAAACAGACAGGCTGAAAATCCATCGCTTGTCGCTTGGAATTCGCACGGTCCTCGCGATGGTCAAAGATCCTCGACAATCGACACCTTAGGTCGTCGATAGAGATTCGAGTTTAACAGCACTGTTCAGACCATCCTGCTAGTCCGACCGAGTCAGGTGGTACGTCGATGAGGTCCTCGTATGCAAGACCGGCATCCTGGAGCCTTTGGGTTAGGAATCCTGCCGGTCATCATCTCTCTTACTTAGCCTAAAATAGTAAACATGGCCATTAAGTCTCGTCTCTAAGCACATAAGGGTAAGGACGTATGTTGTTCTGCTATATACTATCTGTTACTTTATCTTACTCTTGTTGACGAACAAAGGTTAGGGCGCGTCCCCCGTCGCTTCGAGGACTCGGATCAAGTCATCCCTACCTAGTACACTAGAGCATCTCTTGCGGAAGATCAACCTCCAAATTATCTTCTTAGCTCTCAGCTGACGCTTTGCCTTGATTTCTGGGGAATTTCACTGTCTTGGCGCGGCTAAAATATGATAGGAATCTTCCACATGAAGCATCAAAACTCAGCCTTACATGGATAAACAAAAAGGGAGGAAAAGAGTATGCAGGTCCAATTGCAGGTGGATAGAATTCTGAGTTACGGTATAATCGACAAAGTGTACTGGCCGACAGGTCGGCAAGGCAAGTTCTCTCTCCAGCTTTTGATGCGCCCCAAGTATGATCTTGGGATTAGCGGATATACTTCGGAAACTGGCCATTTTGAGACGTTGTACTTTGGGTGTCCTGCAGACAGTCCTCTTCCATGGCACCGTCGATCCCGCAGCTTGACTGACGAGTGCAATGATTGAAAGAAATTCTCCGGAGGGTATATTCTCTGTTAGCTACTTGACGGCTCTTTCATTAAGCGGAATATGCAGGGAGTTTTAGTGTTGCCCTGCTGCATTAATTTTGTCACAGATTGATGTAAGTCTAGAGAAAAAAGCCCAATAAAACCAATAGAAAAACTTGTACTAATCAAGAGCATTCTTTGTGAGTCATCAGTGCACAAACTAAACTGCCGCCGATGTGCCATCTAGAACCTAACTCCATGGTTTCATCTCACAATGAGAGACCCAGTCTGCGGGCCCGTACTAGACTAAAGTAAGATCATGGGCATTAACCTAATACTGCTATTTCAAAGAGATCGCGGATTTAATTCCTTCCAAAACACCATCACACCATCAGGATAAAACTCTTAATTGTGATTGGCGAGTGGAGTACAAAGTTAGGATAATCCCTGCTAGTGAGGTGGTTTTCTTAATGTGCAGAATTAGTGCCATCCGCCGTACCCACGCCCACAATGCTGACCAGTCAGAGGCTGTATTCACAAAACCAGTAAGGTGTCATTGTTGTCCATGTGGACATCTATTCATGCCAGAATACTTCAAGGATTCATGCCATGGCTTTGAAGGAATTGTGCCCCTGTCCCTCGGCAGAGTATGTATCTGTACTGACTCTTGATCTTAGCTTACCCAGATGAACGGAAGAAATACATGTTGCAAGCTCTTATACATGGTTCTCTTAAAACGAGCGGAATTCCTGTTTGCTTTTACAGTCGCATCAGGCATGCATCCTACCGGCATTATTATTGGGTGGAGCATTAAACTTTGAAGCAGAAGGGGGGGAAAAAAAGACAGAAAAAGACAAGAATTAAAAGTGAGCAGCGATAAATTCGCCTTCGAGTTGCACTACTTGATCGTCTTTATCGTGTGCTTCGTAATAACAGAATCTATTACACACGCAGAAAAAAAAAAAAAAAAAAAAAAAAGGCCAGCTCGGGATTCCAACCCCGAAACTCCCCACCAGGTACTCCGTAAAGGCACAATATGGCATCTTTTTTTTTTTTTATCCCCTTGGACCAGACCGTTGCGTTACTCAGAGCCAACCCTTCCCCTAGCAAAGGATAAAAAATGACGAATGATGCGACTTATCTTGTCCTGAAGAAGTGGAGCGATAGGTTACCTATTGACGATCGCGCCCACACTAACAACCAGAGGCATAAGAGATTACATCAATTCAATTGGTATGAGGGATAAAAATGGAAAATAAATTAATTAAGCCAGTCCACTTTACTCCGTTCTCCGGAAAGACTCCGCCGTCACAGACTTGACCTCTCACAGTGGAGACCAGAAGGAAAGATATCCGAGCCAGCTCAGCAAGAACATTTGTTTTATTTTTCCATAAATTTTTTTTCCAGTATCCTTTGGGTTTAGCTAGCTATTGGTTTCAAGCCAAATTCTGACCGACATCAACCAAGGAGATCCATAATTATAAATGATTTCCTGTCCAGGGCGTTGCAGCAGACAGACCCATAATAATAATACTACTCTGTTATTGTGAAAGTCTCCAAATGATCAGCCACACCTCAAAATCAAAACACCCGCCAACAACTGCTGTTCTTCCCTCCCATCTTTCTAAATTGGTCCCTGCAGCCATCGGACATCACACCAAGTGATATCATCGATCAAAGCTTATTAGAGAAACCACGAGAAGCCTCCGAGAGCGATGGGAGCCTAGGATTATGATTCTCCATTTCCATAGCTATGACATCGGACTTACTAGCTAGGTTGGCATGGGCCAACAAGATGTTATCTAGGTAGTAGAGACAATATAATCAGGGCCAGTGTCCGGTAACATATGCCTAATATGGAGGGCACATTCCGTCAGGGCGCGAATTATTATTTTTAACTCACCTAAGCAACGTTGAGTTGGAAAATCGAAAAATAGTCTGTGGCAATTAATTTTTCTCGCGACTAAGTCATGCAGCTCACCTTGTCGACATACATTAGCGGTATTGATCCACTCTCCAGTCCACCTCAGGTTAGGCGTAGGTTAGTGGTTAGGATGTGTGTTGATGTATCTAAGAGAACTGTGCATATGCGCTGTATTCCTTCCCGTGTTGCTAAGGCACAAACTAAAAACCATCATTGGCATCAAGTATTGTCGGCCCTTAAAGCTCCAGTATACTACTGGAAACCCCTGCGAAATGAGCCCGTTTGGATTTGAATTGAATGTGCTAGCCAAAAGGCAAAACAAAAAGGTGGAAGAAAATAAAGGCACTTCAAGGTTTCAATAGTTTCCCATTGAGCCATTTTCAAAAGAATGGAGGACAACGTCCCTCGAGCCATTTGCAACACCATTCTCTTTCTTCCTTGGGCTTTGTGATAATTAATATATGACAAATCCAACATATTTCCCTAATGGCAAACTGCTAATTGATTGCTTTTTCTGCTTTCTACAAGATCAAGATATCCACCCATTAGATTCTTGTGATAGTCCAGTAAAGGAAGACGAGCATCTCGTTCAAGTGATGGCCAGAACAGCCGGATTCTTCCAAAGCCCAGCAAATATCGCTTCACTCCTTGAAGAACACATATATACCCGAACTGAGCTTTGAGAGACCGGATTATCAAAACCTAACATTGAATCATCCTACGATTGCGGATGCTGAAGAGCTACGTCTTAATCTTACTAGTAGGGGGGACAACAATATCAAACAAGCGGGTAAAAACACAAGAGGGATTCTGGTATAAGGAAGACCTGTTAGGGCAACATGTCTCCTCAGAAATCACCGAGCCCCCAAGGTTTGAACCTGCTCTCTTCATTTCGTTTAGAATGTTTCTCCCCATCCGATTCTGAAACTTGACAAAGTATGAAGAAAACCTTATGCGCTAGGATTTCTACCGGTTCTTGCGAACAATAATAAACTTCGAGAGGGGACAGACTCATCATTACTAAAGAGCATGAAGATAAGCCGGTCAGAGGGAAAGCCCTTCCCCCCTTGTACGCGTAGATTAATCACATATGTATAACCTCCATTTAAGGTCCTCAAGAGCTTCCATCACCAGCGGCCCCTGTCTTCTTCGCTCGGTAAAACTTGTCAGTTCTCAAGTATGACTTACTCCCCTCCTCTTCCCACTTTCAATCTTCAATGGAGGGCTTCAACTTACAAATCCTGACCCTTGTGTTCGATAATCCATTAATGACTTTCTTCCATCTCTCCACCCAAAATAATGCTGGCGGCGTCAACGCCCACTTGAACCGGCTTATAGTTTTAAAGCTTTGTTAGCGCGATGCTCCCTCACAAGTATACATTATAAATATTCCTCAGATAGGGATACACTGTACGTACAATCTGTTTTATTCGTTAGTTATCTCAACTCGGAGAGATAAGTCGAGAGAGAGAAGGGGGGGGGGAGAGGGAGAGAGATTATTACTTACATATACACCCTTTTACGCATTTAGCATATCACGTTAGCTAGAGTCTCAAGTCATATATAGGAAGAAAAGCTCGAAGACGATCACGTCTGAGAGAGCTCTTGAAAAAAAAAATTCATTCACGAAAATATACATACCACTTCCTAGACAGTGTTATGATCGATTTGTTAGCCCTGCGTTGGGTTTATCAACGGCAAAAGATACCTGAGTCAAATCATACCTCAAGCGTTTCTCCATCGGGGGAAGCAATTGGCACAGCCATAGAAACTCCAAAGGCGATTGCGAGTAGAACGAGGACCCTCATGTTGGAAAATTGATATCAGATCTATCTAGATAGCTATGTACCCAGGACGTACTGGTTGGTTAGTATGCAGGTAGTAGTCTGCTGATAGCGTTTGAAGATGGCAAGAATTGAGGTCTCATTCACGGACTACTTACGTGGAACGATTAAATTAATATGAAGAGATTCTGTTGGTAAAATGTATGATGACAAGGAATTAATCTGGAGAAAAGGAGAAGGAGATATGCATAGAACAAATATTAATATACGTAAAGATCGAAAAAGGGAGGGGGAGGGAGATCTCTTCCTATTAATAAAGTCATCGTGGGCCCTAATAAACTATGCCCCTATCCAAATATATTTTTAATTAGAAATTTGATAGTAATTTGGAAAACAAAGAAAAAAAAGAAAAAAAAAAAAAAAAAAAAAAAAAGGAGGCTATTATTGCAACTCTAGCTCTTCCTGTTCGAGATTGATATCCAGTCTATCACAACGTTAGCACTATAATAGGTAAATAATGTACATGCTAGGCTGAGCTCTAATGACCATATTTTGTTTTTTACAAGCTTAATTAATATAGAGATCTGCCTGGCTGATACAAATTTTAAGGAGTAATAGCTAATTATGGGGGTAGAGGCGGAAAATTTAGAGTTTCGAGTTTCAATAGTATGTGCCAAGGTAGGATTATCGATGCAGTTCCAGTTCGTGCACAAAACTGGGGAAATCAAAGCAGTGTCTTGAACATGTTTATATCTATCTAGATGTGGGTTTGGGTGATAAGAGAATAATAAGATGATAACATATTTTTGAGGGAGAGATTTACTACGGATGATCCACTTTTTTATATAAAATCCAAACAACTCGCAAACGCCCCTAGTGGCCGATGTCGAGTGATGTGGTCACGGTACGTTATACAGAAAGTTAGAAAGTTGAGCAAAAAAATTACCAAAATTCTTCATATTTGGTGGGGGGAACGAAACCAATAGACTTTAGATATTGTTTAGAAGACTAAAGAATAGTTATTAGATAGTTCAGTTCACAAGGAAGAGTTAAAGATAATATATTGCTTTCTATCATGCTTTCATCTATCTAGAATATGATAGACTCTATCTAATAGAAGTGATTCGTATATTGTTACTCCTTTTAACACTAACAGCTTGGTTTAGCATGAGACCTAGAATGGTTCCTCATTAGGAAGGCTACTGTGAGAACTTCTTCAGAGGTCGCCAATGCTTATAACAATCTATCTAGTTTATTGCATGAGTGCAAGAGACTACAGACCTCTCGGAGAAATAGCACACCACTAGTTCACAGCTAATTGTATGTCTGATGATGCATACTATGTATACATGCCACGCGATAACTATACAAGTAAGGTTTGAGCACTTGCCCCCCCCTTTTTTTTTATGATAGCTTTACTAGTAACATCTATTATGTCATAACCTGTTGCTATGGAGGTTGGTTGAAAATGGGACTCGATTCGAGAATGGATGGAACTACGTATCAAGGAATCCCCCCTTCTTAGCGAGAAATGATCTGTAGTTTTATGAACTTAAGACTTTATTTGGCAACAGTATTGGATATTTGAACAAACACAAAAAATGATGAGAAAATCAAAAAGTCCCAAAATCAAACTACCCAGAATACTTCCCTTATAACTCTAATCTTGAATGTGAGACAAAATGAGCCCCTCCTGCACACCGATATCCACCTGCCTCCCGAATCCATCGAATGCCTCCCGGACAGACGCCCATGGATCTTAGTTTGTTTCAAGCTTTTGGTTCCTTCCTCTATTCTTCTTCTGCCACCTGACGTTGTCTCTGTAGTTGCTCTAGTTTCGCCCGTCTTGCTACTTCTCAAGGCGCAGATATGCCACCCACATATTCGATCCGGCCTTCGAGGCGATCCTCAAACAAAAGCTTCAGTTCAAGATTGACGGCATCGATATAGTCGCTTGTGATATCACGATAGGAAATCCTCTCCACTTCTCACGTGGTATGACAAAAGAATGCAAAATAATTATCGATTCTGTTGGCTCCACTCTTTTCGACCCAGAAAATCTCAGGAGTGTATGGCTAGGGGAATACCTTCCCAGCTGCAAGTACCACTTAGAGACAAGATGGTCAGATTCGACCGTGGAAAGTGTTTTACTTCAGTCCTTGACTTTGACGGACGGAGTTGCGACTATTCGCGGTATGTATTTGCAGTACATCTCTTCACAAAAAACTGTTCCATATCGTGGCCAAACCATAGACCTTGTATAGTACATTCTTATAGGAAGGGTATAAATTCTAGCTCTTAACGCTAGTATCGCATTTATTTCAGTTTCTTTTCACGATCTAATAATCGCTGCGACTGTGAACGTCTTAAGGAATTTGTGGCCTTTAGGAATTTAACAAGACCTTGGCTCGATTAGAAGGTACGTGTCATCACGGTGCTAGATTTATATTTGCTTAACTCTACTTGTTTAGCGCTATGATTCTCCACTGTTGGACATTTCAACGTCACCTCCCTGATCAAGCGACCTTGTGATGATACCAGAGTGAAATTCTTGTAGGTATTTCAGCGTTTGTTTCCATCTACCCCTAGCAAATGTGTCAGATGACCGCTTCTTCCCTGCTTCCTCCAGAGCGTACTCTACCGGGCTTTTACCCTGGTCGTCTCTATCATTGAATGGAACAAGCTTATTTTCCAGGATGAAACTTAGAGACTCCTTGCCCTTGCCAAATGCCCCATGAATCGCGCCGTGATGTAGAATATTTTTCCCAGTCTTGTCTCTTGCCGCCATTTCGACGCCATAAGCAAAGAGCGTCTGCAAAACCTCAACTTCTACCCTCCAATGACTCATTGCCAGATGTGCTAGGGTTTGACCATTTTGGTGTGTCCACTTTGCATCGCTACCGTGCTGCAAAAGAAGATGGCAGATATCCGTTCGGTCGGTCACATGAAATTGCTGTAGGTATAGACTGAGAGGACTGTTTCCCTCGGTGTCAAGGTGATCCAATCTCGCCCCGTGGCTGATCAACACCATCATCATATCGGTGCAGCAATTCATGGACTGCAGGTGATGATGTAGTAAGGTTCTACCGTGTGTATCTGCCTCACGACAAAGATATCGGGCTGCTTCATTACTTCTGCCCAAGAGTATCCGGAGCGTATCAGCATTGTTCCGGTGGACAGCATAATGAAAGGCATTCAGACCCTGCAAATCTGCATGTCTAGAACATGCCCCATGCACCATGAACTCCTGAACAATAGCTGAGGAACCTAATTCACAGGCAAGATGTAGCGGTGTTTGACCCTTTTTATTGCAAGCAGAAATATCCGCTCCCAACTCAAGAAGCTTGTGAAAAATGGTATCTGCACCACAATCGTCATACCTCAGCACGTGGAGGGGGGAGTCAAGCTCGATATTTTTAATATTCACGTCAATCATAGGGTTAGCAAGGAGGGCATTAACCACTGCTTGCCGCTCCTCTTCTACATATTTGTAAGCTTTAACTGCCTCTTCCCCTTCATAATCAGAGATGTAGTCTGTTGAAAGTTCGACTCGCCATCTATCATCTGTCCACTCATCATAATCCGGTAAAGGAAATTGCCCTGGTTTGTGCTGGCGGGGCGGTCGTTCAAGAATGTTTCTTCGGAGCGCTATATGCAAAGGAGTGTCCCCGTTAACGCACCGTACGCTAGGGTTGGCACCCTTGGCTAGAAGATAATTCGTCATGGCGCTGTGTCCAATACAAGCCGCAAAATGTAGTGCCGTAAGTCCCATTGCATTCTCATCCTTTGAGGAATTAAGTTCTCGACATTCTTTATGGAGCGGGCGCTTAGTTTCTGTGGCTCTAGCCCTTTTCCGCACAATGCCCCGGTTGATATCCGCACCCGCATGAAGAAGCAGATCGATGACCTCAGTGATTCCCCTTCCTACGGCGTAATGAAGTGGTGTCATATTGCCAACATCGCACGAGTAGAAGTTAACGGAGTGTGATAAAAGTAAGTTCATGGCGGACACCCTCGCCGCCCGGGAAGCCCTGGCCAAAATCGCTAAGTGCAATACATTTCGGTATTGTGAGTCCAGAGCGTCAACATTGGCTCCACAGACAAGAAGCTCCTCCACAGCCTCAATTTCAGCATTGGATGCAGCGATGAGGAGCGGCGTTTGCTGGTTTATGTCCTGAAATTCCATCTCTGCACCATACCTCATGAGCAGTTGTATCAGTATTCGGTTGCCTTGACTCGCAGCGTAGTGTAGAGCACATTTCATCTCGGCGTCGATGGCATTCACATCGACCCCTTGGTCCAGCAAAAGCTGAACTGTTTCCACTTGACCGTTTTTTACTGCCCAATGCAGGGCAGTTTTTCCAGTGCCATCTGTTAATTTTAGGCATGTGGTGTCATATAGAAATGCGGAAACTTCTTCAGTTATCCCAAAATGGGCAGCAAGGTGCAGTCCGCTGATTCCTTCTGGGACCGGAAATATTCCAAAAGGAATTTGTTCTACAAGCAGTGCCTGTGCTGCACTAGCTAGGGAGTTGCTGCGAAGGAAATTAGCAACCAAGTCCTTGACGTCTGGGTAAACTCTCTTCACGTGGTAGCCCCAGTGATGGGCAACATATTCATAGAGGCAGTTTTGTTTCAGCCGCACTCGGTAGTCACCCCAGCCCTGAGCTACCCTAGCAAATGGCTTTTCGTAGGTAAGGTAGGTAAGTGAAATAGTAGCCAGGTATCGGTCCGCGATAGGAAGCTGTGACGCCCAACATTCCTCAAAGTATTCTCGTGCTGTATAATGATCCAGACGGACAAGGTCATTTTTCTCATCAAGAGTAACCAGCCCCGAACAAACATCAAGTATCAGTCGGATATCAGGAAGGTTTCGTGTCGGGAACTCCAATGAATTCTCAGTGACTGCCAAGGCATGCTGCAACTCTGAGGGGCGTAACAACCTCTGTGATCGAGTGATCCAGGAGAGGGCCCGAATGGCAAGCTCCGTAGATTCCTTTGGCTGTTCGCGAATCCTGCTCATGATATTATCATATGCTCCATAATAAGCATTCGAGCCCCGGGGGAGGTTATCTAAAGCCACATCAATCTGCTGCAGGCTTGTTTTGGTTCGCAAATTCTGTAGATGTAGTTTCGCGAGAAGAAACCTGGAGCCATCGTTAGTAAAAACCCCAATTATTTTAGATATTTGTAGACTTGCTTTCCCTCGATTGCTTTAACAACCCGAGTTACTATCTCACGTTTCATTCCAGGAGTTTCTCTGACCCAAGGCGGAAATGTGATTATTTCATTCTCGACGTATTTCAGAACATCCTCGTCCTTGGCACGGATTTCAATAATGTCGCTGCCTTTCGTTTTGAATACTTCAGAGACCTCGGGGATATTCCGCGACGTAGCAAACAGATTTGCATTAGTTTTCTGCTGGAGGTTGAACAACTCCATTATGATTTTCAGTCGAGTTCCATCACAAACCGCACACTCATCGAGAGCATCAATGACAATAAAAACTTTTGCATACCCGGAGATCGCCAATGACAGAACATTCAAGATCTCCTCGGAGCTAGGGCGAGTTTTGTGCTTTAAATGAGACGCGTATAGCTTTGCTAGAGCCTCGGGAATAGGAGGACGGATGAGCTGCCTAAGCAGGCTCGCATACAGATCTCGATACTGAGATAACGGCTGCTGGTGGTCAAAGAAGATGAAGGCAATACCGGTATTTGCATTGGTACCAACGCTGTGGGCTAGATAGTCCACAATAATAGACGCAGCAACCGTCTTTCCTGCGCCTGGGATACCATGGCAGAAGAGTATCCTCCCTCGTTGAACTAACCAGTGTTGGAACTCTTTTGACCTAAGAAGCCATTCACAGGATCCCTTTTGTCGTTTCTCTAGGTGATGGTTTTGCTGGGTGGAGTACTCAGCAGCGGCAAGCCATTCAAGTACAGACTGACATTCCTGGTCTTTCTGTGCCCGGAGGAGACTGTCAAGGTCTTGGGACATGCCATTCACGACGTCCTGGACTCCTGCTATCATGAGTCATAGAGCCCAATGCAATGATTTTAGGGCACTTGGGCTCACCTAATACAATATCCACGAGCTTTCTCTCAGCAAGTACTCGGGGTGGCGAAATTTCAGCCAGAAGAGCTTTTGCGTATGCAGCCGCAGCCAGGGCAGCGTACCCTCGCCACTCTTTATTCTTGTGAGAGTCGGAATAATCACTTATACCACGAATTACTAGACAGGGAAAATTGTCCATCAGACCTGCTGCTTCCATCTCGAAACACAAAATATCCTTCTCGGCCGCAAGACGATCTCGGACAGAAGCATCCTTGATCAACCGATTCGATGATGCAATCAAACCGTAGTGAATCATCGGGTTATCGTCATCTTCCGCTCTCGGTGGCCGTGGGACGATCGCTGAGGAGTCATGTTGACAGACTTCCGCACAGCTTCCCTTGAAGCCAGGCGGATGAACAAAGGAAGATTTATATAGCCGGTCAGTTGCTACATCAGGCCTCCCGAATGCCTTTTTTAGTCTCGGTTTTTTGTTTAAAACGCTGGCGATAGCCCCCTCGATATGATGCCCGTCAATGGTGTATTTCGTCTTAAGGCCATGCACGGCGGTTAATAGAACCGTTGGCGGTTTATTCAAATGACTTGTAGGAAGAAATTGCTGATTTTGAATTTCCTTTCCATAGTCAAGCTGAATAACCCCTCCTGTTCCATGACAGGGCGTGCTGACCACAATATCGCCCAGCCGGATATCGTGATATTTACTGGGCGCTCCCCCACCTATGCCAACCATAAGCCCAATTCTGATCCCAGGAAAATGGTGTAATAGGTCCTGCGCGATGGTTGCTGCAGAAATTGTTCCATACTCTCCATTTGGCAGAACGGCCACGACCACATAATGCTGTCCGAGTTGCCCCAGAGTGCAGTGGCTAGTGCTGCTTAGAGCAACCGAATCCGGTTTACCGTGGATTTCATCCAGAAATACCTGCGCGGCGACGTACTCCTCCTCAATGGCGCAAATCCATCCGACTGTGTACTTCTCCGGTTCGAACATGCTGAGGTTCACAATCTACCACGGCCCCGTGACGATAGTACTTTCCTTCAAATAGGCCCAGGTGTCTTTATGAGTTGTTCTTACGGGAGGAAACCTTGTTGTGCTGGAGGCAAACGGGGACTCCCGGAATGGTCCAAGATATAGAAAATAGACAGGAGAACGGTGGAAGAGTTGGGATGATGCCGCAGGCCTCGAAAATTCAGCCTCGCGGTCACTCCCTTGTTTGCGAGTTATAATGAGCCACGTTTGTTGCGCGAAAGGCTACCCAGGTTCAGACCCGGGAAGATACATAAGACTCAAATCTTTCGTACTTCAGCCCATTCTATCCCCCGACGATTCAAACCAGGATAACAGAAAATAGTCACCTAGAGCCAATTGAGTCTTAGCTTTAATAGGTATTAATAGAATTAGGCTACAGCGGCTGTCGTAGATACTGAAGCTGCGGCCTCAAGTATTTTTTATCATTTTGGGATAGTCTGCCAAAGTCCCTCGCATTCTCAATCCACGCCCGGGTCACCAGCAACCCGGGGCTGTATCAGTACCTTTAGAGGCATAACTACGCGTTTGGTAATTTCATTCTGCTGTTAACATGGATGCTTCTAGCAGTAAATATGGCGTTGGGTGAGAATTATGCCTGTTGAGATGAGTCTCATGACTAGTGATGGATTTGTCTCAGCCTTGCCGCTTAAAAATGAAAAAAAAGATTGTTTCCCACAGCCTCGCGTCCCTAGTCCTCAGTCAGCCTTGTTACCACCCCTCATTGAGTGTTGTGTGGTATAACAGCCTCCCGTTGAATTGTTCCATGACTTCTGGTTTCTTATCAACAACACTCGACCCAGGTAAAATATAACTCAATTTGGCCGCCCCTCCCTCCTCACTTGATTCATGAACAAGCTCGAAATGTTCCCTAGCGGCCGGGAGGAATTTAAGATCGCGATTATTTGTGCACTTACCCTCGAAGCGGAGGCCGTCGAAGAACTCTTTGACGAAACCTACGACAAGTTCGGCAAGCGCTACGGAAAACTACCGGGGGACAACAATGCATATATCAATGGCAGGATCGAGTCCCATAATATAGTCCTATGCTACATGCCGGGTATGGGCAAAGGAAGTGCTGCCAGCGTGGCTTCGAGCTTGAAGGTCAGCTATACAGAAATCCAGGTAGTCTTAACGGTGGGTATCTGTGGAGGTGCGCCATATCCGTCACCGGACGAACAGATATTCTTAGGTGATGTGATCATCAGTGATGCGGTTGTTGAATATGACTTTGGTGGGCAGTACCCTGGTGGATTTCAACGGAAGTCAGGCACCAAGGAAGCGCTGGGACGCCCAAATCAAGAGATCCGATCGCTACTCGCTGGCCTCAAGGCACAGCGATCTCGCAAGGAACTTGAGATCGACGCGCTAGAGCAACTCTATGAAATTCAGAAGTCCCAACCAAGATGGCGCTATCCAGGTAATTCAAACGATGTGCTCTTCGAATCATCTTATCAACACAGACACTATGTGAATTTACCATGTCGCTGCTTTGATAACATGCGAGATATTGCCTGCAGAGAAGCCCAAGTCACGGCTTGCTCGGTTTTAGGATGTGACCCGAGCCGAATTTGTCGATACCGATCCTCCCAAGAATCTAATGGACCGGTGGTACATGTCGGGACACTCGCATCTGCTGATACAGTGATGAAGTCAGGGGCGCATCGGGATAATCTAGTGAAGTCAGAGCATGTTATTGGGTTTGAAATGGAAGGCGCTGGGGTGTGGGATAACATCCCATGCATTGTTATCAAGGGCGTGTGTGATTATGCAGACTCTCACAAAAATAAGTTGTGGCAAGCATATGCTGCAGCAACCGCGGCTTCTACCACGAAAGCATTCTTACGTTGTTGGAGGCCAGCATCGTCTCGCTTGCCGAGTTCTGATTCTCATCTGCCCGATATAAGAGGGCCCCGCCAAGCAAAACCTTTAAATAACCAACAAGACAGAGAGTACGGTGAAAGACAATGGGAGAATGTTGTCCAAGCTCGTTTGAGGGATAATGAATGCCTGAATTGCGGCTACGACAATCACTATGAATATAGCTGCTACCTGAAATGCGGTAGATGTATATGTGACTACCCTATCCTGCGAGCCTTGACTAACGGATATGTATAGGTCGAATGGGCGGTCATACCCAGCGGAAATGCCGAAAGCCTATCAAGTGTGACAAATGTCTGTATATTTATTATTCTACAAGGTCCCTCCTTTACTAACTTCCGCTGATTTCCCTAGGCGGTGGTCAGAATCACATGGCTAGAGATTGTTAGCTCTTGAAATTGACACCCCTTCGTCTCTTGGGATTTAGGGGAGAACTCTGCGAATTACGGCGACTCTCGAGATGAGAGGGATCTCAGCGCATCGAAATCCGTACTTGGCATTGGAACCCTTTCAGCCATACGTCATGACTTTTTGATCGGAGGTCAGCCTTAATGGAAGCTTTCAATAGGATATGAATATTATACATTATTGGAGGACCCCAACTTTCATAATGGTCATTCTATAGTTAACTAGTTAGCTACAGAACTAAGAAGGCTTTATTCCTTCACTTTCCTGGGGTGGTAAAATCGCTCTGACAATGAAATTGTCCTAAGTTACATTATAACGTCACTTCTTGTAGTATCTCAAGTAGATAGCCTGTACATAAATCCTGCAAATTATAAACACATCCAGCATGAAAACCCCGAGTTAGGACAGGCTCACCGACAGCAGGAACTGCAAATAGAAGCTTCTTCTCGACCTTACTTCGTATATACTCTTTTTACCGCAAAACTTGCGCACACGCTACGAATAATTCAAGAGATCGTGTTGTAGGCATCACGGTGTGCACTTTACTATAATGTTAACCCAAAAAAAAAAAAAAAGGCAGCGCTCATTCATTATAATTTAAAGTCTCTGAGGCTCACCAGAGGCCGGTGCAATGTAATCTCGCTGGGTTATCCTATGTGGATCTGTTACGAGGGTGATGGCTATCTCCCCAATTTGCATCAGCCACGCTCGCTCACAGCAGTCCTTAAAGCAGGTGGATGTGGATGAGAAACACTTGCTTCCTCTATGCAAAAGAGAACCGTTAGCACCCAATAAACAGAGAAGGACAAGGATCTTGTCGTTGGGCAAGGCGGCCAGACTGATTTCACAATCTGCAGTCTTCGATTTTGAAAACCCGTTCGATTCGGCGCCAGGGTGATGACATTCTGGGAGAGGATATTTCCCGTATGCGGGTGGCCCATATATCTAGTTTATATTGACTTTCGATCGCAGTGGAGTTTCTGATAAAGTTCATATTTGTGATATCCTTGCTGCATAACTGCAATGGGAGACAAATGAACATAAGCCCCGGGCCCGGTTTCGGACGTTGCTAAGCACTCTAATTGCCTTTGCTTGTGGTCAACTCAACGGCTGTTCCGAAATTGTTTCCGATAGGAAAAGTGACGCTCTAGAACGCAGGGAGGTAGGGGGTGAGGTTAACTGTTATCTCTCGGATTTGTTGAAGGAAATCGGCTGGCTGATGGGTTGTCTTTGGTGGGGTTCAAATTGAGGGAAAGAAGACGGAGAAGATGATGTAGCTGGGAAACTTGAAAGAGACACAAGCATGATGACGATGGTAGAGGCGTGGAAGATAGTAAAGGAGGAATTTACTCAGAAGGATTTGCTTCCGGTACCTGGCATGATATGATGGTTTTGATGATGCGCTGGATTTTATTGCCTGTTGTGCGTCTGATTGTGGGTACTCCGGTCGTTGCAAATATTAATCGAGTCTACATGCATACGTCAGGGGCCCTTTAATTTGCTTTTACCCAGGCAAGAAATTAAGTTGAAAGTACCAACAATAAAATATCAAGTTGGGTTATCAATTCAGACACAGGAGAGTGAAGCGCGCCTTGCAGCAGTTGTGAATTGCAACCCAAGCAGAGTCTGGTGAGTATAGCCATTACAGGAACTATTTTTCCCAAGTATAATATCCAGCGTTTTTGGAATCATAACTTATTGAACTTCAATTGGATTTATCTCTAGTGTTTAGAACAGGAAAAGAAAAGGAAAGGAAAGAAAAACGCGACGTAGCGGTGCTTGCAAGAATACTCCTTGAGAGTAGTAAACGGCAAACGGACTAGCAGAAACAGCCGCTTGTGAGGCCATTCTGGCTCTGGATTTGCCAAACTTTAACTGGGGAGCAATTCCATGCTGGCATGTAAATATACTTCCCACTAGAAAAGTGTTATTAATTTCAGCTATTTAAGCAACCTAGTTAAGTACAGATACAGGTTAAACCACCTGCCACCCTTCAGCAACTAAATCATCTAGGTGTGCGGTCAGACAGTTGGTTCCATCAAACAAATGGAAGAAGCCACAAACCCCACCCGTGTCGCAGTTGACAATAGGTGCGCCACAAACACCCTCTGATACAGCGGTATTGATGACCCCAAACAGTGAACTGAGAGTATAGGGCCGCCAATGTCTAAACTCAATTGGTGGATGACCGGGGGTGCGCTTCGGCTCCTCAAACATCTTACCATATGCCAACATACTTACCAGACCTAAGCTCATGCTGTCCAGTTCACTCCATGCCCCCTGCTCGATTTGGTTACCTTCCAATAACATTCGAGGGGGCTGGGCTTGAAAATAGCAGTCATTTGTAAAATTGGCTGAGGCAGTTGATGTAAGGCTAACAAGGGCAATACCAAATTCAGGGCGTGAATCAAAGACTTTCCCAATTTTATCTGCAGTCACCAGCGGATGGAACATCTCAGTGGATAGCACAGAACCATGGAAGGCAACTGTCAATGCATCTTCCCCATGAGAATTGCGAATTTTCACACCTGAAGTTGTAGCGCGATTAACAAACTCATTTGTGGATCCTCGAGGGTTGTGACCACACTCTAATCTGCAGCCAGGTGTGAGGGATGAGCACCGCAGATAGTTAAATCATCTTGTGGTAGAGTTTGATTGTTGTTCATATACTCCTGTGGGTTGATAGCTCTCACTCGGGACTGATCCTTCATTTCCTTGTAGAACGGCCCTTCTTCATGATGGTAGAGTGTTGTTCGATTTGCAACAATACCTGGAAGGGACATTGGCTCATAGGTACGCCATCCGTGCCTGAGTTCGACAACGGTCCAATTTGGTAGATATAGGATGGCCCGTACATCTACAAGGGGCTTCAGAGCATTTAAGACCGCGATATTTTGCTCCTTATGTGAAGACTTTGTGGAGCGAATGGCAGATATAGGGTAGTTTCTTTACGCATGTAGCTATGATCGGAGGAGGATGATGGTCGATTGACTATCCTAATCTCTCTCTACACCTAGTAGCTCTACAACCTAAGCGAGGTCACGTGATATACCACGTGCCTGTTGGCACTCGACATAATTTAGGGTCAATCGATTTCCAGTCTTAAATTCGTTGACTATCAAGTTAAATTGGTTGATTATCTAGCTTACGAATGGCAGATTATTCAGCTTAGAAATGGTTACATATCTGGCTTGGAAACAGTCAATTATCTGGCTTGGAAATGGGAATATCCGGGTTAGAAATAGTTGTTTTTAATAAAGGCAGAGTCCCACTTTCCATCTTAATAAATCCGTAAGTAAAAATCAGAATCACCACATCTTCTCCCACCAGCGTCGAACCCAGTGCATCTGAGCCAACTCAGTCTTTCGCTTTTCCTGATAGTCTCCATCTTCCCAAATCCGACATTCAGCGTCAACTTCAGCTTTGCCTGAGTAGATATCCGCCGTAGCCGGGTTAACAAGCGAAGTCCGATGCCAGATCTTCCAGAACGTATACATGACAACCCACAACACAATGCCAAAGTAGGAAGTGATAAATCCCTGGACGCTGAAAGGGGAGAAGACGGTGAACCCATTAAATAAGGTGACAAGCAGCCCAATCGTAAGCGCAACATAAGCCCAGTATGGCATGAGGGGTGCGCACCAGGGCAAGAAGGTTTTGCGGTCAATTCCCTGTGCACGAAGAGCGCGATACCAAAAGAGAAAGATGATGACCATACTGGTGTAGGTTAGGACAAAGGCACAAGTTGTCAAGTCCACAAACCAGTAGAATACAGTGACAGAGGAGTTGCTAGCCACTAGGAAAGTGATGCAAGATATTAAAGAAACAATGAGCACACAGTATATAGGCACACCGGCGGCGGTACATTTCAATAAAAACCGTGGCGCCTGGCCGTCCTTCGCGAGCGAATAAAGGGTTCGACTGGAGCTGTATACATATGCATTACCGCAGGACCATCCAGCAAGGAGAATGAGGAAGTTGATGAGATCGGGAAGGCCGTAGATGCCCAAGTTTTCAATTCCGATGACCCATGGGGATGCAGCAGAGCCCGCATCCCCGTTATCAATAGCTTTCATTAGACGCGAATCGCGGGAGTCGCACAGGATCCCAACAGCAAGGGTTCCGATCACATAAAATCCCACAATTCGGTAGAAGATCATCTTCACCACGCGAGGAATCGTGGTTCGTGGGTTCTGAATCTCTCCCGCGGCCAACGCGGGAAGATCTGGTCCAGCCATCGAGAATCCAGCATAGATTATGACCTTCACAAGGCCCAAGAATCGCCCAGTATCGCCGCTCGTGTAATATTCATGCATTACGCCAGTCTTCCAATGGCGGAATCCGTAGGTGTCGTGCTTTGGGTTACCGCCAACCATGGTGATGAACGTGAGCAGGATGAGGCCAATGAGCAGCAAGACCTTAGTTGAGGACATGACGAATTCACTTTCACCATACCATTTTACTGCAATAACATTAAGAATGATACAAACCACCATGGCCATTGCGACCCAGGCTGCTGGGTTGACGCTCGTGTTCCAGAATTGCATAACGGTTGCCACAGCGGAGTATTCGACGCAAACCAGCATGACGCCGGCGTAAAAATAAAGCCAGCCCCTGGAATTAATCAACTACAGATCAGCAATCAACACCTACTAGGATTTTCGATAGGAGGCAGAATTCTTACATGGCAAATCCAAAGGCAGGATCCACATATCGAGCCGCCAGTTCGAAGATGGAACCTCGAATAGGCAGATAGGCGCACATTTCTCCCACGCACAAGTTGCACGGCCAAATGAAAAGAAGTCCATAGAGAAGATATCCCAGGACTAGAGACAAGGGGCCGGCATCACGCAAGTATGTTCCAATGCCAACAAACAGACCGGTACCAATAGTACCACCGATCGCCATCAACTGTACATGTCGTGAGGAGAGACCACGCTTGGTCTCTCCATAGGGCGTAACCGTCCCATCCTCACTAGGGACGGGACTATTATCAACTGAGGATGCCTTCTTCTCCATTCTTGGGCCTCTTGCTGAGGAGGAAAGAAAAGAGGGAGAACGGAGGTCATTTTATGTAAGGGCGCCCTTGTATCCCTTGGGGTAGCTTTCCGCGTGATAAGATTCCTGCGTGAGAAAGTTCAGATGAGCAGAGAGATGCGATAAGAGCTTCTAATAATCGTCCTATTATTATCTATCTTTTGTTGCTCTCGTCTTAAGAGATCAACGAGAAAGCTTACCTGAAAAGGGAGGAGATGGCGATACTAAAACTGCCAAGTGATAGCTTATCGATTCATCTGAGTTGGAGAAGAAGCGGCCACCTCCACTCGTAATCAGAAGAAAGCGGATGTGGAGCCTCGAATACGTTATCAGCGTAGCTTCCGATAATTATTGCTATTATGATTCAGTTGAGCCTATGATATCCCTTTTCCTTTCATTGATATTTGGTATCTTCACTATCACAAACCACCATTAGGTTTCCATTCCATGGATTGCTCAATGCGGGGGATTATCCTTATTTTTCTCCGTTCCATTGTTCCGTTCTTGCGCACGATAATAATGATTATTATTGTATTGAGTTTGTAGCCAATTACCCCGCTTCCCCCTCCCCCCATGGTTGCATCGGGAAAGATTTGCCCATACACGATGTGAATAGTTGATTTGATATTGTGATGGTAACGTCCGCATTATCCGCCTACATAGGCTAGGAGGGGGATTTGTAAGTCCCCGTGTAAATTTCCTTTCTCAATCACCTAATGGATGCAATCGACGGGTGGATGATGGCTGCGACTGGGGCTATCAATCTACTCATGATGCAGTCTCACTTTCGGAATCATTAACCACGATATACCAGTAGCACCAAGTAAACCCACAAGCATCGGCTGCAATACTTTAACCCCTGCCCGAGCAGCTATGACGCCTGTAATAGCTGGGAAGATAGACCCTCCAATCTGCCCAAGTAAAAATACAAATGCTACAGATTGTTAGACAGTCAAGCACCATAGACTACAAAGAAGCCGGTTACTCACCTAAGGCAGAAGGACGAATATCAGAAGCAAAAAGCTTGGATGCAACCGAGATTCCCTAATAATATTAGCTTGTGTGGGGTCAAAGCACTGATTGACATACTGTGGCAAAGAACGGGCCTGAGAAGAACCCAAAGAGACTGATTGCGACAGCCTCGGTAATAATATTGGGGACCCTGGAGTATTCAGTATTCGCTCAGAGGCTTTTGCAAAAAATTAGGGTACGTACAGCCAAAAGACCAGTTCTAACGCCAGGCAAAGAATTAGATAGATGAAGACCATGCGACGCTCGCCCCATCGATGGGTTGGCTCGGCTAAAAGCAGGCGCCCGAGGAATCCCCCACCATAATACCCAGCTGGGACATATCCCATACTTGTTAGATCACCGTTACGAACGTTGACGAGATATTCAACGATCCAGCCTGTCAAATTTAGTAATAGGATAAGTAGGTATTTTATCTTAGCTGGGAAGGGTAGTTTACCTCCAGCGGTGATCATGGCACCCAGGAAAAAGAAGAAAAATAGGCTAATCAGCCACACACTAGGAGTGGCCAAAGTCTTCTGCATCTCCCGCAGTGCATTCTTCTCTCTTGAGGCAGAGCTGATGGAAGCTTCACTCGCATCTACTCTCTTTAAAACTATCATTTCTCGGAATGCAAGGCAAACTAGGATTAAATTAACAACACCTAGACCCAATGGCGCGGTGTAAAAGAGTGCCCAGTGCGACCCGGTTCCGGAGGATGCAACTGCGGTAGAAACAAAGGGGCCAACAAGACATCCAGCCATGTACATGGCGTGAATAAAACCCAGCCACCGGTGGGCGCCCTTCACAGAAGCTACAAAGTTATTCGCGTGGGTGTCTTGATATGCTTGACCCAGGCTAGCGAAGAAAAATGTGACCGCAAAAAGCGGGAATGGTGGCACCCAGCTGCGGAGGGCATGAGCAAGCACCTGGAAGACAGCGCCAAGTAGCAGAAGAATTCCGAGATCAAAATACTGGCTTAGATGGCTATTGGTAAGTGCAGCAACGAGCCAGCCACAAAATGTTGTGCCATATCTAGATGTAGACCAATCAGCAACGGAGAAACAATGTAGAACTTAGACATGGCCAGTATGGAAAGAGTTTGATCATTCATCATCATCATCATCATCACTCATTGAAGACATCCTTACACAATAGCGACCATGTTGGTATCGATGTGATAATCCAAGCGGATGTAAGGTATCAAGGACCCCAGACTGCCATCGTTGACGCCTGCTACAAAGAACGAAAATCCGGCACTAATAAGCTTGAGGAGACGGCGGGGAACTGGTGATGGTTCAGGAGTCTCAACTTGTAGGACTTCCATTATTTTGATATTTACAGACAATCAACGCATTTAATAGTAATATTATGATAAGCGAAAGCAATGCAATTTGCCTTGAAGATGTATCCAAATGAAAAGAGTCGAATGAGGCACTGTTGCGAGTATCCAAGTAATTTAAACGAGTTTCAGCGAGACCCGAGGCCTTTATGTCCTGAAATGGTATAATGCCCAGCAGCACCATCCACTAAGCCCAACCGGGTATTTTGCTCAACTAGTCATCTGGAAGTCTCACCGTGTCAAAAACAATCATCGTCTCAAGATCACCACTCCTCCTTCACAATCCATTCTCTCAAGCAACTACCTGCTATTGAAGACGAGTTAGGATAAGGCCCCGGAGGAGTAGCAAACTAGACAGCAGCTAAACAGGGCCTCATCTAAAGCGAGCTAGTTTGATCCTGCCACGGAGAACTTAATACAGAAAGACCTGTTAGGTGGTTGACTTCCCCCTCTAACTTATGACCTTGGAGGTCATTGACCTTATTATTATCTCCAACCTGGAGAACAGCCAACGTCCACTCGTCCCAAATGCATTAAATAAATACCTGCCACGCCAGGTCGCCAGTTACGTGACTGACTCGAGAAAATGGCAGGCCACATGAGAGCGATATCCATTTTCTGTGGCCAAAGCCAGCTAGCAGCAGTAATCTTTCACAATCAAGGCAAATCATAGCAGCTTGTCCCCGTAGATTATCTCTCCTCAAGAGGCTCCTCTGCCAGATTGGTCTGCCGCTCTGCAGTGAGAATCGGAATCACTGTTTAAGTGACCGGCGGAGCACCGTGCAAACCTTGAAGCAAGCCTTCCAGAAGGGTGTAGAAGACCTTTAGAATGAGCTATCCACTTGGGACTATAGAGATAGTGCAATATCACGGATGTGTCTAGTGCGTTTTGCCGACGCACCATCATCACAAAATACGGGACTGAGAGAAGATCATTAGGCCCATCCAGAGCATAGTCTCGGGCTGAATATTACGCAATCTAAGCTCTCCTTCATTTCCTCCTTACAACTGGCATCTACCGGCCGATGTACTCACCCGACAGCAATTGGCACTTACGGAAAATTCCTTTAAAATTTGGCCGATCCAGCGCAGAAACAAAGGTCTTCTGGGAGAATATATGAGTTCCCTAATACATGATCTCCCCGGCTCTGTGGGGGATCAGTGAAGGCAAAATATTAATCAGAATTCATCATTCCCATATTTAGAAACCGTATACATCAGTTACCCCTTTATGACCTACGACGGTCGGTGGTATCTTACAGGGAACCCGAACGAAATCACAGCATCAGAAGGCAATACTCCAGTAAAGACCGATCCAGACTTGGAATCAGACTCTGGCTTTAACCTAGGCTTCAAGCTCTCGTTCATCTTAATGGCGATAGACCAAGACATCTGTGGTGAATGGATCCCGATCCAGACACAATTTTTCCTCTCAACTACCGGGTAATATTCGGCAATTGATAGAGCAGCGCGTAGGCAACAATGGAGAAGTGATTGGATTGTCTGTAAATTTCTAATATATTTTTATATCTAAATATTTCTGTACCACTAGACACTGCCACTAGACACTCAAAAAACCAGAATACGAGGTCCAGTAACCCCAATGTCCCAACGGATCGCAACCTCATCTCCGACACCAACAAACTCGAATTCAATCAACTTTCCCGCAGGGCAAATAAACGTGGGCATTCCATGATAGGACTGAATCCAGTCCGCAGACCCGGGTTTTCGAATCTGAATGCGACCCAGGTGTTGGTCTCTGTATCGTTCCGGTATGACAGAGGTGAACACATCGACTGTTCGAGTGCCTGTAGCGATGTCACAATCCCGGAGGTCAAAAAGGAGTGTACACCTACGCCCCTGGAGCTCAGCGGGCATCTTAAAGGTAACTAGAGTAGTGGTTTCATTTCTGGGATTGCTGTCTTTTGCCACGAATAGTTGCTGGTTTTGAAGATCTTCATCTACAGTCCCATTCCACACCCATCGGCGACAAGTACTATATGGCCAAAGAAGAGATGTCTCCTGGTGAATACTGGTGTTCTTTTTCTTTCTAGCAATTATTGTTGCAGTAGTCACGGAGGCAGCAATGGACAGTGTGATGAGCAGAGGGGTTATTTGAAGCTTCATGGTGAATATATCGAAACGTTTAACCAACTTATGTGTTGAGGTGGCTGGTCGGGTTAATCAGATGCATTTCTGCTAGGTGGGAATACAAAACAGTACATTCTACCCACCTAAGACCGCACCCCAAGATCTCTTTATATGCATCGAACCATTAGCTTAGCTGTCCGAAGCTGAAACTTCGTGTTCTACTATCCACTTATCAATTGTTTCTATCAGTTGATTCATCCAATGAAATATGACAGTATGCGCTGCATTCTGTAGGGTACAAGAGAAATTCATTTTACTCAATCTGGGTTGGATTTGCAGAGGATGCCGATCTTCTTGGCTTCTCTAATATTATTGAGAAGAGATATGCACGCTCTAAAAGAACACATCACAAGGCGAATGAGAATCTTACTTAACTGGTCAAATTTGTCGTCATCGTGGACATACTAACATCCTAATAAGCTCATTCAAATGCTGTCGTTGGTGCCCGATAGCATCCTTCAGGCCTCCAATCGCCCTCGTCTTCGATTTAATTGCTGACCATTTCCTTCGTCTCAAGAGGCTGCCCGCCCAGGTGGTCTTCCATGTTCTATTCACCGTATTTTGATATAATTGGGTACTCGGCTCCCTCCCTATTACTACAGCCTTTCAGATACGGAACGAAAAAATCTGCAAGCATTCAAATACAAGGGTAGATCTTCGAGGGCGTCAAACCTTCCATAGTTTACGGCATAGAAATACATACAAAGGACTCAGTCTCCAATGTTTATTTTTTTTTTTTTCCAAAGAACTGAGCATTATACAACTCATACTCAGCTACTTTAGAAGCCTAGCTCAACCCTGGAACTACAAAGGCATGTGTAGCACATCAGTGAACATCAGCAAACAAAGCTTTTCAATTCTATAACAGAAAGAGCGATACAAAGAATATTCAATTGATCTCTCCTAATGAAAGGGGCCATGTAACTAAAGGCCATTATCAACGTTTAAAGAATCGCCAAAGACAAAGGCCATGTATGAGAGGCTTGAACAATCGGACAATAAAATGTAAACACCAACAAAGAAGAGAAACTCTTTTCCATACGGAATTCTCCTCGGTCAACACTAACATAAATAGATTCATATTATTCCGGGTAGAGAGAGGAAGAAAACTATCTCCTTAGCCTTATTCACTCCCCTTCCACCATCACAGCGACCCATTCACTTACCTACATAGCTATCTATTCTGCTCACCAAGATATATATATTTATAAATCGCGACTTAGCCTATCCAACTAACCAAATCAACACCACATCATTCACCATCTTATATACCTACCTACCTAAATGGCCTTCATAGGTTTGCTTTCACATTCGTTGGCACCAGATGCGCCAAAGATCATGGAATATCTAATATATCTTTTGGTTCTGCTAACGGTGATCATGGTAATCAGGAAGATTGGGAGATTCATAAATCCAGGTACCAAACCGAGGTTCGCCATGTGGTAAGTAAAATATTGTCCCAGCTCCCTTCTCACCTTCCCAAAAGAATCTACCCATCTATCCATCCGTCCATTCATTCATCCATTCATTTATCTATTCATCCATACCAAGGTAGGTATGTACAGAACGTACTAACCATCAGAAAATCAACCTCTCTGTAGCCAAATCTGCAACGCGCCCCCAACAGCCACATGCATCACATCCCGGCACCCCGCCCGCTGTCCAACGTGCTCAAAGCTCTACTTCCCCCAAATCGAGAGTGGATGTTCAGTATGTGCCCACTCCTCCCCCCAAGTATCCGCAGACAACAAGTCAGCAGGCTCTGGAAACCGTCTAGAGAACGCCCACCGCGTGAATCGGTACGTAGATGGACGTATTGCTGACTTTATCGATGGTCACGTCGACCTTTATGTACAAGGTCGTTTGAGAGGCAACATTAATGCCCGGATTGTGGGAAATGTGAAAGGTAATGTTAATGGGATTGCAAATGAACATGCTACCACAAGGATGAGTGAACAGCAACTTAGGGACCAGCAGGAGATAGAGAAACGGTTGAAAGAAGAGGAGGAGCAGAGACAGCAGCAGGAGAGATTGAGGGGTGGCAATCGGGCAAAGAGGAGGTTTGCTATTGATTGATTTCCTTTTTGTATTGGATGTTGTTTTTTTTTGGTAAGCTTTTTCCTTTTTTTTCCCATGCTCCCCTTCCTTTTGTTGCTCTTTTTTTTTTTGGTTATACTTTGTTGTTTTTGTTTTAGTAGTTCTATGTATATACTTGCGTGTGTAGGTATGATGTTCTATTTCTTCTTTTTTTTTTGCCTTTTCTATGTTGGTATAAAAAGATAAACATAAAATTAAATCTCATTTGATTACTGACATATACGCTTAACTAACGACATAACTCATATATCATATACCTATATACTCTCTCGTGAAAAAAGACAGTATGTACCCATGCCGGTGTCCACTATCTACAGGACCAAGCTGCTCTAGATATAATCTACTTCTATAGTCCATCATGATTATACGCATGCCCTTGCCAATCCTCCAACCACAACCCGACAAACCTCCGAATCTCTCGCTGCAGTTCAATAATCCCTGAGGGCGGTCGTTGTCCCTGGACCCACTGCTGGGTGGAAAGGCCATTTTGATCCCAATGATGAACCGACCCGCGAATCCCATCCCAGACTTGATCCGCTGGAATATCAGAAAGGATGAATGGCTCGGAATTAGTAGACCTGCGTGGCGGTACGCCAACCTCTGCATGAGGAGTGGCATCACGCCAAGGGTCTGCTAGTCCACCGATAAGAGCCACGCGTGGATACGAGAAATCCAGCCCACCCCATTGGTTGATTCGTTGGACGTCGGGAGCACTGGTGATGCCGAATTTCGCCGCACAGAAACTAGAAAGGTAGTTAAGGTCGAGGAGGCGGGAGATTAATGGTCGGATGGAGGGCGGGACGGAAGACCCCGTGGTAAAGTAACCCCATTCCGTGCAGACTTGGTAGCCCCAGCTGACGTCGGACGTTTTGGGGAGTGGGGTCTCACTGCTGCTATCAATGCTATTACTATCGCCGATGGATGTGGTGGAGAGGTTGAGGAAGCCAATGTTGTTGAGGAAAGAGGTGATGAGGGTTTTGTTAGTGGAATCATAACCGGCCGCTTCGAAGAGACTGGGGAGAGTGGCCGCGTGCGGATTATCTGGGTACTCCTGCTCTGAGCTGGTGATGTTATCGCAGTAGTTGCGGAAATACGGGGAGCCGACCGCAGGGTCCCAGTTACGACTCTGGAAAGAGCCTAGAGGTGACGAGAGAAGGTTTACAAAGTTCCTGTTGTCGATCGGCGGGGACAGGCCGAAGGTGGCCTGCAGCTGAGTGTGGAGCGTGTGGTTGTGTGGATGGTCGATGAGAATTCGATCCACGATATCCGTGATGGTCTGGATGGTGTCAATGCAATCGACAGGGCCGTAATTACGAACGGGCTCGAAATACTACCAATAATCGATGATGGCTGCCGTGACGCCCGAGGAAGAGACGGCGCCCCAGAAGACATCGGGGTAAAGCTTACGGAGGAATGCGACCATGGCTCCCGCGTAGGAGCCACCGTAGGCAATCCATGGGGTGGCCAGGGCAGTGAGATTGTACTGTTCGAGCCCAGGGAAGACAACATGTGAGGCAAAGTAGGCGTAATCAGCCAACGCTTGTTCGGTTGTGAGAAATCGGAGGCTTCCAGGAGTGAGATTTCCGACCGGGTAACTCTCCCCATAGTAGCGATGCTCGAGGATGACCCCGAGTCCGTGGTAGCTCTCAGCTAATTGTGTTACTATTCCCTGAGCCAGAAAGGGGAAGCGATCCTCCCCATCGATCTCCCCGGCCGCAATCACAAATACAGGACCTCCCGGTTGGTAGTGCGTCGAGTCGAACCAGTAACGGAGATCAAGAAGATTGTTCGAGTGAGGTTCGTAACGCGAATCATTGTGGAAATGGTCGAGTGGTACGGAGAAGTGATGGTCCGGATAGCTAGTTGGTAGAGATGGAGACGGAGATGGAAGTGAGGATCTAAAAGCAGAGAGCCCGACAAAAAGAGGGGCGGAAGGACGCATGTTGATGAAGAATCATTTGTGTATTGTTATGGCGTGAAAAAAGAGTAGAGCGGGAGGGAGAGAAGAAGCAAAACAAAGAAGCAAACAAACAACCAAGATAAGCCTGGGATAAAGCAAGGTGGTGGTGGAGATGCAACGATCGGCACATTATTCGTTGGTGTAACCTCATTGTCGAGTCAGTGATAATTAATAATTATGCTTTACCTGGTTAGGAAGAATTGCGTGAATTAGCGTGGTTATTTTAGAGAGAAACAATTGCTTTTAAGTTGAATCTAGCAAGCTTAGTTGGTTTAGTTGAGTCGCTAAAATCCTCACTGGGTATTAATATTGAAGATGTCGTTAATGCGCTACAAAGCTATAAGGCTACAATACCACATGATCAAAATGGGTTGATATGCATAAAAGTGGGAAGAGATGTGGGAGACACCAATCGCCATCTGTAATGAAGTGATAAATTATTGGAGAAATTGAAACGATCTTATTGACAGTTAAATCATATATAGCAGGAATCTCATTATCATTTCCACTTGCAGGAAAGATTAAAACGAAAAATAAAAGGGTTTGTGAACAGCCCTCTTATCAAAGGTAAGAACGCAGTACTCCCTGCAGGTAGTATCAATGAGCTAATCAGTAAACCACAGAATCGTTACACACCACCCATTGATAACGCTATAATCAAGAACGGACGAATAAAAAGGAAGAGGAGGAGGAAGAGAACGCAGAATGGCGACGCCGAAGCCGGAGCTCGCTGAAATGCTACCCAACCCAAACCACGAGGCTCAAAAGCTTCCAGACTTCAAGCTCGCTTAAGCTCATCTGTTCAACCAAAAACAGATCCAGAATTCCAATTAATCGGTTGGGCCGTACCTCAGGGTCCACCTCCCCGGGTGATCCGAGAGAGCTTGGCTGCGCGACTCGGCTCCCTATCGACGATCGAATCTTGGGTCGGCAACGGATTTGGCTGCATGCGGTCATCAGTGGCATCACTATCTACCAACAATCACACTCAATAACCCATTTTCATGGAAACCCGACCATAGAAAGTATCCGCGGGAATTGTGTAACGTTTCATCCACTCTTACGCCTCCTCATTTGACTTATTACTCTTCCAGTGCCCTCCTCCCCCTCCCCATGATCGTCTTGTTATTCCTCCGACTCGTCTATCCATCTGCCGTCAAACCAATCCTGCAGGTATCCGCTTGCTGCAGGGCGAGAGACGGTGGATAGCGGCTTTTTTCCATGCATGCCCTCTATTCAACATTTGATTTTAGTATCACACGGTGGTAGGTATTTATTGTGAACTCAAATCTTCTCTTCACGTCCCATTGAATCATCTGGTGTCTACACCCGTGAGGTTCAAGGCGGATGGATGTGGATATGAGCATGGAGACTTCTCCCGACTCTATCGAAATTATCAAAAAAGACGAAGAGCAAGTTAGCGAGCAGGATGAAGACGTCAAAGTGGTCGATCAGTCCACCTACGCTGATCCATTTGGCAATGAAGACAGAGCAGAGGTTAAATACAAGACGTTAAAGTGGTGGTAAGTGTAATACCTCATCATATAAAATGAATGCCGTCAAAGCCATGTGATGCTGATCAATTTAGGCAATGTGGAATATGTATGTTCTCAAGATCGCCTTCTTCTATAGATGAATAAAAATAGTAAAAATAAGACAGCCTCAGCCTCGTCAACGATTAACAGTTTTCTAGTCATGATTGCGGAATCCGTCTCTCTTGGTGTTTTATCACTACCAGCAACCCTAGCTGCGTTGGGACTTGTCCCGTATGTCTTCAGCTAAGCCTGAAACCCATTCCTCATGGCCAATTCCTCTGGATCTGTCGCATTAACGCACGTAGTGCTGTTATTTTGATTGTCGGTCTCGGCTTGATTGCCCTGTATACGGGATACGTTATCGGTCAATTCCGAGAGCGATACCCGCATATCCATAACCTCGCAGACGCTGGTGAGATCCTCCTAGGGCGATTTGGCCGTGAGTTGTTTGGCCTTGGCCAGATCCTCTTCTCCATCTTCATCATGGGTAGCCATTTGGTTACTTTCACCATCATGATGAACACAATCACGGGTCATGCGACCTGTTCAATTGTGTTTAGCATCGTCGGATTGATCATCTGCTTGGTGTTGTCTCTTCCACGTACTATTAAGAACATGACCTACGTCTCCATAGCTTGTATGTATTCAATGGGTTTCTTTCCCTCTTTTTACTCGGTTTTCCACTTCCACTAACAAAACCAGCCTTTTTAAGTATTTTTTCCGCTGTCATGATCACCATGATTGGTGTTGCTGTACAATTCCCTGGAGGAGCCGATATTAATATCACCACTGAAACCAACCTGGTTCATGCCTTTACCGCAGTAACTAACATTGTCTTTGCATACTGTGCCCACGTTGCCTTCTTTGGCCTCATTGCGGAAATGGAAGAACCTAAGGATTTCCCTAAGGCCTTGTGCATGCTCCAGCTTTTTGAAATCTCTCTTTATGTTGTTGCTGCCGTGGTGATCTACTATTACGTTGGCAACGACGTTGCTTCTCCAGCATTAGGGTCAGCCGGTCCAGTCCTGAAGAAAGTTGCCTATGGAATAGCTATCCCCACGGTACCTGCCCCATTCTCCTTTAGCCCCTGGTAGAAAGAAGGAGAGAGACTAACGACGGAATTTCAATTGAAATAACAGATCATCGGGGCGGGCGTGGTAAATGGCCACGTCGGACTAAAGTACATTTATGTCCGTCTTTTCCGTCACTCGGGTCGAATGCACGAACGCAGCTTTTTTGCCATCGGTTCGTGGATCGGAATCGGCCTCGCTTGTTGGATTATCGCCTGGATTATCGCGGAAGGGATTCCTACTTTCAGTAACATCGTCAGCCTAATCAGTTCTCTTTTTGCAAGCTGGTTTAGCTACGGGTTAAGCGGTATCTATTGGTTGCATTTGAACTGGGGACGATGGTTTTCGTCCCCTAGGAAGGTCATATTGACAATGGTTAATCTGATTATTGTGGTGATTGGAGGGACACTAGTATGTGCTCAGTGCTTTCTATTCATGTTCCCCCTCCGTTCTTTTAAACGAAGGTCCATAACAACGAGTTTAAGAAAGAGGAGCTAACAAGGAGAAATAGTGTGGGCTTGGATTGTACGTTTCCGGCAAGGCAATCCACGATGACACCTCTACGGCAAGCTTCTCCTGCGCCAGTACAGTGTAAAGTCAACGAGCAGTCTCAAATGTATCGCTTGTGGGTATTTTGCATATACAACTAACTCGTACATGAGCATATTAAGGCATACATGAATTTTTTTGCATGGGCTGTAATGAAGGGGGCGGCTTGTTTATTTAGCAGTATATGGATGTATAATTAATGACAATGGATAGTCGATCAATTACATGCAAAGCGATGTCAAATTTCCAAGTTTAATTACATGTTGAGAATTTATCCATGCATACCTACCTATAATTATTATATTTATTATGAGTAAGGATGAGAATATTTAAGTGGTAATACTAATAAAGAGTGTGCAAAACAAAGCAAGGTGTGTGCGAATGTTGCTTGCTACATCTAATATCTATTTACCTACTACTTTACTTGCTTACTACTATTTGAATAAAAAATTAAATCGTTGAACAAACAAAGGTGGCGGTGGCGTGGTAGAAAAAAAAAGAATAAACGAAAAAAGAAATGCTGACAAGAGCGAGATTCGAACTCGCGCCCCTTTCGAGACTGCAATCCTTTGTACAAGGAAGTGATAAACCACTTGAGTGCAGCGCCTTAGACCGCTCGGCCATCTTGCCGCTTGATGTCATAATCAACACCAATATGGCTACAACTACCGTAGGAGAAGATTAAAAGAACACTTTCCCTCAGTTGTGCAGTCAACAAGGTAGATTTTAATAGAAGAGAAGAGATTATTTAGATAATTCCATGGCTATTTTAGAAGCGTATAAATAGAAATCCAGGTATTATAGCCAAAAGTAAAATACAAATCTATCACTTAGACGTCGACCTCCAAAATTCTGCAAAATAGCCGGGGTGGATAATATGCAACATGTAGAACATCAAAATACATGATTATCGACACAATGAATGGATAATTCTTGGTGGAGAGGTGAAATATCCTACCTTAGGTAGGATAGGCAACTGTGCTTGGTGATGGGTTTGCTCTTATGAGTATTTCAATTTATTCGTTCTGCTTTACATCCATCCTTCCTGATTTAAACAGAAGGCTAGTAAGTCTCTAAGATATATAATACTGCGGGTGATTGCCGATAACATGCTACCAGTCTGGAAATCGGGGGAACGTATAAACACATGAAGGGCTATTTCGGAAAGGGCCGACCGAAATGGGCTGCAAGGAATACCCAGGGCAGTCGCTAGCTAGATCCTGCCCACTTAAATATCTACTGTATCTACACTAGGGGCAGCGTCAGCTCCAAGTATGTTTACCCTTGGTGGGGTGGTATATTGTCCTGGCCTTTTTGGTTGGTGAACTGCTAAAAGTAAGCTACTAATTAATATACGCTAAGGCTGTGTGGTTTAAGCCGTCAAGACGAGGCTGGGTTAATATTATCGATAGTTAAACAAAGGGGCCATCGAGCATTAAATGAATGCCTAGAGGAAGCCCGGGGGTTGAGGGGGGGGGAGGTTAGGATGCATTCAAGTAGCTATTTGTGACTTGGAAATATATATACGAGCGGAACCGCAAAATGAAACTTAAAAAGAAAATAAATTGGTCAATGAAAGCAAAATGAAAAAAGAAATGCTTATTTGACAAGAGCGAGATTCGAACTCGCGCCCCTTTCGAGACTGCAATCCTTTGTACAAGGAAGTGTTAGAACCACTTGAGTGCAGCGCCTTAGACCGCTCGGCCATCTTGCCAATTGGATGATGAGTGGCCCATTTTTATGGTAATTAACCTTAAGAAGTTCTTATTTGCTCCATGTCGTCTTCTCTTGGATAATAATTTTTAATATACAGGCAGCCATGAGAAATATTTTAAAGCCTGGGGGAATATAAGAAGATTGAGAGGCTTGGTGCTCCCTATAATTGGTTTTCTTCCTCTTTTCGTGACATTGGGATAAGTATCCTGCACGTGTATGATGTTGGTTTGATGCTTTATGCCACTAAATATATTTTCTTGTTAATACTTATGAATCTCTATTATATGCTTCTGGAAATTGCAAGCGCAGACGGGGTTATGGGTAAAGGGTCGAAATATTCCGCATCTAGCATTTGTTTACAAATTCCTAAAACTCACATCCCCAGTCAAATATCTACCTTGGTTAATGTCTAGGTAGTCCTTTTCTGGTCTTTAGTCTGCTGCGGTGCTGCTGGTAAAAAAAGAGTTACATGTAGTCTGTGCAGTTAAAGACAATAATAGAATATGACAGGGTATAAAACTTAAATTTATTAAGTATTAACTCTATTTATCGACACTAAGCTTTTTGGGACCAATAAATATTGTACGAGTGCTGTAAGTAGATATATGGAGTGCCAAAAATCAAGTTTTTAGGCAGCCCTCCTTGTTTACAAGCCAGCACCATCCAATGCATCGATCTGTTAATACCAAAATACACTGCGTTAAATACAGAGGTAGGCACTACAGGTACTCCTAACTCCGGTCGTGAGCTCACAAATAATGGCCGGCCGGAAAGGTACCATGGAATTCCCCTAGAAATGGAAGCAGCCTTGTGTCTGTCAGAAGGTCCAGATGTAGGTAAAACTACGAGAGTTGTAGAGCGTGTCTGTAGTGGAAAATCCCTTAGAATGTAAAGGCGATACGTTTTGAATATCTAGATATACAAATATCGCTATTTCAGCGCCGTCGCCGAGACTGTGGACCCTGGAAATAGTAGCTACCCACTGCCAGTGCCACACTGAGCGCACCCAGAACCATCGTCGATTTCTGCAGGGGCCACTCCTCCTGAACACGTCCGATCTTAGTGCTCTCCTTCTGCCCAATGTACTCTCGCTTTTGGTCGCCTTCGACTAGATAGTCGGACCATTTCACTTGGGACAAGTGCTGCTGATATTCCACCACCGTACCTGGCCAATTATTCGTAATTCGGCCCTCGCTGGTCTTGTACCAACTATTACAGGTTGGGTCCGCAAAAGTGCTCTTGGCTAGTCGCCTCTGGATGTCGGTGTTGAAGGTGTGAACGACATCGGGGCGTGGTTGGAGAGCTAACGATGCGCCATTCTCTTTAGCACGGATAATTGGCTCGATAAGTGCGGAGAGGTATCGAGACTGAGCCTCAATCATGAGGATGATTGAATTATGACCTAGGAAGTTATTACAGTGTTAATTTTGCTTGCTATTCTCTGTTCAAAATTTGAAAGGACCTCTTGTTTTTATATATGACTGCAAGAGGGATAGGGAGAAAGAAACTCACCAAGATTTGTATTAGGCCCATACAACACACCAAAATTTGGCATATCCTCTACTGTCACACCATAGTATGCAGTAGCACCTCCCTTCCAGATCTCCGACAGAGCCCGCCCCCGAGCCCCATAGATCTCCATAGGATGTAGGAACTCGACTGTGCGGAAGCCCGTCGCGTACACGATGAGATCCACTTCATTGGTCTCTCCGTCAACTGTCTCAATACCAGACTCGGTGATACGCTGAATTTCTCGGGTCTCTAGTTTCACATGCTTCTCATTCAGAGCAGGATAGTAATCGTCGGATGCGAGAACCCGACGACAACCTGGGGGATAGCTGGGTGTAAGGATATCCCATAGTTCAGGTTTATCAGGAAGCCCCTTCTTCATCCCGCTAATTGCCCAGGCACGAACTTGGCGGCCGAGATTAGAGTCAGGGTTGACAAGAGGTTCATGACTGAACTCGCGGAGGCGCATCATTATAGCGCGCTTGCACCAGCGAATTGGAGGAATACTCGATAGAAGAAACTGCTGGATAGGGTGGACGGCCATATCCATGCGGGGGATGATCCAGTTGGGTGTACGCTGGTACACCGAAACATGGGAGGCGGTTTTGGCAAGCTCGGGGATAATTTGGACGGCGGTTGCGCCTGGCACGACAAATCCATCCAACCATCTATTAGCATACCTACAACATACGAAATTTAGGTATTCGGTGTAGTAAGACCACCGAAGGCACTTAGAGACATACCGTTGCCAATGACCGCCACCCGCTTACCGGTGAAATCGTATGTCCAGTCCCAGCGTGCTGAGTGCATGCTCTTGCCCTTAAAATCCTCGCGGCCAGGGATAGATGGCCAACTCGGGACATTCAGCTGCCCGACAGCGGATATAAGGACGTTGGCAGATAATATATACGAGTCCTGAAACTGACTGTCCTTTGTACCAGAGACGCCGACATCGATTTTCCATTGACGAGCATCTTCGTCCCAGCGAGCTTCGTTGACGGTCGAGTTGAAGCGAATATGCGAATAGAGACGATACTTTCCGGCAACTTCAGTCAGATAATTTAGAATTTCCTCTTGCTGGGGAAATTCGCGTGACCAGGTAGATCTTTGTTCGAAGGAGAAGCTGTACAATGAGCTCCAAACTAATCATCAAGTATATACGCACTTGTTTTAGTACCCAAGCCACCTCAAATTTAAAAACCAAAGGCAAACCGCATACGTACCATCGCATGCGCAACCAGGGTATTTATTATCTTTCCATGTACCCCCGACCGCACTGCCTTTTTCTAGAATCACAAAGTTATGATGATTTTTGCGGAGAAGATTAATGGCCATGCACATGCCTAGGTGATGCCGTCGTTAGCTAAATTTACCACTTGGAGAGCGACTTGAAGAACAGAATAGAGCCCATTCTAGCTAGGATGGAACGGATAAATTGAACATCTGAAGAACTTTCTTGCATACCAGAAATGCCGGCGCCTATGATTACCACCGTGGACTCGGTGAAATCCTGATTCCCGACAGCATGGTTTCCCATGATGAGTGGAGACGAGGTGTTATCTTGGGAGTAGCAGACACAACCCTGTGCACATCAACCAGGAGGAGAAAACTCATAGCAGGGCCAAAAGGAAATAAAGGTCACACATAGCTAGCTTGACTTTTTGCTTTCCCCGCATCGGTTCGGCGACGAGCCTCGGTATACATGACTATCGGCTTGTGAGGATTTAGCGAGCTTGGCAGGACGGTTAGCTGGTTTATGCTTGACGCTCACCAGATTTTATGAACGATAGGATTTATGAGCCGAAATACTCAGTTGATAGGCAAACTCATAGTGTTTCTGTAAAAGTTGCTTCTCGATTGAGCTGACAAGTTGACCTTTGAAGGGACACAAGAAGCCCATCGAACAAGGTCAGATTGATTTTTCCTTGTTGGTCTTTTGGAGCGATAGAAAATGTTCGAAAAGAGTATTGCTACACGGGTAGTTGAAAGAAATGGATGCTAGCCATCTCAAGGTTGTACCCAGCATGTTTGTAGTGGTGGCATGATCATGAACTATCCCATCCGGAAAACAAGTCCATTCACCCCGCAATCACCTCAGTAATGATCAAATCTGTTTTTGGCGTTAGGTACCAAATATTGGGATGAGAGATGGGAATATGGGGAAAGAAATAAGGAAAATGGAAAATAAAAGATTTTATTAGAACAAATGATTTTAGGTATGGGTTAAGCTCTAGAAAGAATTGTTGACCACAATGCTTTGCGACCTTAAGGGGATTTCCTTTTCTTGACTCTACTAGCTATAGCTACATGTCTGAATGGAGCACCCATTGGAGAGATGGTGTTACTCCGTAGAGTCAGCCTTAATAAATTCATTGCTCTCGCTATAGCCAATCCAAAAAAATAAATAAATAGATTTCTTCAAGGTATTTTTATATTAGTTTCACCTGTTCTCTTGAGGAGTTGTAACGTATATGCATCTTAAGCTTCTAGTATGCACGTGGCTGACTGGGGATTGACAGCAGCATAGATATTTATTTCTACTTCCATGACCTATCGATAGTTTTACTAAAGTTAGACATGAAGTATATATTATGTGGAGTGTACTTTCCCTAAGCGGGGTTGGATAATTAGATGGAGAGACGGTGTCTACAAACCATGTATTGGAAGGGAGAACTGGTTTGTTTCTACTGATAGTGTGTTGTGGTTTGTGTCAAGTCGCAAACGTAGGGGAGAAAGGGAAAAATGGATGATGGTATACTTGAGAGGAATGATATATTTACCTTGGTATGCAGGGGACCATTGAATGACCTGATGGAGTCGGATAAGTCGAGCCAATCGCAAGCATTATCATAGACATGGTAATGGAGCCATACAACCTTGGTGTCTAGGTTGGATGGGATGACATTGATGTCATCATAGATAAGAAAGAGAACAGTGAATCTAATGGAATTTCTTTCTTTCTTCTCTTTGATCCAATGGGAAGTTCCTGGATCTAATAATACATACTCTACATACCTGGTGTGGTTATTACTTCTCATGACCAGTCAATTTATCTCCGGAAATAATGGTCAGCACTAGCTAATGGGATATTCTGTAACCAGTGGGAGAAGGTACTTTTTCCTTAAAAAAAATTTCCGAAAGGGGGTTTTTGAGACAATGTGGAGATTCCCTGGGTCAGGAGTCTGGGATCCATTGTTACCCCTGGTCTCGGTGGACTAATTTTTCCCGAGGAATACCCTGGAGAGTTTCCATGACCAAGAAATTCCAGAAGAATCAATTCTGAAGTCAAATAGGAAGAGAACGCTTGATGGAATAATTCATTCATGCTCCACATTCACCATCGCGTCTACGCGAAGTCAAAAGGGATACGAGAGAAGAATGAGGCTCGTGTTCTGGACGGCTTTCTTGGCAAAGCTAACTTTGGAAACAGTGGCAAGGGAATCTGACACATCTCACCACTGACTTAATTTTTTACCTCCAATTTCTCGTGAAAATCACTTGTTAACGTACCTAGTACTCTATTATTAATTTTGAACCATCGGATAAAGAGGTCAACCCTGTGACGTGTGTCCTACCTAGGTAGTCTAAGCGTAAGGTAGCGAGGAAGGACAACAAGGTCGCAACGGGGCAAAATAGTCGGAAGTCTAGGGACGCTCGGGGATCTATTCAGATGGAGGTTTTAATATTATTAGCAAAGAATGATGCCTTATTGCCACAATCTCCTGTTCTAAGAGAGCTAGTTAAAGTGCTAGGCTGTGCTGTGAGTTGGAATTGTGGATTGATGATGATGACCCCGCCCATTTTTGCCTGCTTGAGACATCAATTTCCAGCCGCTTAGCCCGATTCAGCCAATCATGGCGTGCCATGAAAGAGGCAGGGAGCTTGGCACGGATTTCGCGGATGTTAATTGGACTAGTTCTCTTCAATAGAGTCTGGGCGGCCACACCCGAGATTGCTCCAAGAGGAAGGAGGTCACACTCGCGCCTCTTCATTCAGAGGCCCGACAGGAGTTCTCTAGCATACCTACTAGGCAGTTTAACTTTGAGTGTAAGAATGTGCCCTGTCAGAAGCGTGAACAATAGTTTTACTTCAGTAGTTGGACTTCATTTTAACATAATAGTACATAATGAACTCACGAGCATGTGGATTCTATCATTGTGATATATGACAGCGACTGCTATGGGGGCAGAGTACAGCAAGCATTAGGTAGTGTTAGTCTGGTTGAGGCTGTAAGGTATTGGAGAGTGGAGAGCCGACGGTTGACCCGGTTGTTCTCCTCATTGGCCAGGGTTTAAGGGTCTCTCGATAGCGATTGGTTTGCTTAATAGCTCCGGTTCAGGGACTTTTCCCCAGCTGTGATATGATTTGTTTCTATAAATGGTACTATGAGCCCTGCCATTCATTGTCCAGCCTTCGATTGAAAGTGGGATCTTTAAGTAAGCAAAATAATACAGTAACTAACTAATGAACTAACTACACAGAAGGGGCTTTGTTGTTTCTTGAGGGTTCTTCCGAGTAAAAGTATTGACCCTGTGTACTCTGGTTGGATGGTTTACACCTCATCGCCTGCCTTGGCATGGCAAAAAAGCCTCCAACGTCTTTCCTCATGACTAGGAAGATGTGGGATTTGTAGTTAGGTCATTGTCTTATTCGCCAACGTTCCTCGATTTCGACCCCATTATGTTCTGTACATTAGTAGTGACATCTTCGGCTCTTTCCCACCCCCCTGCCTCAAGCTGTCCTTCCCTCGCGGCTTAATCTCCATTTGGGTTCTCTCTTCACCTCTTAGACTCTTATTTTCTTTGCTTTTTCTACTTCTTCTTATTTTCTTTTTCCTTTTTTTTCCTTCCCCCCTCTCCTTCTACATTCCATTCCTACTTCTTCAACCTGCGACTTTGCGATCTCCTTTCCCTCTCCCCATCTGGACCAACGCAGAGTAACAGAGAGTGCTATGCGGTGAAAACATTGCTAATCCGGGTCCCTATTCGTGCGACGGCGAAGATGGGTTTTTTCACAAACCAAAAAACCAAACTGTGTCGCGGTTGTGCATCCACATGGCAGCGTATCCGCTCATCGCCTGCAGAGGCTTTTGACGCTTTCTGGGACTGGACTCGCTGTTTCTTCTTTACACTCGCTTTCCTTGCGCTTTTCTGTGCTAAAATTCTTCATATCTATGCACACCTGTACTCTCTACCCCCGTCAAAATTCTTTCTCTGGGGAATCACCTTTTTTAGCCAGGATGTCGCGTTCACGTTTTCGACGCGCATTCTCACCCAAAAATTTCCTCAGCGGTGGATGAATGCTATTGGTGCAAGCTTAGTAATTCCGTTCAGGTACGACCTCTCCGCCTCCCCTCCTAAGAACAGGGTTTGGTACAGGAAGTAAGGGGAAGAGGTAACTAGGGGGCTCTGATGCTGACGGACGGACTTTCTCCCCTTTAGTATCGCCCTATCTGGAATGACCTCGGCCAATCTTTCTTTCTATGTCGTTGCAGGCGCCGAAATTAACTGGAAACAAGCAAAGACCTTCCACCGAGATGCGGCCGCGATCCGCACTCTTTTGACAGGTCTTACGGGTTTTTTGATTGTCGAGGCTATTTTGGTGACCATTGCTTGGTTTGTCGCTACGCCGTTCCATCGTTTTGTTGGGGGAATTCTCCATGTATTGGCTGAACCCTTCAAAATCCTCTACGACCGTGTCCGCACCAACAATTACATCCGCCGTATTCGCCTTCAAGAAGAGCCCCTCCCGAACCTTGAAAATTATGAGCAGATTGCATGTGAGGATTATCGTGACGACAAGAGCGAGGATGGTGGGTCAGAAGACGGTTATCTTCTGGAGCCTCCTCAGCGCGCATCGCAGGAGAGGACGCAGGTGTCTGTCGTGAAGCGCGTGTTTGTGTGGGGGCCATTACTCCTGCTGGCAACTCTTCGTATCGCCCGACCGTCGTATCCTTCGTACATCTTTCTCTCCGGTGCATTACCAGTGACACCTTTTGGAGGGAGGAATCGACAATCGCTGGGGGATCAAGCTGGACATCCAGCCGACTATGTTTGGCTCGAAGGGCGCACGTCCTTAGCAACACCGCCAATGTGGGATTGGCTTCCGGAGACTCCGCTTCCTGGATTTGAGGATTGGGACTTATCTAACAATGATCGTGTCCACTATACTCCTGCGGAAGACCCTTTGCATCTATCTAACCTTCAGGAGCCTGTTTTGGAATCATTGCGCGATGTTTTGTCAAGTGGAGATGTGGACATTAAACATATTTTTCTACTTAAATTGGAAAGTACCCGTAGCGATGTATTTCCTCTTCGCAATGGCTCTTATATATGGGATAGGATCCTCCAATCTTTCAATGATAAGCCTATGCCCGAAAGTGCAGAAATGAATATCGCCAACCTGACGCGCACTGCTGAATATCTTACTGGTTTTGACACAGGGTTTGACAAATACCGTGAGGGGAAGAGGCGAGCTTATGGTGGTATTAGTGCAAGCAATGCGTTTACCACAGGAACATACACACTCAAGAGCCTGGTTGGAACGGTCTGTGGAGTTACACCTCTGGTTGCTGATTTCAACCGCGAGTATGACAACCACATTTACCAGCCTTGTATGCCGCATGTACTCAATGCTCTCAGCAAGCAATCTGATATTACCAACAAGACAAAGGATTATCGTACCTGGCCCTGGCATTCAGTCTGGATGCAGTCAGTAACAGATACATATGATAATCAGGATAAACTCACTCCAAAACTTGGATATCATGATATCCAGACCAAAGAAACAATTGAGCGCCCCGACGCGAAACACTATCCTTTAACCTATGGAGAGATTAACTACTATGGATACCCTGATACCGAGCTTCGGGAATACATCCGGGATGCCATTGATGATGCAGAGGCAAATCATAACCGTCTCTTTCTCACGCACCTGACGGGGACAACCCATCATCCTTGGGGAATGCCAAATGACACTTTTAACAAGCTGACCGGCCCTGCTTTTGAAGACGACAACAACGATTTCAACCGATACCTGAATACTATTGGGTTTATAGATAACTGGCTGGCTGAGATCCTGGGAATTTTAGAGGAGAAGGGCATTGCAAATGAGACATTACTTGTGATGGCTGGCGACCAGTAAGTTTTGTGAAACTCTTTTCCACGTAATTTTGAATCATATTGGTTCTAGAGCTAACTTGATGGGCGATAGCGGTCTATCGCTTCCCAATGACGGCGGCGTCACTCCTTACAGCAATCCACACGTTGGAAGCTTTCATGTCCCGATCGTATTTGCTCACCCGCGCCTTCCAGCAATTGAAGTCGCGGACCCCGTTATCTCTTTGCAGATAGTACCTACAATTCTTGATCTTCTCATTGAGTCCTCGTCGCTCGGCCCGAACAGTACTCATGCGGCCAAAGATATTCAGAGTATTTACGAAGGACAATCGATGATTCGACCACTCTTTCAGCAGTCAGACCGTGTACAAAACTGGCAGTTCAGTGTCATGAACACTGGTGGATCTTGGCTAGCAGTTCGCTCAGCTGCCAGGCCAGCCTGGCGAATCGTTGTTCCCTTAATCGACGACGTCGAGTGGCGGTTCACTGATGTCGAGAAAGACCCGCAGGAAACTGACCCTATAAAGAGCTTTAACTTTAATGACCTGACTACCACACTGTGGGAAAGGTATGCGTCCGAGGATGAACAGATGGGAAGACGGGGTATTGATCATAACTATCGACGACCACCACGCCTGGGACCCCCTCCCGGCCATCCTCCCTCTTCAGGCCCTCCACATCGCCCGGGCCACCACCCCCCTCCTCCGCCACCACCCCCATATTTCCTCAACCACGACGACTTCCATCACGACCCGGACCGTGAATATGAACCAGAGGTCATTCAATGGGTACGAGATGCCGCACATGTTGCTGATTGGTGGATTTTGGACAATTGGGCGCGATACCAGTACAAAAAAACCTGAAGGATGGATAACTTCTGATCCTTTGTCATTCCCTGTCTTCCATCCATCTAGTGCCACCGCCACTACCGTCATACATATTCCAGATTATCTGGCTAGGATGAGAGGGCCCTCAGTTCCGAACTTACGACCCTTTCCCCCGCTTCCTTCCCCCGCATTAATTGTGGCGCCCGTACTGGAGGGTGAAATGGGCAGGATTTAGGCGCTAACTCCCCAGGTGGCGGATTTTAACGCCGGGAGGATTTCTTCACGATTAGTACGACTTCTGACGTGAGGGGACCTCCCTCGAAATCTTTCTTTTTCTCACTTGTTGTATAGATATTACGTGATAACTTTTATTTTTCCTTTCTTTCTCTGTCGATTTAAGCATTTTATTGCATGGCATAGCATGGCATAGTAGGGCGTGGGGATCTATTTTGTTCTTCGTGGAAAAAATTGAGCTGAGAGACACAGAAAGACGAAAATCCTTCTGTGCCCGAGGGGTGAGCCAATTTATTTTTTTGTTTAGTTCGTGATGAATATACCCGGCGCTCGAATGAATTTGCGAGCTCCTACTTAATAAATATAAATTAACTTGACTATTTAATGAATATGCCCCCATAATTGGATTCAATGCGGAAGACGGACCGAAGCCTCGGGGAGTTTGGATAACCCCCGTCCGGCATTAAATAGCCAAGAGAGTGAATGGCTGACCAACAAGCATTTAAAGTTGGACCCTGGGGGGCGACTGACTTCCTCATATCGTATCCGTCACGGAGTTCATTTAACTTGACCAGGAGGACAAGACCTTAGCGGCTCTCTAGTCGATCATTGGTGATACGTAGTGCGTTGGACTCTATTGGCCAGTAATCTCTCTCTGGACAACGAAACAAGCCAGGTTCCTGCATTGGGACCGCCATTTGTCTCCCGCGTCTTCTTATGGATCGTGTGGGCTCCTGCATTCCCTTCTATCCCATCTCATCCCTGTCCATCTCACCCCTGTCCATCTCTCTCACTCGGCTATTCTAATTTGCCTGTCCTTTCGAAAAATACCCCCGATGCTAGCAAGATGAGGATTCCTGGCTAACCTCCCCGCCATTTCCCCCAGAATTATGATGAACAAGCATCAGCACCTGCATCTCGCTGGCGGGGAAGCTATCCGGTATTGCTGTCACACCATCAATTGTAGTGACCCCCCCCTGATGGGTTGAAGGCCTCTTCTCGGTATATATTCATTCTGCGGCCTCACTCTTTTGCGATTCTCCTGCTTGCGGACTTCGCGCGTCCATTTGACGAGGATATCCCCTCCCTGGTTTCACTATGACCCTGTTTCCCCGCCGTTTAGCTGCGTTAACCGCAGCAGCTGCTTGTGAGTTTCTCTGGTTTCCCTTCCCCTTCCCCTACCCCTCTCTTGGGTCTCTGTGCCGTCAGGTTCCCCCTTCTAATCTCTTCACAGTGTGGCAGACATGTCAGGCACAGTCCGGCACACCGGCAGTCTATACGGACCCGGATACCGGTATCACATTCGATACCTGGACAGTAGCTGCCAACTCCCTTGTTGCTGGTCTGACCTTTGGTGTTGCGCTTCCTGAAGACGCCCTTACTACAGATGCGACGGAGTTCATCGGTTATCTGGTACCTTCCCTTTCTTCTACCTCAACCTGAAACTTTTCATCGCATTGTTTGTCTAAGCGATCTAATACCGCATTAGTCTTGTGGTTCGGCCAATGGCGAGGGCACAGGATGGTGCGGTTTGTCCCTAGGAGGTGTCATGAACGGCAACCTGCTGCTGATGGCATACCCTTACGAAGACGATGTCCTGACTTCTTTCCGTTTCGGCTCTGGTTATGTTATGCCAGATGTATATACGGGAGATGCCAATTTGACTCAAATTTCTTCTAACATCAACTCGACTCATTTCACACTCATCTTCCGCTGCGAGGGCTGTCTATCTTGGGACAATGATGGTACTACAGGTAGTGCTAAGACTAGCTCTGGTAGACTTGTCTTGGGATGGTCCCAGGCTGCTGAGAACCCTGGAGACGGAGCTTGCCCGGATGACCTGACCCTAGTGCAGCACGATTCCCAAAGCATCTGGGTTGCTACTCTCGATGCCAATGCTGTTAGTGCTTCCTACTCGGACTGGGCTGCTCTGGCAACGAATGTTGTTACTGGCTCATGCGATGGTAGTGGTGGTGGCAATACTACGGAGCCAACAGGTACACCAGTTCCTGAGGGTATAACTTATGATTATATTATAGTTGGCGGTGGTGCAGGTGGTATTCCAATGGCGGATCGACTCAGTGAGGCCGGCCATAGCGTTCTGCTTATCGAAAAGGGGCCCCCATCGCTCGGAATTTGGGGCGGCACTATGAAGCCCGCATGGTTAGAAGGTACTGATTTGACACGATTTGATGTGCCCGGTCTCTGTAATGAGATTTGGGTCGATTCAGCTGGTATCGCTTGTGATGACCACGATCAAATGTCTGGTTGTATTTTGGGCGGAGGAACCGCTATTAATAGCGGTCTATGGTGGAATGTAGGATTTTCATCTGACTCTGAATTGAGGGACACGCGCTAATAAGGACAGCCGTATAATCTGGACTTTGATGTGAGCTTTCCAAATGGTTGGAAATACTCTGAAATGAAAGCCTCCATCGCCAAGGCCTTTGCCCGCATTCCTGGAACTGCCTATCCCTCTCAGGATGGCATCCTCTACCTTCAGGAGGGCCCTAATGTCATATTGGACGGGTTACTTGATGCCGGCTGGTCTATGGTCTCATTTATTGACAAACCCAACCTAAAGTATCGCACTATCGGCCATACCCCTTACATGTTCTCTAATGGCCAGCGCAACGGACCTCTCGGGACCTATCTCGTTACTGCCAATGCGCGCGACAATATGGATATGTGGCTAAACACAACTGTGCGCCGAGTAATCCGTGATGGAAGCACCATTACGGGTGTTGAAGTCGAGCCTACTGTTGATGGAGGTTATGAGGGAATCGTGAATGTTACTCCATCGACGGGAAAAGTCATCCTCTCTGCAGGAGCCTTTGGAACACCTAAGATTCTCTGGCGAAGTATGACATCGACCCTCCGTTCACACAAATGAATTTTTGGCTTATCTAACTTAATGCTTACGACGGCTGCAGGTGGAATCGGCCTTAATGAACAGCTCGCCATTGTGCAGAGCTCGACCTCAGATGGCGACACCATGATTGACTCTTCACAATGGATTAACCTCCCTGTTGGCGAGAACCTGATGGATCATCCTAATGTAAGACATGGGGTTATATGACATGATTTGAAAACTCCTACTGACGTCTGCTCGTAGACCGAGATCGTCGTACAGCACCCGGATATTGTATTCTACGATTTTTACGCCGCCTACGATGACCCAATTGAGGAAGATAAGAATAATTATCTAAGTTCGTTAGCCAACCTCTGTTCATCGCCATCTAATACTGACAAACCAACAAAGACAACCGAAGTGGTCCCCTTGCTCAATCTGCTCCCAACGTCTCTCCAATGTGAGTTCCTTCTCTAGGCTTCAGAGAATCAAATATTTACTTTCATCATAGCTTCTTCGACCAAGTTGTCGGTCCAGACAACGTGACTCGTCAACTTGAATGGCAAGCCCGCGTTGAAGGTAGCCACGACATTCCGGATGGCCGTGAGTATACCTGTCTTGCATTATAATTTTAAAATTCGACACGCATTAACTAGACTGAATGAAATAGAAACCATGACGATAACTCAATATGTTGGCCGAGGCATGACCTCACGCGGCAAATTAACCATTAACGGCCAATTGAACACTGTTGTTTCGGTTCTACCGTGGCTGACGGATGCAAATGATGTCGATGCTGTCATCCAGGGCATCGAGCGTCTGCAAGCATCTCTCGCGAATGTCACTGATCTGACTTGGGCATTCCCCACAGCCGATACCTCCATCCCAGATTTTGTAAATAGCTTGCCTTTGACCGGCCGAGGATCAAACCATTGGATGGGTGCGTTGATTGCTTCCTTCCTTCGCGAGTACAGTATAGATGCATAATTTCTAACACCTTTTCTAGGATCCTGCAAGATGGGCAGCGATGATGGCCGCAGGGGCGGTACTGCTGTAGTTGACCTCAACACCAAGGTATACGGCACGAACAACCTGTTCGTCGTGGATGCTAGCATTATTCCTGGTATGATCAGCACAAACCCAACGGCATATATTGTCTCTATGGCGGAACATGCAGCTGTGAAGATCATGGCGCTATAGCCTGCATCTCATATTTCTAGTTGACAACTACAATGGCCATCTGCATCCTTGTCCGGGCCCCTGATTCCTTACCTTTTTCTTTCCTATCCATTCGTTTATAACACTTGATTCTGTTGGGTTGCTTTTTATCTAGTCTGGTACTTGATACTTTTTCAGAGGCCCTGTGCTTGAGATATATGTGGATGTATTGTATTTGTATGCGGTAGGATCAGGTATAATCTGTATCGTGACCTTGCATGATATGATTGTTAAGCGTTAACTATTCTTACCACACTATCATCTTTGTAAAGCCTTAGTATGCCTGTTCTCGGACGGAGTCATGATCAACCAACTTGACTTTGACAGGAATGTTGTCGCCTTAACAAGCCTTCAGGCCTGTGGTCGTGGAGTGAATCTTGGCGCGCAGCTATCGGAGAGAAAACTTATCTATGGTTCGAGACCGAGGCAGCTTCCAATGGCTATGAAAAGCACCTGGAGCGCTTCAATTTCAAGGTCGGTGTCACCCTTGACGGCGCCGCTGACTCTGAATGACCGGCGCCAGTCGAGAGCAATTGCTAGAGAAAGAGCGCGTGATGGCCCATTTCAGAGAGCTCTTGGAAGCAAGTTAATCGGCCATTTCTGGTGACTTGGAAAGCATCGGCTTTCTCCTCCAGCTACTTTCCCTGGGCTGTGCGTGGTATAGTATAGAACACCTTTTAGAAATTGTTTTTATATTACCTGCATAACTTTAAAAACGGTATACAGAGTATAATGAAGGCGTTGTTTAGAGTTATTAGTAAATAAATATCTGTTGGTTCTTCTAGAGCAACAACTTGACACGAAAGCTATTCTCGGTATATATAAGTTATAACAAGGCGGAGCTTTGAAAATATTTAATTAAAGTATGCAATATTTTACCAGGAAGAATAGTCATATTCCATACCTAGCCACAACTATCAGGACAAAACAAAGATGGTGATGGGAATTAAACCACATTTTCTTTCATTCTGGATCATTTTGGCCATGGTTACTTTTTTTCTTTTCCTGCCAGCGGTCTCGTCTCCCCTTTTGCACAACCTTCGGATGCCCTCACCTCAGCTCACCCTTCTATCACCCTTCTCGCGCGACCTTTCCGCCGACCGGTTGGCTGTAAGAGAGATGCAAGGATCTGGCATTTCTCAGCCTCTACGATCCCGTTACCTTTTTCTTGGGTAGATCTGAACGAGGCCATCATCCACCATGGCGAGTTCGCGAAAGATTCGGAAGCAAAAAACAGACCATCAACACAATAATAAAAATCTACAATAACTTTCTACTTTCAAAGGAGACAAATAGTCAAATACCAACTATTATAGTCTTTGCATTTGCATAACAGTTTAGGAAAACCTAACTAATAGGGAAAACCTAAACCAAGACTAGTGACGAGCCCACACCACATAATAACCCCAATTGCTTCGCATACCAAGGGATTGGGATGTGAAATTTGGAAACACTAGAAAAGAAGTAAACAAATAGACAGTGGTACAGTATGGTTCTCAGTTCTTACATTGATGAAGTCTTTGCTGATACTGTAGTACCAAGCATATCACACACAAGGTGGTATTTACTAGGTTTGATTAGTGTTAGGTATTCTTTAGAAGGGGGTTAAGCACATACAAACTATCCATGTCCCATCTCAGTTGGCCTGTATATTCTCGTCATCCCTTGAGTAGTAGGGGCTAAGCACATACATCCTATCCATATTCCATCTTAGTTAGCCTATATATCCAAGTCATCTCTCTAATAGTAGGGGTTAAGCACATACACACTATTCATATTCCATCTTAGTCAGCCTGTATATACTCAAGTCATCTCAAGCAGTAGGGGTTAAGTACATACATCCTATCCATATCCCATCTCAGTCAGCCTGTATATACTCAAGTCATCTCTCAAGCAGTAGGGGTTAAGTACATACACACTATCCATATCCTCTCAGTTAGCCTGTATATATTCAAGTTATCTCACAAGCAGTAGGGGTTAAGTACATACACCCTATCCATATCCCATCTCAGTCAGCCTGTATATACTGAAGTCATCTCAAGCAGTAGGGGTTAAGTACATACAGGCTATCAAGATCCCATTCTAATTAGCCTATATGTTCTCAAGTCATCTCTCAAACAGTAGGGGTTAAGTACATACAGGCTATCAAGATCCCATTCTAATTAGCCTATATGTTCTCAAGTCATCTCTCAAACAGTAGGGGTTAAGCACATACACACTATCCACATCCCATCTCAGTCAGCCTATATATCCAAGTCATCTCTCTAATAGTAGGGGTTAAGTACATACATTCTATCCATATCCCATCTCAGTCAGCCTATATATTCAAGTCATCTCTCGAGTGGTAGGGGTTAAGTACATACATCCTATCCATATCCCATCTCAGTCAGCCTGTATATACTCAAGTCATCTCTCAAGCAGTAGGGGTTAAGTACATACAGGCTATCAAGATCCCATTCTAATTAGCCTATATGTTCTCAAGTCATCTCTCAAACAGTAGGGGTTAAGTACATACAGGCTATCCATATTCCATCTTAGTTAGCCTATATATCCAAGTCAACTCTCTAATAGTAGGGGTTAAGTACATACAATCTATCCACATCCCATCTCAGTCAGCCTATATATTCAAGTCATCTCTCAAGTAGTAGGGGTTAAGTACATACACACTATCCATATCCAATCTCATTTAGCTTATATATTCAAGTTCATATCTCAGGCAGCAGGGGTTAAGCACATACAAACTATTCATATCCCATTTTAGTCAGCCTGTATATCCCTAAGTCATTTTCCTGGGAAATTGGGTGAGTATATACCTGTCTTCTTTCAACTGCGCCTTGATCTTGGCTATTGGCTTGTATAGGCCCTGCTACCGCAAAGGCAGCAAAGACAACCATAGATAGGATTGTAATGAACTTCATCTTGTAGCAGGGATCTTGTTTTGCTGTCAGGGATAGGTGATATTTTTTTTATAAAGATAATTTTTTGGGGGGGAAATCAAAGACTATGATTGAGGAAGTATTGTAAACGGGTTGGGATGTAGCCTGGAGGAATGGAATAGAAATGGACCCAAGTCGGACCTAGATACATGCTGGGTAGATATACCCTTGAATGTTGGCTGACTGGTTGACTGGCTGGCTGGTCACCGGGGGTGCTCGGACTCCGAAGCTGACTCACCCCACTATAGTATAAGATGGTAAGTAACTATTATAGTAAAGATAATAGTCTGATCACAGGTGAAGTAAGGGATAAAGAATTTATGCTATTAATTATTCTTTCACTGAGATTACAGGTCGTGTCGAAGTTGAGTAGGTATTCGTGGTCACCCACTACTCCACTTCGACAGACCACGACTACCTACTCAACTTCAACACAGTCTGTAACCACTGTGTCAATCACCTAATTAAAATGTTGTATTGAAAAACTACTGTTTAATACTCAATTCATCCCAGCTAAGCCACCCTACAAAACCTGCATAACGGGAATGTTGATCATCGGGGGTTCAATATCCTTATATGGTTTTAACCACATGATTCAGTGCATAAGAAATATAATCTAGTGATGCAGGCTTGTGATTGAGCTCATGAAATTGCTGGGAATTGGCGCTTATGGGACCTGCAAATTGGTCCCAAAGACTCCACTCCACTATTTAACTCTGTCTACTAGCAGGGATAAGCTGGGACTTATATGCGGGCGCTGGCTGCGAGTCTTTCCCCTCCCAACGACACATTCATCCCCAATAAATGCCTCACTGCTGGTTCTGTGTCATTCAACAATCACACCGACGCGGCCGTCGTCAGCTTATTTGCGGTCATTGAACCAATCCTAGCGCGAATTCAACTTCGGGCGATCACAGACTATTGTGATATGTAAAGGGTGGACCCAGATGCCCACATCGGGAAACAGATCTATCTGCAGATCGCTCTACCATGCATCAAAATCTATAAAATTTGGTGTACACCAGGCATATAGCGGCCAAATCACGAATAAGTGAGGGTTTAAAGACTCTAGCTATCTACATATCTTCTAATTTGGTCATTCTTGAGCGTGGAAATAATAAAACATAGACTGAAAGCAGTACTCAAGATACTTACCAGCCGACTAACCACTTCGCGCACCACAAAACTGATATCAGCACCACCCTTTCAACTCCGGAATTACTTTTTGCAGATTATGTCTCAATGTGGTTTATCTCCACTGGGTTTGATTATTTATTCCTTAGCCAAGACAGGATTTTCAACCATATACTAAACGCGAATCTTTGGGCGAGTAAGTTTGATCGAGAGTGGCACAAAGTTTTACCGTCATGGTGTCGCTCAGGTATGTACAAACCACGAAAAGGTTCCTAACAGATTTTGGAATACTCGTTCAGGAGTGGACTATAATGACTCATACAGTTCTACCATCATGCATGATGATCATTCCGGATCTTGCCATATTCAGGTAGAGCCCATTTTACCATCCATTCTGACCCAAGAATCTGCTGGGCAGTAGGGCGATTCTCGGGTCTGAATGAGAGCATCGGCCGTAGCATGTCGAAGATAGCATTCCTCTCCCTTGCATCAATTAACGGCATCCCACTATCTCGCCTGGGCTGTTGCACGCTATCCTCAAACCGATCGTTCCAAGATCGGAAAGGATTACGGTTCACTGGCTTGCCATGCTCGGTAAATTTATCTCGTCGCGCCTCCCACTTTCTCCACCATTCAGGGGGCAGAACACCAAGAGTATCGACATGCTCACAGGTTATGTCGTCCTCCGTCGCGAGAAACCCTTCGAACAACGGCCGCTGAGCGATAATAGACCATATGGTACAGGCGAGAGTCCAGATGTCTGATGAAAAGGACAGAGGCTTATTTGGTTCAAACCGAACCTCGGGCGGACGGATGACCAGGGGGGTGCGAGATTCGTATTCCAGCTCTCTTGGGTATGAAAAGGCTTCACCAAAGTCTGAAAGCAAGATCCTCGCTTCTGCAAGTGTGATATCCTCACTTGCTTCCCCCAGCCATATGGGCGCAATGCCGTGCGATGGGACACCAGGAGGAAGCGGATTACCATTTAGATGGAGAACAGGGTCAAGCTCCGGTGATCCATATTTCTCATACAATCGTTCGACTGAGATCTGGTCAAAAGTGGGCGAAACTTTGATAAGAACATTGCCTAGGTGCAGGTCTCCATGGACAATTCCCTGGGAATGTACATGATCCACCACAAGGACAAGTTGTGCAGCCAGTGACCGGGCCACATCAAGCTGGAATAAACGGATCCATGAACCGTCTTTCACCTGGGAGAGGCTAGACCTTGCCGGCGCCGTAACATAGCAAGCATGATTGCCATTTGGGCCGTGAATGGTGAACCTGTCTAGGATCGAAGGGACCATCGTCTTTGCAGTATCGTTGACTAGAGAACAATGAGGACGAGCGAGGATGGATATAATGTCCACTTCCTTTGGGTTTGAGTTTGCTGTGCAGACTTTCAGTGCAACATATTTATTGGACTGTTCATCATGGGCTAGCCACGTAGTTGAATAAGAGCCATATCCAAGCTTATGAACAACTCGATATCGACCGTGAAAGTGATCTCCAATTTGTATGGGGTGATAGCCCCCTAGCCGATAGTTCTCAAGCCTTTCAACTCCCTCAAGATATTCGTATAGGAGACGGGTGTCTAAATCGTCTCTGGTATCCATTAAGTTGAATGCGGTTCTCGTAAACGCGCAGCGTGGTTGGTTGTGATGAAGCAGTGGCGTGTGCCCCTTGCGGACTGGAAAATCAACCGGGCGCCATTTATAATGTGAGCGCAACGACCGAATGGCCAATGTCAACAATTTACTCATTGCCGTATCATGTGGAAATTTCACCCAAAAGAAGTCTCGATAAAGGAGACAAAAATAATCTCACTCTTCTCAGGGTTGTAATCATTAGCACGAGGTGAGTGGTTATGATGCATTAATGGCATGTGGATAACGATTGGATGGAGCGGTGTGCGGGAAAAGTCTGGGCCCGAGACACGGCGTTTAAGGATTGGCTGACTGACAGGCCGTCCTTACTTATTCTTCGAAGTGTATTAGTTGGTCGGGTGTAGGCAGAATAGATGATAGGGGGTTCAAACTCTGTGCCCCCTGGAAGTTGTTGATCCACAGATGTTAGCTTAGTCTATGTCTGGAAATGACGAGATTTGGAACAGCGTGAAGCCAGGCGACCCCGCTGCTGAGCGTGAACTGTTCAAGCCTAAGCTAGCGCCACTTCGCGCTAAATAAAGGTGAACCAGTCTTGGTTATAGTAATATATTAGTTACTTTATACTAGATTACCCTAACTGGGAGACTTAAATGTAGTGCAAGGTTAGCTTCAGGGAATGACACTAGTTAGGGCTCACGAGCCGAGACATTACATCCCCTTTTAATTTATAAGAGTTCCAAGAACTCCACCCCACCCCCATCCCAAGAATAAAGAAAGCTCTATCGTAAAACTTTTTCATCGTCCCAACAATAAAATGCATCACAACTGCCAGCGCCTGCTGCTCTCCTATCCCCGCATTAGTATTACGACACAATGTGCCCATTTCACACAGTCTCGCTTTAGAACGACCAATTTTGCCCACTCCCGCGCGTACAGCCTTGAATTTGAAGCAAAAGGAAAGTCTGAACGGGAATCAGACGCACGACGGCTCCTAGAGATACTGCAGGAAGAACCATGGCTACGCTCTGTGAAGTAAGTTTCTGGGAGAATTTCTACAATATCTATAATAATGATAAGAAATAGCAGCTGATAGACGTATAGGGTGTTTCGCTTAGAGTCCGGTCTGCTAAATGATCCAATCCCAGAACAGAATATAAGCATCTCTGAGCAGCTCCAGCAACTACCCAACCTGCAGGAGCTACATCTATGCGCGAGTTCAACTGCCTCAGACCTGGACTATATTCCCTTCTCTTTACTCTCCAAACTTGAATCTCTCTCTATACATCATATTCCCACCAGCGACCATACATATTCGTGGGAAATAGCCAGGATTGCCCGGGCATTACCTGGCTTAAAGCATTTAGGTTTGAGCTGGCGTATAGCCAATAGGAGTATAATAAATGAACTCTATCAGATAGCTTCACAGTTTCAGTTGCTTCATGTACCACCATTACAGCTTGAAAGCCTACATCTTGGAGCAAGTGCACTGCCCTGGACATATTCCCTACGGTCAACAAACTTTAATAGACAGTTCCCATCGAGAGATGACTATCTACATAAGATAGTGGATATGTTGTATCTAAAGTCTCTCCGGCTAGACAATTTCAACTATGTCAATACCTATTATTTGTGGTGTGTTCCTTATGAGCATATTACCCCTAGCATGCTCAATAATGCCAGGAATTTTGAGTCACTTACTGTGGATCGACTCAGTCCTGATATCGTCAAACTCATCCAGATTATCCAGGAGCAACAAACTCAATCCCCTGGTCCCAAGCTGGACACACTACAGGTGCTTAAATACGGTATTACAGTCCGATCGGAGCATTCTGAATGGACCGACAATTATGATTGGGACTTTGAAGACTGCCCTGGTGAGACAATCTATGCAGTCCCCCTATATGAAATTGAAAATAATACAAAGTGGCGAAAACTTTGCTATTCCGGCTTCCCCACCAGCTATCAGACCCCGGAGTGCCTTGCCATGGCAGTGAAGCAGCTGGAGTTTGTCTCTCAATGCACACAGCTGGTCGAGTTGGCTGTCCCGATCCACAACCGCAAGGAGCTGGAGATGTTGAAGAAAGAGGTCCTCCCCAACCTCCCTCATCTGCAGGTCTTGCATCTCCCTTGGAGCATGTTAGCAGACTTCCTGGCAGGGGAGGTCCATACGTGTCCTGCACAGGACCAGAAAGAATATCGGCAACAACAGGAGGCACGGGAGCTTGCCCAGGCAAAACAAAGGCTCCAGGTCGTCCGTGAGTTGTTCGAATGGCATGAGCAGCTGCGAGCCCAGCGACCTGTTATGTCTCCCCTGATGCATGTTGCCATTGACGAAGAGGCCTACACGCGCTTGCCTAGGACTGCAGGCGAGAAGTGTACGTCTGTACAGAATGCTCTGTGGACTCTGTCAGATGGTTCGGTCATTACCCGGCTGGAAGAAGAGGAAGCTCGGAAAGTTGGTATAATTGATATTCTGGCTCATTATCGGCTATCTGGGACGGACAGAGTGTTGTGTACCCTGTGTGGTGGCGCTCGCTGTCTGAAAGTAAAAGAAAAATACTTCAAGTCATGGTAATTGAAAGAGTAGAAATAGAATTTGATGCACTCCGCTCTTTGAGAATGTTTCAGGCGATTTATTATTTGATCCTTCCCGATCTACCCATGCTGGTGAAGAAAATAAAAGAAGATCAACAACTACTCAGTATATTGGCGAAATCTCCTTGAAATTTCCCTCAGCGTCTATAATCTGTGGGTATACTGGCTAATACCTATGGACGAAAGATATGATTGGCGTAGCACCAAACGTCTACATCAGCACATCTGCGTATCTAGGTACCAATTACTATCTTCAGGTAACAAGTTCCTCCTCCTGCTGCATAGAACAAATATTCCAAGAACTATTTTCTCTTTCTATATATAGATGCACCACCGAGATATAGTTGGCAAGAGACGAACACTCACATCTCTTCTAGGAATTGATGATGTCTTCGATGAAGATGAGCTCGACTTAATGGAATAAGTCTCTCTGACTGACCCAGCCCCCAATCATCATCGCTATCCTCTGTCATCGAATCATCACTCGCATCATCATCCAAGCTATTCGAGCCCATCGTCCCCTCACCCCAGCCATACCTCTTCGTATTTCCAAATCTAATGCCTGCATCTGTCCCACGCAGTCCAGCCAAGAACCCCCTTTTAACAACCCGATACTCAATAGCAAATATCTGCTCTCCTTCCCGCTGTGCTGCCACTGTCAAACCTGACTCTCCTCCCCTGCGAAACTCCCCACCGGCATTTCCACTCCCACTCGCCCCGTTGGGAATCACAACAACCCCCATCGAGGCCATGGCCGCATTAATCGGAACATCCGCCCTGATTGTCATGTCGGCCGTGCTGCCTGTCTCCTGTTTAACCTTCGCGTCCGCGAGGACCTTTACGCCGACAACCATATAGACCTTGTTAGTCCGTTGTCCGGCCCGTCTGAACAACGTATGCACCTCCCTCTTCACCTGGTCATCCGCTAATAGCGTATCGAACACCACATCGTGGTTACGAAGCCGGTAGGTCTTGACAGTCGTAGAGCTGATGTCCCAGTGTCTGGATGTGTCGCGGGATGAGACGAGGGAGAAAATCGATTGTAGTTTTGCGCGGAGGGACTCAGACTTTGCAGATCGGATCACGATCGATACCGACGTTTCATTGCCGCATTCATAGATGTATTTGGAAATGGAGGGGAGAGGTTCCACGGGTGCATAGAGGTCAAGTGGTGAGGTGTAGTCTGCTACGAAGTAGCCTAGGAATTGGGATGGACTGTGGACACTTGGATGGGTTGGTCGAGGAGGAGGAAACGAGAAGAAGATTGAGGGCTCATCGTTTTGAAGAGAAATGATAGATATGAGAATTAGTAGGGTACCCTCTGGATGCGTGTATGTCTGTCTGGTCGTCTGGTCGTCTGTTTGTCGTTATTCTTGGATGTTTGGTCAAGTCTATATATATGTTAGGTTTGGTCTACTGCGCCACCACGCACATACGGAGTATAGGTATGTATCGTCAGCTGCGTTTAATACGAGAGGTAGAGTGTTACTCCTAGACTTTTGAGTACAAGGTTTATCAAAAGCAAAAAAAAAAAAAAAAAAAGGCCAAAAGGGAGCCCATAGGATACTATCAAGGCTGAGCACTTAGCCACAAGCTGAATCTTTTTATTTACAAGGCAAAAGCAATAACAGCGGGATTTTCAATCGAGGAAAAAATAGGCGGCATAGAGGGGGAGAGAGAGAGTCCTCGTAAATTTATTTTCTTTTTCTTTTGTTTGGGCAAGCCTTAAAATCTATTCTACTTTTCTGCCAAAGGGAAAACTGAAGCTTGCTTTGGGTCGCATGGGAGATTTTCCTCCGCCCTTTTTTCTTCACCAAAACAACTTCACTGGCTATTTACCGTTGGAAATAAAATCCCACCATGAACCATATACAGGTACACTCCCTTAAAGCAGTCACTGACCCAGTTTCCTCTTCAAAAAAGGGTCCTTGGCGCTGTCGGCCATCCTGGGCTAGTGATGAACGAACAGTTCACCAAGTTGGCCGAGAGAGGATGGCACGCCTCCGTTGGTATCTTGAAGAATATCCTAGATTGGATCCACTTAATAGTGGGAGAGCGACACGGGCAGAAACCGAGCTAGAAGAGGAGGGGAAGAATATGCTGGAAGAGTTAATCTACGATCTTCCAGAGTGCAAGACGCTCGATATCTACGACGAGGCTGACGATTCTTCGTTCTTCGCGTTGCCATGGGAGCTCCTTGAAAGGACTGAACGACCGTGTAATAAAGCTGGACAAACTATTATACGTCGCAGAGTGTCTTGTCGTGCAGCTACTACGGCTCCTACAGAGCCTTCCTCGAATGCGTTCAACATTTTATTGTTGGCAGCTCGGGCTGAAGGGACAGATAACGCTGAATACCGTCAGGTTGGATTACCGCTCCTCGAAATCACCCAGAATCTTCGCTCTGCAGGTATCGACGTCAACCTGGAATTAGTTCGTCCTGGGACATACAAGGCACTAGTACACCACTTGCAGAGGGCAAGGGAAAAGGGAAATCGGTTTCATCTCGTTCATCTCGATGTTCATGGACGAGTGAGCTTGAAAAATGGGTAAGGGGACATAATCAATACAAGTACCTGGGCCTTGCTCAAAGCTCCGGGGGAGTTCTCTTCAGTGGGACCTTGTTAATTTTTTTTGTTGAATGTAGGGCAAAGCTCGTGTTCGCTAATGATGAGCTTGTGAATTCCAAGGTACTGGCTCGATTGCTTCAGCAGCATGGGGTCACATATGTGGTGCTAAACGCCTGCGAGTCTGCTCGGAGTGACATTGGTCTGAAAGCGAATTTGGCAAAACAGTTCATTTGCGAAGGCATACCAATCGTGTTAGCTATGTCATACCAGCTGAATATAAGCGCCGTACCAATTTTGGTCAAAAGCTTCTACTGCGTATTCCTGCGAGATGGCTTTCCATTCTCAGAGGCAGCTGCCCTCGCTCGAGTGGCAATGGCGAAGGATTCAGTCCGCAAGGGCCGCTTTGGCATTAACATGAAGCTGCACGACTGGATTGTTCCAGTTGTCTATGCCTCCTCTGATCATGACCCTGTCGTCTTACCGTTGCGAAGTGTCGTCTTAAGGGGACCAAAGCAACCTTTCATTCAATCCTCATGGACGACCCCTTGCTACGAGTTACCTGGGCGCGACCTTGACATTTTGAGAATAGAGACTATGCTTATGACAAATGCACAGGATGGTCGTGGTCGATTGTTTCTCATAGATGGGAAGCTTGGGGTTGGGAAAACGACCTTGCTCCAGCACCTTCAGACATGGTGGACTCTCACTGGGATGATCTCACACCATTCTGTATATGTCGATTTTCGAGAATGCAGCAATTGTACACCAGAGACAGTATGCGGACTCATCATAAATAAGCTAAGGTCTAATAGAGGCGTGATACCAGCCCGGAAATCGCCGAGGATGGAACTATTTGATTTACTTGATAGTCTTCTCGACGTCCAACACAACGAACCTGGTCTGCACCTATACCCGCGGCCACTGCTAGTGTTTGACCACTTTCCAGCACTCGATATGTCAATGGTCCGACCGCAACCGCTGGGTTCGATATGGTGCGCTACCTGGAAAAGCTTCTTACAAGAATTAGAATCAAAGGGCTCCGCGTATACGATTGTTGCTTCACATAGACTCCCGTGGTATATAGACGACCATCATACAAGCGAATTTCCATGTCAGATTTACTACGACCTTCCTCCAGCACATCTCAGTTTTGTTGACATGCGGCGGATGGCGAGCTGGGATGCGAGTCTTCCTACGATACCTAAGAGACCAGAAGATAATGAAAAGCTTGACATATTAACGAGATGGTGTGCGGTCGCACCGGCTCTGGCTAAAGCAGTAACTTGTCTGATCAAGAATGCCGGGCTTGATGACACGATGCAGCTGATATTGATGGGTAAAGACATCCTTTCTCAGTCAAAGGTCGACTCGAGAGCAATCAAAGAACACTCCGCGTATAAGGCTGCAAAAATATTTTGGAAGACCTGCACCTCTACAGAAAGGATGATTTTGATAGGATTCGCACCATTTCACGAGTATCTTCCACGGTGTTTAGTCTCCTACTGTCGGGGATTTCAGATGAAACAACAGGCCGCTACTTTGGGTTCCAGAAAGGCGTATATAATAAAACCATCGCGCCGTAGCCAGCATCGGCTGGCAATGGGATTTATGCTGGGATTCGGTCAACTGGAAGGGGATTTAGAATATCTTATCCCGATCCTAAAAGGCTTAGGTCTAATCAAAGGAGAGGATATGCTAGGACCAAGTACAACTGATGAAGGATGGTTGGACTCCATGGGGCAGCCTCTGAGCGAAGGTACACGGCTTTATTCAATCCACCCTGTGTTTTCTATATTCCTCCGCCATCAGGGGGAGAAACCACGGCTATTGTCCTGGGGGAAAGAAATTCGTAAAGTTAACCTCTTATATCGTAATGTCAATTTCGTGGAATATCATGAAACAAGGGCCGAAGAGTGGATGCGACAGGAGAGAGAAGACATGGAGCCCTGGGATCGGTTGCTAGAAGCAGACAAGTGTCACCTGAACTTTTTAGTTGCAGCAGATATCCGATTGAACACACCGATTGTCCGATATCATAATGATCCTATTCCTGTGTTTCTGATCTGGTGTTATCAAGATAGGAGCAAAAACATTGCCCATGATACTTTGGTGAAACATTCTCTGTCAGCGTGGAAGAAGTGTGTCAGACGTCTTGAAAAACTTCGTGTTGAACTGGATTCGGCTCTGTCGAATCCAGCACAGGAAGACTCATTGTCAGTTATCCAGCGCACTGGCGACTTGCTCGGCAATAGTCTCCTTGTATGCATTTGGCTTGCACGCTATCGGCTTTGTTTTGGGCATGAGAGGGAGTTTTCTGACCAAGTCTCAGATGGAAAGGCTTTAGTCAGGGTGCTTACTGAATCCAAGATGAGGATCCTTAAACTCTTGTGTCCTCACCTTCCTCTTGTATGGGAAGACTTTCAATCTCTCTGCCACGTTCATGATGAGATTGATATGAATCCTGCCGGTGCTTGGCTTCGATATCTCCAAAGCCCAAACGAAGAGTTGAGCGGGAGGGCTTCCTCCCACGAGGGCTGGCCTATTTTGGAGAGAAGCATTAGCCTTGTCGATGAGATCACTTTGTTGAGGTCAAAGGCGGCTAAGCTTGAATTCTGGGATATTGATTCTAGGAATACGCAATTGGCCTTGATAAACGACCGGGTAAACGAGATGCTGTCTGACCTGGCACAGCTCTGGCCTGGCCTTCTTAGCTCCGTGGACGATGACTTGCTTTTGAGGTTCCGCCTTCTGGGCTTTGATGAAACTGACGACCTGGTAGAGTTTCGTGATCCTCAATTCTACGAAATGTTGGAAGAAGGCGACGAAGAGATCATTCCTTCCCGCAGACTGATACCTCCCAATTATGGATGTCAAGCCATGGCTGCATTAAGGCGCGGTGAAGGTATCCAGAACTCTCTAGAAAGATTTGAACGGGAGTGGCAGGAGTGGAAACGCGTAAGGGCGAGAAAATTTTGTCTCTTCATCCTCAAACAGTCTTTAGAAGGTGTGAATGAGGCTCAAAGATCCTTAATGGAACGTTACCAGTCGGCTATTCTGGGCCACATGGATAACTGGGACGAACTCTATCGGCACATGGATCTTTTGGCTTTGAAAGAACGAAGTCAACCAGTGAAAGCATTGGCTCGGAGAGACGTTGAGACCGTGACTAACTGGCACAATTTAAAAGCTCTTTGTGCCCTAAAAACGTCCGAATGGCAGACCGCTCATAACCACTTGATGACCGCGCTGGTCCTTGCTTCAACCCGACCTGATATTGCACCTTCGTTTCAATTCCAATCGCTAAGAACATACATATCTCTCGTCTTGGAAATGCCAGCCACGGCCCAGGTTGATACGAAACCGATATGGGATCCTCTTCTCCAGGCCTTGATTTTGGGATATGCAACAGACAACAAAAACGTCTATGCTCGCAATGGCAGCCTTCTTTCGATTCTCCTTGGCGGAAAGGGGTTCCATTCTGAAGACGACTGCAAAATACACATTATGGCTCTACTGGAGTTTGTAATTCCAAGCAGAAAGCCGATTATCGACATCAGCCAAGGGACTGCTGCATACATGAAAAGTGCCCGACGTGGAATTAAGTCTGGCCGTCGGGCAATGCCTCAATTTCCCCAGGCACGAAAATTCCTACACACACTGACAGGCCTGTTAACTCCCAACAACATCGAAAGGTCGCGAAATACTCTGTCAGAAGCAGAAAACCATCTCTTCACCCACGCACCGAATTGTGGCTGTCCTTACGATGCCATCAATGTCATGAGCGACACCTCATCCTCGCTGGGAACAGACTTCTGGGAGATTCTGATCAGAAAGCTTCCGGATTTTGATATTCGAGTCGTTGAACAAAATATGGTTTCACCGCAGTTATTAGTTGCGTTCAACTTGGCACACATCTGGATTTATAATAAATTTAGGATATCTGCGCCCATTATGCCGGAGGATTTTGCGGTTTCATCATTGAGATACCTGGCGCGGTTTCATGAAGCTGCGAGGGACTGATTATATACTGTGAGAGAGAAGTAAGTAGGTTTAGAATAAACGAGGCCGATTGAATTTTTTTCCTTTTTTCTAAGAAAAAAAAAAAGAGAAAGAGGGGTTCACTAACTACTGCCCCTTCATAAACTTCTGCCACGTTATTATGGCATGAGGACATGGTGTTGCTCAGTCTGGTCCGGTGAGTCTGGGAGAGGTGAGATAGTCCCTTGGAAGAACTTGTGTAAAGAGGCTTAAACGACTAACTCTGAGGGTTGTTTGTTTGAAATCAGGTCGTATTACATAGATGTAACTCACCCACGTCCTCTAGTGCAATGGTATCCCGAATAGTTTCCAGGAAGTGGAAACCCCGCATCATCTCCCTGTCCGTCATCATCAAGTAAAATATTTCTGTAATGGAGTTTAATTCACCGTTACAGGCGACTCTGAGAGCGTCTTCACCTGTCACTGCGCATACTGTCTGAAGAGTGCGAATGGTCCGGGACAGAGTGTGAGGGGATACAAGCCTGCCACTCCGATTCAAGAAACATACTGCATTCTCAGCCACATCCTGCTTCACCCTACTCGATGTTATTTAGTACCTCTTGGTTGGCCAAAGTAGGCCTGGGAGCGCTTGGTTAGCGGCAGGACGTCCTCCCCGTTTGGTTGGTCGAACTGCAGCACGTCAGCAGCTGACGATCCAACATCAACCCGACGCGGGGCTTTAAACTTCCACCATAATCAGGACAACTATCAGAACGATGTCTCTTTGGCAAGAAAGCAAAAATTCTTTAAAGGAGCGTTTCCGGCGGCCTCAAAAATCCAGCAAGAAAAAGAACGAGCCCCCAGCAGACAATCTAAACAGGATAGGCTCGAAGGGAGATAATAATGGCCCTGCCGTTTCCAACTCCTCAACTTTGAGGGAACCATTTGAGCCTTGGCTGCAGGCGCAGCAGCTGCTCAGAAAAGACAAAATATGGGAGGAATCAATACACATTCTCAAGTCCAGACTCGGATTGGAGTACGAAGATGATGGGAACGCGACCCATGTGAATAATCTCCGCCCATTCCTCGATGCGATCACTCAGCGGCTGGATGATAAAAAATGGACCGTCCAAGACAGCGTCGGCCAAAGCAACACTCGGGATAAAATGATGAAGGCGTGTCGAAACATTATTTTGTTCAAAGATATCATCAATCCCGCAACGGCCACGAGTCCTCCTGCTGCTATAGCATGTGCCGGCGTCATGGTCGGGCTTTTGGTAAGCCCCACCTGTCCCTTTTCTGTCGGCATTGCTAACGTTTAAGCAGCTGTTTATACAGGCCATGGAACAGCATGACATCCTTCTACAGGGCTTGGAAACAATATCTTCCTTATTACCTCGCCTCCATGTGATCGAGCATCATTTCCTGCACCGTGACGCCGAACTCAGCGCCAACCTAAGAAGAACAATCGAGAGAGATATGGTACAGCTATGTTCTAAAGTCCTTGAATTTCAGTCTCGGGCAATTTGCTATCTCGAAAAAGGGACGACAAGTCAGACTTTCAGGGACATGTTTAAGAGAGATGGATGGGACGGAATACTTCAAGATATCAAGCGATACGACACCTTCATCAAGGATGCCACTTCCATGGCGCACGTTGTAGAGCTTGATAGAAAGCTTGAGGCACTCCAGGAGTCGCTGCAGCAAACGCAGGTATGGAAAACCACGTCTGTAATGGATCAAAAGAAAGCCAATCTACTCCGGAGGCTATACACCTGTCTATACAAGGATTGCAAAAACAGAAATAACAAGCGTGTTCCGGGCACGTGTGAGTGGTTCACAAATCACCCCCAATTCACAAAGTGGAATCAGAGCGCGAGCTCTGAATTGTTGTGGGTTTCAGCAGATCCAGGCTGCGGGAAGTCAGTACTTACCAGATACTTAGCTGACGACTACCTGCCAAGTGGGGTAAGAACAGTCTGTTACTTCTTTTTTAAAGATGAGTTTGCGGATCAGAAACAGGCCACAAATGCGCTTGCTTCCATTCTCCGCCAACTCTTGATGGCCCAACCGCATCTTATGCAAGACTTTCTCCTGGACCAGTCAGAGATCAGTGGAGATCAGTTGGCCAAGTCTTTTAATGAGCTGTGGGATATGCTGGTTCAGGTTACGGCGGATGAGAATGCTGGCGAAGTGATCTGCTTGTTGGATGCGTTGGACGAGTGCCTTGAGGATGACCGGAAAAAACTGATTCAGGCGATTGAGAGCCTATTCTTCGACAACCTCGGCAAGCGCAACCTAAAATTTCTGATAACGAGCAGACCATATGATCACATACGACGCGACTTTTTCAGGCTGGAGAAGAGCTTGCCAACCATTCGCTTAAGTGGCGAGAATGAGGAGAATATCGAGAAGATTTCTAGCGAGATTGACCTAGTCATCAAGGAGACGGTTAAAGATATGGGCGAGCGAAAGCATTTACGGCCCGACGAGTGCGATCACATCATCAAGGAGCTCACCTCGGTTTCTAATCGGACATATTTATGGGTCAGACTTGCATTGTATGCCCTCGAGAGTACGACGGAGCTCAGTAACCCAGATATTCACCATGTGATTCATGAAATATCCGAAGGAGTCGATGCTGCGTACACCCAGATGTTGATCCGGAGTCCCAATCGTGTCAAGGCCAGAAGACTACTCCACATTGTAACTGCAGCGGAGCGTCCCCTGGCACTTAAAGAGATATCTTTGTGCTTGGCAGTCAATGCAGAGGACCAATCAGTCAACGACATCCATAATGAAGTTCAGACCGATGAACGAACTCAGATAATGATCAGAGATCTGTGCGGGCTGCTCTTAGTTGTGATAGAGGGAAAAGTCTATCTTCTTCATCAGACCGCAAAAGAGTTTCTAGTAAAGGACGCGGCTTGTGATGTTGCTAACGATAGTACGTGGAAGCATAGCCTGAATCCTCGAGAATCGCACTATATCCTGGCGGGGATATGCACGCTATACTTAAGCCAAGTCGTGATATATAATGCCTTCCCCTGTTTCATGGACTACGCAGCAAACCACTGGGCAGTGCACTTTCGGAGAGCTTCTGTGTCAAGCAACGATACAATCGCGAAGCGCAGTCGTACACTTTGTCAACAAGGCTCGAAAGTATGTAAGGATTGGGTTGCTATCTACAAACATAACAAACAGAGATTTCCTGATTCTGATGACATTCTTATGGCTTCCTATCTGGGTCTTACAACTGTTGTCAAGCTGCTCCTTGAGACTGGAAAGGTCGATGTGGAGTTCAAGAACCCTACGTATGGGCGTAAATATGATCGGACTCCTTTATCCTGGGCTGCAGAAAAGGGGCATGAAGGAGTGGTCAAGCTGCTTCTTGAGACAGGAAAGGCAAATTTAGAGTCCAAAGACTTTGAGTATGGTCGAACTCCTCTATCCTGGGCAGCAGCAAGGGGGCATAAGGGAGTGGTCAAGCTGCTTCTTGAGACAGGGAAGGTAGATGTGGAGTTCAAGGACTTTGAGTATGGTCGAACTCCTCTATCCTGGGCAGCAGCAAGGGGGCATGGGGGAGTGGTCAAGCTGCTTCTTGAGACAGGGAAGGTAAATGTGGAGTGCAAGGACTCGGAGGATGGCCGGACTCCTCTATCCTGGGCAGCAGGAAAGGGGCATGAGGGAGTGGTCAAGCAGCTTCTTAAGACGGGGAAGGTGAACGTGGATTCCACGTCTCGATCCGGTCAAACTCCACTGTCCTGGGCAGCAGCAAGTGGACATGAGGGAGTGGTCAAGCTGCTTCTTGAGACAGGGAAGGTAAATGTGGAGTGCAAGGACTCGGAGGATGGTCGGACTCCTCTATCCTGGGCTGCAGAAAGGGGACACGAGGGAGTAGTCAGGCTGCTTCTTGAAACAGGGAAGGTAAATTTAGAGTCTAAGGACTCGGGGTATGGTCGGACTCCACTGTCCTGGGCAGCAGCAAAGGGACACGAGGGAGTAGTCAGGCTGCTTCTTGAGACAGGGAAGGTTGATGTGGAGTCTAAGTCTCAATATAGTCGAACCCCGCTATCTTGGGCAGCAGAAAGGGGACACGAGGGAGTAGTTAAGCTGCTTCTTGAGACTGAGAAGGTAAATGTAGAGTCTAAGGACTCGGAGTATGGTCGGACTCCTCTTTCCTGGGCTGCAGAAAGGAGGCATACGAGAGTGGTCAAGCTGCTTCTTGAGACAGAGAAGATGAACACGGAGTTCAAGGACTCTGAGTATGGTCGAGCTCCTCCATTTAAAACCGCAGAAGGTGGACACGAGGGAGTTACCAAGTTACTCCAGGAAGCTAATGTGGGAAAAAAATGGTCTAGGAGGTATTCTCAATAGTCTATATCTGAGAGAAAAGACAGATAGTAATTATTTCCTTCACTCTCAATAGAAAGTGCAGGATTGACTACCAAGAGGAAAAATAAATTTCTGAATGTTACATGCTCATATATAATAGTCTCACCACTTGCAGTCGTCGTCAACAATGAAGGCGATTGCCTGGAAAGCGTGGTTGAGATGCAGCTAGCGTAGGACGAAAGTTGGAAAAAGCTCCGGAAAATTGGCAGATTGCCAGAACCGTCCGTTCAGCGCCTACGTCATTGCGATTCTACAACATTATAGCGTCCTCTCACGGCGGCGACCTGGTCCGCGAAACGCTGCAGCAGGAAGAGTGTGCAGACAGACTCTTTTCGCCAGTCACTGGAACTTCATCTGTAACCCCTGTAGTCTACCTAGTGTTGGGCAGTCCCCCACAGCACTTGGACAACCGTTTCCCACTCACCGCATGCGCATAGATCGATCGTCGTCATCGTCATCGTCGCCATCGTCATCGTCGTCGTAGTAGCTGTGTTTCTTTGCAAAGGGTGGATGTAGTCACCTTTACTGCTGGACCTCCACTCTTGTTCGCCACTGGGCGTTGGATTGTGCCGCGAATTGATATCAGCCTTTTTGCGGTCAAAGCGCTTGGTCGATAGAGAACGCTGATTTTACTTTTAAGAAATGTAGCCATTACTGTATGAAAATTGCCTAATAATATTTTAGGTATCTAATCTGCCCATACCGATATTAGTTGAATCAAGAGTAGTGAGCCTGTGAAATTTAACTGTAGATAGATAGCTTTGAATATGAATATATATTTCGTTATATACCGGTATTTGGAATGTGAAAATGAAGAAGCCAAGAACATGAAGGACTGAAAAACTGGGTATAGGGGACAACAGTATATAAGTATATAAATTATCACTTGAAAAGGATTTCCCAAGTGTAGCAGCACGCTTTCAGCCTTACTTACGACGAACAGATCGACCGCCATCGATTGATACCTAAGTGTAATTAGCATGTGGTGAGAAAGAATCAAGCAGAAAAAAAAAAAAAAAAAAAACTGCTATTCATCTCAACTGAAAACTCACCTCGACTGTCTTTTTCACACTCCATAGGTTATTATTCTTAGGCTGGCGCCCGTTCTCAATTATTAGATCTTCCGTACTGCTATCTTTGCTCATTCGCTGCTCGATATTGGTGGTTCGCCGAATCCTGTTATTCTGTAGCTCATGACTCCCACTGATATTGCTTGAATATTCTTGGCTGGATCCCTTCCAGCGAGATGGCTTGAACAAGGTGTTGAGGATGGGGGCATTGACGGCGATGATTGCGACGAGCTGTTATGGCCGCATATATTAGTAAGTTGAGCTGTATTTGATAGATAAACAGAGAGAAAGATGGAGTATATGTATGTACATACACATTCTCGCAAAGCCCAGATTGAACTAGCGTTAATTGTGGCGGGATTCCTCACTGTCAGGATACAACGGACGAGAGCCATTGCGATCACAGCGCCGCCGAGGCTGAGCAGAAACACAATTTTGATTTTTCTAAAGGGGTTAGCGGGTGAAATTGACATATGAAACTTTTCACAATATAATGATATCCTACCTGAGAATGGCGATCTTTGCGTTCCAGAGCACCGCAAAGGGCACGATTAGAAGTGCTCCGTCGGTTCTGCGAACCTGTCGTTAGCGAAACAGTTCAATGGTATAGACAGAGACAAAGTCATCATATACATAACGTTTCCTGCTGCAATAACAATGTTCTGAGCATATCCATTGTTACATTCATCTGGCGAAGAGTCAGCGAATGAGTCGTGTGGGAGTGGATTTTGCCTTGTGGTACAGTACCTCCTGGATAGGGCAGCACCTGCCAGTTCCCTCCGATAGGACGACAATGCGCCAGCAAAGTCACAATCGCAGCAATAAACCCTGCGGCGGCACATCCACTCACTCCCAGAACATAGTTATACCACTGTAGCCCGGCTCTGTTCTGGTGTAAGCGCTCGTTTCCGTAATCTCACAGGCAGGGGACCAACTCACGTGAATCGCTGGTAGAAGAAAAGCAGACAGGCCTTCAAGCTATAGACCATGACGCAATAGAAATAGAATGAGACGTACATCGCCTTGCCCCCCTTGGTCAATTGCTCAACCATGGCGGGTGGAAGTTGTAGCCTTGTTTGCTCCGGGATACCTGCGGGAGCCCCGGTTGTTGCTAATCCAGTGGTACTTCATATCAGCGAGCTGGGCGTGGAAAAATAATATCGCTAGTATATTGGTTGGGAGAGAGTACCTAGATATTCCACTAGACCTAGCAGAACTGCCCAGCATATGAAAGCGATTATGGAGAACACATCATCCCCTTCCCAGCGTGGAGCGGTTTGGAATCGTGCAAACCATCGCCCGATAAACACTACCGCACCGACACAAAATTCGACTCGAGCCTCGATGAGGGCTGGAAGTGTCCCCATTGTACTGGGTACTTGATTGCTTGTGTCCCTCCTCTCGTCGTTTCCCCCTTAAGCGTGTGGTTTTTCTTTCAAGCACAGGTCGAGGGGGGAGCGAAAAGTCAAGCAAAGCCAGAACAGGAAGAACGCGCCCATAATATGATGCGCAAGCCCTTTTTGAATACCAAGTCACCCTTCCTTTGTTCGCTCTTGAATGGAGGTGCTGCGACGTCTTCCTTAGAACGGCCTCCACATGTCGATCGCCGTACTCTTGCCCGCCAGGGTTTCCAGCAGGACGGGAAAAGGATAACAAAGCTAAGAGGAATATAAAAGCTACAATTGGCCGGATTCGCGCAAATGAGAAGCTGCCTCAAAAGTGACAGGTGTTGGTCTCCACTTGACACAGGATGTTCGAAGCGGCTGTGGGCCAATCGGTTGGCCCAAACCATCCCCTAGTGCCTTGAACGAAACGAAATTGTCCATGACAGGATGAAGATCAGACCATCCTGGTGCTCCTTGGCTGGGAATTGAGCCCGGCCCGAAACGGCTCTTAGGTCCGCCTCAGGCTGGGCACCCTCCAAGCTCTTAGGGCTTCACAGCACAAGGAGCGCTAGCAGCGGCAAAAACTGAAACGGCCAACCTCTCGCGGATGCCGGAGAGTATCCGGAGGATGACACCAAACGTATTGGCAAACGCTAAAAGGGCGAAGGATTGGAACGTTACGTTTTTTGGGGCCATAATTGCCCAGGCGTCATAATCTTTTTGAGTGGGATGGCACTTTGACCAGCCAAGCAGGCAGGCAGTTTGATCGGCGACGACGCTAATTCAGTGGGCCTCTGATATCCTTGTAGTCAATTTGCCAACGGACCTATGAGTACACAGTCTAACACCCCCTTTTCACAATGTCCAACACAGCCCTTGGATATCTCAGAAGATTGAGGTCTGTTGTCAAATGTTGGTTACTTCATCCTCAGTAACTCGGTTCGAATTGGCGCATTTAGGCCGTCGTATCGATGCTTTATTCTCGGGCCGCCACGGGGCCATCCAACGGTCGCAGGGGGGATAAGAGCTGCTGCAACAGGGTTAGGGGCCCGGAAGTTGGTAGAAGGATGCTTTAGCCTGCTCAAGGTTGTCAAAGAGGGAAATCCTTGCAGCTCTTGCGTAAAGTACCATTGACTGAAACAGTCAGGATTGTTGAATGGATGGAAAGCAGTGGAGCAGCCGTTCCTGGCTTCAACGCCAGCAGACGTTAAGTGGGTAACTAAAGGAACTAACTACCAAGGAGTCCACACCTGTCATTTGGTAGTTCACTAAGGTAAGGTCGGTGCAAGCCGCCTCAACCGCTGCTCCACAAGGCTCTATCTTGCATCCGGGGAGCCGAGAGAGAGGGGATGGGGCAGTGAGTGATTGGAGCAGAGAAATAAGAACTGCCACCACCCCTGGAAATGTCACCCTAGGTTCTAAAAAAAAAAATAACAAAGGGGTAAAAAACAAAAAAAAAGATACATCTCAAACTACAGAAATGGCTCACGCCCTCGTTTTTGGCGCGTCAGGGATCCTCGGCTGGGCCGTCGTAAATGAAATTCTTCAAAATTACCCCAAAGAAGGCACATTTGCCAAAGTTACCGCGCTGGTGAACCGTCCATTAGACCTAGAGAACTTCCACTGGCCGACGGCCGGGTCGGATCGTCCGCAATTAAACTTGGTGTCAGGGATTGATTTGACTAAGGGCACTGTTGAAGAGACGAAGGAGCTCTTGACACAGAAAATCCCTGATGTTGACAAGGTGACCCACGTCTTTTGGTTCGGTATGTGGCACCAAATGGATGTGGCCGTCGTTGTAACCAACTAACCACTGTCATACTCCCTTCAGCATACAAGTTCGATATCGATTTCCCGACCGAGACGGAAATCAATAATGGGATGCTCCAGCGAGGCTTCGGGGCTGTTGAAGCCTTGGCTCCGAATCTATCCTATGTGATCTTACCTACTGGAACGAAGGTAACGAGCTAGCTTCAAGAAAGCTTCATTAAAGTATACGTACCACTCTAACTCACAATTGCTATTTGTTAAGGGCTATGGAATCCACATGCCGGAACGACCGTTCACCGCGCCGTATAAAGAGTCCTGTGGAGAGCTCCCCAGTCCATGGAGAGAGCAGTTGTTCTACTTTGCGCTTCGAGATTCGCTGAATGCTTTCCAACAAGGCAAGAAATGGAAGTGGGCAGAGGTTCGATGTGATATTGTGGTAGGAACCCCAAATCTCCGGAACTTTTTTTCTCTCATGACAAGGAAAGAGTATCTATCTGACGAATGACTTCACGATAATGCAAGTAGATAGGGTACGTTCCGAATGATAATGCCTACAATCTGGCCGCATTCTTCGCAAACTATCTTTCCCTGTACGCCTACGCGAACGGCCGAGGCGCCAGGGTACCTTTTCCCGGCTCTCCACAGTCCTGGGAAATCCTGTCGAATGACGGCGGCCAGGATTTATTCGCTCGATTTGCCATCCACCTGGCCGTTAATCCAGAAAAGGCAGGAAATGCGGAACTCTACAACATGGCGGATACCATGAAGGGCTACCCGTTTGCCGATCGTTGGCCGCTCATCTGCTCATACTTTGGCTTGGTTGGAGAGCCTCCCGCCGATCCCAGCACTCCGAGTATGCCCCCCAGTCAGTTTATGAAAGAGCATCAGAGAGAGCTGAAGGAGATGGAAGCGAAATTGGGCGGCGAGGGTCATCTTCAGAACGTTTGGTTGGCCGAGGGTATGGAGGCGTGGTTAATGCATTTCAGTTTCGACCGGACTCTGGATCTGACCAAGAGTCGAGAGGTGGGCTTCGATGAAGAGGAGGACATTAAGACGGTTTGGTATAGGGTTTTTGATCGCTATAAGAGCGCCAATCGCCTTTACTTGTCCTAAGGGGAGAGAGACACGATGATGTAGCTGATTGCCGATATTCCTACCATATGTCGTCTATATACCAAGTACATACTTATACGATCGAGAACAGACAAGTTTCAGATCTTAAGTAGGAAAGGGCTCAAGCCTCTTAGTATGCTACTCCGCGAGTTGGAAGTTATTTCCTTGGTTTCCCCTCAAGTGAACAAGGACCCCGGTAAATATAGATTAGCGTACTTGGGTGCGTTGGTTCGTCGCTCTATACCAGACAGATATTGTATGGCAATAGGGTTTGCTGATGATGCATGGTATATACGGCGGCTAAACCTTCACTCTATCAAGTTATCTAAATGATACCGGTGCCCTTTAGATTATGGTTGAAGTTAGTATGCTATCGGATACATTCTCTCGACTAAGGTAGAATCTATGCTTGCGAGAATGAAAACAAGAAACACAACCAGTCAATTATCACCGTTCTAGAATCAAAAAAAAAAAAAAAATCCTTAGCAGCATCCTTAGCTCAATAACCCTGTTGATTCCAATTGCCGTAATATGGAGCAGGCATTTCCTTGCGATTAACGGTAGATACGATTGGCCCCTCCGCGTGGGATTGGGGGTGGGCCAGATTGTGGCTTTCCCAACCCCGAGACGGGGCCACTCCCAGGTTGTTATTCTGCTGCTGCTGCTGAGCCGGTTGAGCCTGCTGTCTCCCAGGTGCAGGTGTAAATACAGGCATAGTACCAGGGGGAGGATATCGATGCCCCGGACTCCCCGAATCAAGCTCCGCCCGATAAGTTTGGCGCGGTGAATGCGTCCGGTGGTTTCCCATGTTGGTATGCTCTCTGGTGGTCTGATCAGCTAGTGCATCAGTGCGATGTACTTTCCGACGTATTGGGCTACTGTGAAGCTCATGAGTCGATTCCTGGGGTGCAACTTGCGGAGGAGGGGGTGGTGGCGGTGCGTGGGTAGGTGGTTTGGGGACTTTCGGCGGCACAGGCATCTCTTCCGGGAAGAAATCCGGTATTGGGAAGTCCCTTTCTTCAGCATGGCTGGCATTGGATGATATACTCTCGTGATCAGTTTCATTATCGGGCTCGATTATCGGTGACACCGGGGTTGATGGCGGGACCGGGGTTGATGGTGGCACCCGGTTTGATAGTGGCACACGGTTTGACGGTGACACTCGGGTTGACGGTGGCTGCGTATTTCTGTCTATTGTGCTGGGCACAGACTCCTGAGCTGATGATACCTCTAACGCTTGAAGCACTACCTCGAAATCAGTTTTGACTCGCTGGGTCGCCTCATCATCAGCAAAGATTTCAAAGTCAATAGGACTGGGATGCTGCTCGTGAATATGTGTTTCGTACGCTCTCGCAGAGGAAAAGTTCACTTCCCGGTGCTGCTTGTAGCACGCTAGGCACTTGTAAAATGCGCGGCGGTCGGTCAGTGAGGCCGAAGCGATCAAATGCGACTGTGCCAGGAGCTTCATAGAACTCCGGATATCGTCATTGCACACCCAGAGCACAACATGAAATTGAACCTTGAGATGGCAGTGTTTACAGCAAAACTCAGTGGCACCCTCGGCCAGCTCCTGGGTTGCGATGTCATGAATAGTAGCATGCCGCTTGGATTGGAGCATCGCCGCGCCATTGCAAAAGTATTTGGGCATGGGCCGCCGGGGAGGGGTCGACAAGATCCTTTCAATGTGCTTATTTGAAACAAGATTGTCAGGTTTCCCCAAGTCCTCCACAACCGTCTGGACTTTATCGAAGACTTGGTTATACGCCAAAAGGAGTTTTTCGGCCTTTTGAGCTGGCTCTAGCTTACTGCTGGACGATGGAGAGTTCTTGACCGTCTGGCGGGTCTGTTCGAGATTACGATAGAGCAATCGGAGTTCCTTCCAGGTGGTTCCTTCCAGTTTGTCAGTCGTTTTAGTCATTTAGGGATTTCCTGGGCTGTGAGGGACATCGACCTACGTACTTTCGACCTGGGGGGCACCACTTGCAAGGGAAGCGGCAATACTATAGAATAGTATGAGCCTTCGGGGCAAGCGTTTCATGTCTGGGCATTTTTTGAGGTCTCTGAGTAGCTTGAAAGACTCAAGCAAAACTTGAAGTGCCCCGAAGACGCACAAAAGAAGAGAAACCGGTTCGACCATCTTCGATGATAACGATCTCAGTAAACTTGGAATGAAAATGTAAGCAATGCCAAACGGAGTGATTAAGTGTTTGCCTTATTATTCAAAACTTTCACAGAGCCTTCGGTGTACAGGTATCGGATTGCTTTAACAGTACAGACACACGCTGGCCTACATTGAGGCTGCAAAAAGAAAACACAGACACGCTGGAGCCCAACAGAATAGAATTCCCAAAGAGACACTTAGCCGCAGAGCACATTCCTTGGTATTTGAATACAATTGGTTGCCTGACACAAAGATTTCTATGTGGATGTGCAAACTGACAAACCTACATACTAAAAATGGGTCTTTTGGGCCGAAACGACGAAGCACCTCGCACCAATCGACTATTGAGGAACAGAGGAACAGCCTTTGGCGCATTAGACTTACGAAAAACCCCGCTCACATTCTGTCCCTGAACAGATAGACTTTCAGCTAGTTATCCCTTTGGCCCTATGTTAGGCTTCATTCATGGCGACCAAAATTCTCAGCCTTTCGTGCACACGTATATGCATTTCCTCCTTTTGGATTAAAAGCAGCATTTACATACGTACCCATGACTCCACCCAAACAAGGCTCTACCTCAATCCTCGGTGATAATAACTGCAATTAACAGCTGGCTTCGCCTTAGGGGTGGCCCAAATCAATTAATCCCGATAAGAACATAGCTGACCGCAAAGACGGAAATCTAAACTAAGGACAATCAGGGGGGAAAAAAGAAAATCCCAATAGAACGTCAGGAAAAGATCTGAAGGATCTGTTGTCTAAAACCAAGCGCCTTATGCGGTTCTCGTAGTTGATCAGCTTACTCCTCAAGGGGGCGTTATAAAAAGCGCATACCCGTGTCTTCATGGTATGTCATGCCAAGGCTACTCTCATGAAATCAACTCTGACACTCATCACGATCCTATTTGTTTCCCACAAGCTTGCTCCTAAGTCTTTTTTTTTAGTCCTTTTTAGTCCTTTATAGTCGAAAATAAATGGCGGGATCGCAGCAACGGGGCTACCAAAATGGCCTCCATTCAAGTGGGCCTAATGACCCTGAGCCTTCGTTTCTCGATGAAGGATATGACGAAGAAGCCAAAATCATCCAGATTCTAGATGAGTTACGAGAATGTGGGCTCGATCGGATCACTGATCTCCCTCAAATCATCGTCTGCGGCTCCCAATCTGCTGGGAAAAGCTCTACGCTCGAGGCACTGTCAGGAATTCACTTCCCCAGTGGCGATGACGTCTGCACTCGATTTGTCACTCAGGTGACATTGAAGAGACACGAGGAAGAATTTGTAGCGATGAAAATCATCCCCTGCAGTGAACGTTCATCCGAAGAGAAGAAGAAGCTGCGCAGTTTTGACGAGAGCTTCCTGATGACCTACGCGGGTGAGATGCTGCCGCGAGCCTTTGCGAAAGCGAGCGACCTCATCATGGAAGGACATAAGAAGAAATTTACCCGGGACCGTCTCTGTATTGAGAGCTATGGACCAAAGAGGCGTCCACTGCAGTTAATTGACCTGCCAGGAATCACCCAATTCGAGGGACCGGATAACGCAGCACTGAAACTGGTGGAGAAACTCACGACGGAAGAGATGCAAAAAAAGCAATCCATCATCCTAGCTGTTGTCAAGACAACGGAAGAGTTTCGAAATGCACCAATCCTCCGCCTGTGTGGAAAATATGATCCTTCTGGAGAACGAACAATTGTCGTCGCCACCTGTCCTGATGTCGATTCTCCAGGTATCGACATTTACGTCGATATCCTCTGCGGGAAACGGCGAGATGAGGGCCTACGAACCGAGCAATGGCATGTTATAAAAAACCTATCTAGAAATGAGATCAGCCAGAAAATCGACCGAAATGCGGCCGAGCAACATTTCTTCTCAACAAACCATCGCTGGAGCAAAGTACCCCGAGCGCGGTGTGGGGTCACTGAGCTCGCCAAACGGCTTCGTGAAGTGCTCTTCTTAGTCGCCAAAGAGGAACTCCCGAAGATGCGCAATCGAGTGCGCGAGAGCAAAAACAAAGCCGAAGCAGATCTCAACTCCCTCGGCTGCGAGATCTTGGGGGACGAGGAACTCAAGACGAGGTTCCGGAAAGCCATGGAAGAGCTAAAGAGGTTGGCCCGCGATCACTCACGCGGTATCTACGAATCCAGCATTCAAGATTCTTACGGTGCCATTCGTCTCCGGTCTCGTGTTCAAGACGACAGCGAAATATTCCGGGATCGACTAATCGCTTACGGCCATTCCTGGGAACGCCAAGTGATCCACCACGGAGTTAATCCAGATCTTGATATCAAGTCACTCTGTCAACCCACCGAGGGGGACAAGGCAGCGGAGAGAGAGCTCCTGGGTAAGCTGAAGAGAGAGACGTTTAAGAACGAGGAGGAAGAGATAGCCAATGCGACAAAGATCCTGCGCAAAACCAGAGGGGGCCAACTTCCTGGTTTCCCGCGACCAGAAGTTGTCCATGAGATCTTCTGGGCGCTTTCTAGTAATTGGCAAGAGATTGCGAAGACCTACATAAATGCTGTGGATAAAAGGTGTCGAGAATATTTCGACGAGGCATTACCACTCGCTCTCACCCGAAAAGACCGCCAGTATGGCTTCAGCAACGCTAAAGATATCGCAGGTCGACATAAGTACCAGATCGAGGAGCGAATTAACGAATTCAAGATAAAGGCCTTGGATGAGCTGAGTCGGTTGGAGCAAGAACGTCTCTGGTCCCCGCGAAACTTTATCAAACGATTTGAAATCGAGCTTCGCAGGTATCGCGAGATGGATAACCTGTCGAAAATGAATAAACTTCTCGAGGACACAGAGCGAAATCTCGGACAGGAGCTGACACCCAGTGCCGTATCAGAGGCTATGGGCACGCACAATCAAGAGAATAACCATAAATGGGATCCCAAGGATTTCGCCCGCGCAGCCTGGCTCCATTACGATGTACGAAGGAGCCCTCACCCACCACCAGCTTGTTGACCTGACTAACCTGAAGACATAGATTGCCCTAGACCAGTACCTGACCAATGTGATCGTGCAGGTCATCGAACGTCACTTCATGAGCCAGTTTGAATTCTTGGTTCCAGACGAGGAACCAGCAATCCAGGACCTTCGTGATCTGGTTAAAGTCGACGCAGCGACGGAACAAAGGAGGATCCAATTGGAAAGCCGCTTGCAGGTTCTCACGAAAAGTCTGGAAAAGCTGCAAAAGTTCTGATGATAGATCCATTCTCTAGAGTATCTAGTTTTGTCTTGAGTCCTTCCCCGATTCTAATCACTCAAGCAGGTGCTAGCCATTACGATAGTCAATGCATTAAGTATAGATATATTTTGAGAGCAGAATTACAGGTAATTGGCTCATGCATTCCATCGTGAGGAGTAAGAGAGTTGATATGCTTCATCAACAGCGGCTGCTTGAATGACAAGTATAAGAACCGGCTCACTACATAAGATATACGTAGAAAATTACCAGTTACGAACTTGCGTTTTATTTAAATAGTTATTCATTTCTTTCTCCCTTTCGTTATCACTCGAAAAAAAGAATTAGCACAGGACAACGCAAAAGCAAACGATACAACCGCTAAGCCTTCAAGTACGGGATTCCGGTCAACTTGAATGCCCTCTCTGAGAGAACCGGCTCATTCACCGGCCGCAACCGAGTATATGGGCAATCTTGGCCATCTCGCTTCGCAACATTCGATCCGGTATGCTTCGCATTCGGCCAGTGCGTTGTGCCGAGTCTCTTCTCAAACGCCTCCTTCTTCCTCTGCAGGTCTTCCTGTGTGGCGTCTGCGACAGGCATGTAACAGGTATAGATGCAGAAGCGGGGCTGCTGTCCAGTGGGACTGAGGTTGTAGTGAGGGGTGCGCGAGTCCCAGAGGAGGAGATCTCCAGGCTCAGCGCAGACTTTCTCCCAGACACCGCCGTGGTCGGCTAGCCATTTCATGCCGCGTTCTGTGAAACCGTACCATTCTGGTGTCCAAGCGGGGATGCGTTCTTCGTCGGCCATGGCGCGGTGGAATTCTTCAGAGAGGAGGTGAGCACCGCGGCAGACAATTAGACCGCCATCTTTGGGGCCGTTGGGGAGGAGGTTCACGAGGCCTTGGAGACAGCGGAATCCGTGCTTGGATGGGTCTTGGTCTTGGTGTGGCCAGGGCTTGTTTGGGGGGAGGTCCGTGCGGCTGCGAAGAGTGGACATCTATTAGCATGGATGTATATGGATGTATTGCATTGGAGGTGGCAAAGAGAGCAAAAAAGAGAAGGTGGGGGGGAGGGGGGGAATTCATTCATACTTGGGGAAGCCAAAGTTGATTGCGTCAAAGGACACGATGAGGTCCTTATCATTGTATACCTTCTCAAATGCGTCCACTACTCCGGGCTCGCTGCGTACTGACCAGACAAAGTTCTCGTGTGCGACTCCGTAATGCATGCACATGCCCTTCTCATTGATCACAGGCAGATGGTCCTTGTGAACGGTGGAGGGGTCGTTACGGTCAAATCCAAGGTTACTGGTTTTTTGTTAGTTCTTAACTTGGAGAAAATTGAGGAGAAAGAAATATTAAACGCAAGAGCTAAAAATAAGTGGGAACGGGATTAGTGAAATAATAAACGTACAATCCCTCGAGCCATGAGTACATCTCATCAGCATATTTGAGCGCCCGTTCCTTGGGGATAGCGCCCTTCACGATAGCAAATCCGTCCCGCGCAAGGTCGTCACGGAAATCTCCAAAGACTGGGTCAGTTCCATCGAGGCGCATGCGGCCATCCACCTGGACGGTGCTGGGGGCAACGGCAACAACGGTGGTAGAGGACATGGTTGGTATATTTGGTCTTCACACAACTAAGTATTCTGGGATTTATTGATGATTTCTTGACTGAAAAACTGTCAATGACGGATTCATCCTCATATATTCATCGGATTTCCACGCAACTTGTCGCAAATGACGCTCATCTGATTCGAATAACACGCGTTTCTCTGTCGCCCACATTTCCGTGGTCCATACAGAGTCCCCACTTGACCACCGGGCTGGTGACCGTCGGCATGTGGAGGTGGGCGTCATACAGATGACGAGTGGACAAAGGTGTTGAAATTGTAGTACTAAGACGAACTTGAGGTATTCACGAATGCATCACTGTGTTTCTGCATGTTACGCGATGACCGCAACCAGACCTTTTCGAATTGTTATTGTTGGTGGCGGCATTGCTGGCCTCACAGCCGCGATCGCGCTTCGAGGTCCCAACAGGCAGATCACCGTCCTAGAACAGTCTCGGCTTAACAAGGAAATTGGGGCTTTGATCTCTCTCCAGCCCAATGCTAGTAAAATTATGCGTGACACCTGGGGGCTGGCTCAAGAGCTAGAGGAGGCACGTGCGATGGTCGATGAAGGGTTTCGAGTGTACGCAACAGACGGAGAGTTGGTTAATTCCATTCCTCTCAAAGCAAGATCAGAGTTTGGTGCCGACAGACTCGTCTTTCATCGCATGGACTTGCATGATGCCTTGAAAAAAGCTGCATTGGCAATTTCCAGCCGCGAGGGCAATCCCGTCGAGATAAGAGTCGCCTCTCGTGTCAGTGGCTGCGACCCGGAGGCTGGAGTTGTAAACCTCGAGAATGGCGAGAAGATCGAAGCTGATTTGATAATTGGAGCAGATGGAATGTGAGTAAACCGGGTATGTATTATATAATTAGCGTCACCAATTAACACGGTTTAATCACAGACATAGCGTTCTTCGAAAGCATGTCCTACACGAGGAGCCGAGGGCCGTGCCAACGGGCCATTCTGGTGAGAAGTAATAATTTTGTCCATGGAGGAACCTAGCTAACATTTAAGTAGCATATCGTCTTTTAGTAAGCTATTCCGCAATCAATGGGTGCCTCTAAGTACCTTTCAGATATGATGCTGATTAGATAGACTCCCTCCGACGTCCTGGAGGAGAAGGAGAAGGATTTTTGCAGCAAGATTAAACCCCGAAGCCCATTCACGTCCATGATGATCGCGCATAATTGCCGTTTAGTCATGGGGCCTGGAAGAAGAGGTGATGTCTTTGGCATTGTTGCATTAGTTCCAGATGGTGAATGCTTCTCTCATTCTCTCAGCAGACTGACCACTAACTCTTCCCAGAGCAGATGAACGAGAATCCTAACGACAAACAATCTTGGGTCTCCGAAGGTAGCCTAAACCAAATGTTGGACACTTTCTCGGAATTTCCAAGCTGGGTAACCAGCATATTCAAGTTGGTTTGTGGTTTCCATATTGCCTCAAGCCAGATCTGCTAAACTCCGGCCTAGACATTCTCCCGATCTTGGATTATGGCAATTACGTGATATTGTATGCTCGCCTCCCACAGGCATCTTTGGAACGACATTCTAACGTTCATAGGATCCTCTAAGGACATGGTACCGTGGACGCCTATTCCTTATTGGTGATGCTGCCCATGCTATGTTACCAACCCAAGGCCAAGGAGCCAGCCAAGCAATCGAAGATGCTGAAGCTCTAGGTGCTTTCTTTGAGGGCCATTATGAGGCGCCATCCCTTGACCAAATGACAACCATATTTCAGGTACGATGATATCTTCTCCTCCCTATTGTACTTGTCCATCTCGTACTGAACCTCTCATCAGGACATATTTCAGAGTCGGCACTCCCGAGCCAGCCTCATTCAAGCATATAGCCGACAGGCAGCTAAACCAGGAACCGTTAAGGGAGAGAAGACAGTCACCATGTATGTCTTGTAATAATATCTAGTGCGGCTAATTGTCACGATTCTAACATCACCCTAGGAAACCTGATGAATTTATGGCATTTAATTGCATATATCACGGAGCGAGAAAATGGCTTGAGGCACAAGCATAATTTGTGAATAAATGATTATAGCATAGCACGATTAATTGGATATATTGTTCTAAATACTTCCATCTGTTTAAGAGTTTTAAGTTACTGTAGGAATGGTTTAATTGTAGGGAGGTGCTACGGCCACACCGGCCTTGCTCCTGCCACACCGATCTTGCTTCTGCCACACCGGCCAGGCTACAGCCACACCCTTTTGTACATGTTTGCTCATTTTTTGAGCCCCAGGCCTTCAAACATCTCGCTAAGGAGGTCATATAACCCACAACTAGGGGCCTTGTGTGTGACCTCACTTATAATAGATACTGTCGATTCGAACTGTCAATGTTAATTCTACTGTCAATTCTGGCTGTTAATTCTGGCTGTCAATGTTAATTCTACTGTCGATGTCAATTCCACTATCAATCCTAGCTGTTGATTCTAACTGTCGATTCTAACTGTCGATTCTAACTGTCGATTCTAACTGTCGATTCTAACTGTCGATTCTAACTATTAGTTTTAGCTGTTGATTCTAGCTGTTATCATATTTATTATTGCCATAGTATTAACTCTAACCATTAATTTGGGTCCACCCAACACAGGGTTATCTGTGTAGTGATAACTTTATCTTTAGATTATCAGATATCCCCGCAAAAAGATGATCTTCCCCAGAAAAATGGTGTGGCATTAGCCTGGCCGGTGTGGCAGGAGCAAGGCCGGTGTGGCCGTAGCACCTCCCTAATTGTATTAGTAGTGAAATACCTGATTTTATGAAGCCTATAACCTCCATCAATATATATTGTTCACGCAAAGCTACAAGCAAGCTAGAGCCTACCAAGATTAAAGGTTAAAAAGACCCCTTCAATCCCCATGGAGATCCTTCATTACTTTAGGTTATAATAAGAATATCATTATTATCTTAGTGATATAATGTCTAACACCAGCGAATTAAACCAGAGTGTAGAGCTCACGATGAGGTATCCTAATCCGGTTAGCGTCGGGAGAAGTAGAGTATGGCCCACATCCTATCCCGACACCATTCGGAATTTATTCTTCGTCATCGCTCGTCTGGAACTTTTTCCTGACAATAAGACAAGCGATCATTACCCATCACCTGCATTAGTTGCAACGAAGTGATGCATCAATGTCCCCCCAGCCGCGCAAGTCTCCTCGCATCAAGTCAACCGGTCTCCACCAATGTCCGCAGTGCGACAAGGGGTATGAGAGGCCGGATCACTTGGCTCGACATTTAGATTCTCGTATGTTTCTGAGCCAGGTGGAGTCATATCAAATACAAATCAAACTAACTGATTGCTCTAGATCGAAATGAGCGGATGTTCCAGTGCCCAGTTTGCCTGCGTGGCTTCAATCGAAGGTAAGGGCTTCGAGGAGTTAGAACCATCTGTGAAATGGACTAACGAATTGACTTTAGAGATGTTTTGCAACGGCACCAGGGGATCCATTCGGAAGGTAAATCAGTCAATAAATTTGGAGGACGGGCAATAGAGGCCTGTGAAGACTGTGCCGTGGCCAAGGTTAGCTGTGACAATGACAGGCCTTGCAAGGTGAGGAAGATGTTTCGGCATTGATAGCCATATAAGACACTTTCTTTATTAAATATGGGATACTGACCGGCCGTTAGCGATGCCGGAATAAGGGAATCTCGTGCACTCCAAGAAGACATCGTGGAAACCGTGATAAAGTTGTACCCACGCCTCCCGCGGATCACAAAACACCACAGGGCCGATTTCAGAGTGAGATGTTGGAAAATGATGCCTCGTCTTCTGCTACTGGAGTCATTAGTGAAGTGCAAGATCTATCTCAAACCCCTTTGGTGTTTCCAGAGAGGAGCAACGGATATTACTTACCCAACTCCCCAGACTCGCCTTCTATTGTACTGCACGCACACCATTCCGATCGGGTAGTGTCAACAACCCAACTCGAGGTGCAACATGGGATGTATGAATACCCGGCATTCTTCGAACAAGTAATGGCTATGCCGGGGCTATCCTCATCCGGCGAGATGCAGGCCGTGCAGCAACCACGAGGTGTTTTCGATTTTATGAGTGACTCCGAATTTACTGGCTTGGAAGGTGGCCTATTTGGAAATGATATAATCTTAGACTTAGATAGGATATTAGAAACTGGGTTCTCGCCAGCTGGCGCGAGTCCATATTCGGAATCTAACGGCGAGGATCAAACTGCAAGGCAACGGGTGGCTGCATTCCGCAGGTCTTTATGGTGAGTTTCCTTCGCCCTAAGGTAACCCGCAGGCTGTTGCTATTTTATTATTTTCTTCTTACTTTGTCGCCGAGACTAACTGAATTTTAGGCAGTGGGTTCCCGAGAAAAATCAGAATGGGTTTAGTGGAGAAGACCAGATGCCATTGGGAGATGGGGATGTGACGGCTTCTATCTCCTCATTGCATAGGTCGCGGTTGGATGCTCTTAATATCCGTGGTAAACTTACGAATCAATTACGTGATGACATATTTCAACTTGTGATACGTACTGTGGGGTCAAGACTCACTGTGCCTTCCTTCCCAACCACAGAATCTCTGGACACTTTAATTAAGATTGGGATTGCCAAGAGAACTGAGACAGACGCCTGGATTCATCCTTATACATTATATCGTGAGAGATCAAGACCCGAGCTATTGACGGCCTTAGTTGCTGCTGGATGTGTCTGTTGTGGTATTTCATCCATTAATAAGACAGGGGTGCTTCTTCTTGAAATTGTGCGCGAAAGCCTTGCAAAACTGGTAAATATGTTATTTCGTTCCCTCCTAAAAAAATAGCAATAATTTTAAGCACATATAACAGGTCGAGGCGGATAATAGTGTTCTTCGAGAGCTTCAGTACTTTCAGGCTTCTATGATGTGGCTGGATATTGGGGCGTTTTGTGGTTATAAGCGGAAAATGCAAATTGCGGAGAGTCACCTACAGCCACTATGTACCGTACGTATCACATGCTAGCTAAAAGGCGGAGGCGCTAACTGATCTGCTAGGCTCTTCGAAGGGCAGGGGCATTTGATCGTTCTTTTTACTCCCAAATTATACCAATGCAAAGCTTTGGGGATGAGGATTCTCTGGAGGCTGAGTGGTATGAATGGATTCAGCAAGAATCTTTAAAGCGGTTAGCTTGTTCTTCTACTTTATATTTTCTCCTCATTTAATTCTCGGGTCGCTTTTCTAACTTAGAAGAAAAAAACAAAAATCTTAGGCTAGCGTATCACCTTTTTGAACATGATGTTGAGGTTGCGGCAGCTATGAATAGACCTCCACTTACTAGCTATGCCGAGTTGACTCTTCCATTCCCAAGACCTCGTGAATTATGGTTAGCTCCAACAGCAGCTGCGTGGAAGAACATGTGGGTTGAAAAATATTCGCATACAGTGGCTTCTGATCTGTCCTTAAGAGACCTGCTCTCCGACCCTTCAATGCTGAACAGCCTCCCCCATGACGTTGATATTGGAGTTGTAAGATCTGCCATGTTACACGGGTTGACAAGCCAGGTTTTGGAATTTCGACAGCAGGCACTACTTTCTGACAATCGAAATGTTGAGGGACGCGCAATGACGCGGCTATGGCTCCAGAGCAGACAAGACGACTTGTATGTGCACCAATGGTGGGTAGAATATCACTGGCCGAACTACCGCTAATAGTTTCAACAGGTTATGCACAATACGAGATACGAAAAAAGAAATTTCGGATTCACCAGCGATCGCTATATTATTCAGTGAATTTTCTATGATGTATCTCCACACCAATCTTGACTCGATTAAGCGCTTTGCTGGTCAGTTTGGGGAGTCCGAGGCTCGAAAGGAATATCCTAGGTTGCGGGACTGGAGTTTTACCAAAGAGGCCAGGACGTCGATCTGGCATGCTGGCCAAGTGCTCAGAGCTGCGCGGCAGGTGCCACCATTCCAGCTGCGTGGATTTGACAGCTTAGCAATCTACCATGCCACGCTCACCCTCTGGGTATTTGGGCTCCTGCAGTGTGGTGAAAGGCAGAGAGAGGGAGAGGATAGTCTGACAGGAACACATTCACAGCCATACGTTAACCTAGATGGACCGAAAAACGAATTCACCAAAGTCTTCATTAGTCGGGCCATTGGCCAGCCCGGGTTGACGTTTTACACTGGAGGCTCTTCAACAGATGGAACACCAACTTTCTGTCAGCTTCGCAGCCCCCGGTTGGTAATGGATGTTGGAAGACAGGTTTTCGAGGATAATTTGCCAGGAGCAGGTGACTCTCTGCCACCTTTAGTGGATAATCTGCGTAATTTGATGCGAGACCTTGGGAACTTGCCATAACATATCAAGTCTCCGATACAATATCCGATCCCAGTAGCTGGAGAGCCTGAAATGAAAAGCCAACTCCACATACTTTATTCACATGATTAAACTGGATGACGCGAAACGCCCTTTGGTGGCAAAGAAGGAGGAGGAAAACGAAGAGAACCTCAGCGCGTTAGTAAAGTTAGCGATACCGTTGGACATCGGCACTTGTGGACGCATTTGCGAGTGGGGAGAAAATCCCCCACGCTCCACATCTTGCCGGTGGGCGGAGGTACAAGGTTTGCGAATGCGCTTTTCCCCCTTTCCCCGCGTTTTCAAATAGGTTCATGCGGCCCTCGATCGGAACATGGGGAAATATGTATAAGGCAGGGCGCTTCCTCCTGGATACGCCCCTGCTTCATCTATCCTGCCGTCGGTCTGTGCATCGCGTGCCTGATGTCTAGCGCCATGGATGAAAAGGTTGCCGTCGAGTTGACGGAGAATGTTGGCCGACAAAATGATATGCCGGATCATGTTCTGGTTGATGGTGATGGCCAGGTTCTACGACTGCCTGTGCCTAGCAAAGACCCCAATGATCCATTGAACTACACGACCTGGGAGAAAACTGGGATCATCGTGAGTTGTTGCTGGTTTTGTAAGTTAGCTACACCCGTCGTGCATGGCGTCATCAAACTGATAGTTATTAGCCATCATGTCACTCTCGGTGGTTGGAGGCCTGGGTGCAATTCTTGGTATCTTCTTCGAGCTGTATATGAGCCAAGGACACAGTGTCAATGAAGTGGTCTGGTTGTCAACCTTCCCATCTTTATTTGTTGGAATCGGTTTGTGGTCTCGCCGTCTACATGACATTTATAAATAGGTCCTGATTCATAATTTTATTTGGAAGGAAACTTTTTGATCCTTCCACTGGGATTGCTCTACGGTCGCCGATTTGCGACAATTTCATCGACCATTGTCCTTTTGGGAGCGACGATCGGCTGTGCTCTTTCCAATACTTGGGAGCAGCATCTTGCACTGCGCATCATACAAGGCCTTGCAGCTGGCGCAACAGAATCGGTAAGTTGGATGTCTAACTGTCTCCTCGCGTAAACTTTAACGTATTCTAATATTGCCCTCCCCAAACCTAGGTTTTACCCCTTGTCTTAGCTGAGGTGACCTTTGTCCACCAGCACGGAATGGTATATGGCCTGTACTGGGCGACGCAGAATGCTGTCACAGGCTGTCTCAACCTTGCAAGCTCTTACGAGGTCGCAGCACTAGGGTGGAGATGGTACTACTGGGTTTTTACCATTGCAATCGCGGTTGGACTTGTTTTGGTCGTCTTTTGCGGATTTGAAACCGGCTACACTCGTCAATCACAGTTTTTGAACGGCCGTATGGTAATAACCGATGATTTCGGCGTGACCAAGGTGCTTAACGAGCAGGACACCCTGGCCTATCTTGAAACCCATAGCCAAAGCCGTGGAAATGAAGGAGTACCTGAGGAGCTGCGGGCGAAGAGAACATACATACAGATGTTGATCCCATGGTCATCGCCGTCTCAGCCTGCCGGAAAACTGATTTTCCGTACCTGGGGTCAAATATTTGAAGCATTTATGTCTCCTGGAATTCTCTATGCCACACTGCTTTCCTCAGTTGTCCTTGGAGCGTCAATCGGTATATCACTTACCTACAATACCGTCCTTGAGGAGAGCTATGGCTGGTCGGCTGAATCTATCGGTCTCATCAACCTCGGCGGAGTCTTTGGCGGCTTCGGAGGCATGCTGTACGCTGGTTTCTTCGGCGATCGGTTCATTATCTGGATGGCAAAGCGCAATGCAGGTGTTCATTCGCCGGAGCACCGTCTTCTGTTACTCATTTTCCCTGGTATTCTTGGTGTGGTAGCTCTGCTCATTTACGGATTCACTGCGGATGGCGGAGCTACCTGGGGTGGTCCGTATATGGGATGGACACTCTTCCAGATCACCTTTGTATCAGTGCTGATTTTGTCAACTTCATTTGCCTCCGAGGCATGGGAGAAGAATCCCGGCCCCGCTCTCGTCGCTGTTGTTGGTATGAAAAACATTGTGGCCTTCGGTCTGAGCTATGGCATCAACCCCATGGTCCAGAAGTACAGCTATCCCACCACAATGGGTATCCTAGCAGCTATCACTGGTGGTGTTTTCCTCCTGGGGATCCCTGTTTACATTCTTAACCCCAAGGTAAGCGATCTGACACTGGGAAGGTTTCGCTCATCTTTACTAACTATAAAACAGTGGCGCAAGAAAATGGCGCAGAAGGAGAGAATCTCCGCTCAGTAGACAATACTGATTTGGATAATTTTCTACTCTCACAAGTTCATCTAACTGGAGAAACAGGAGGAGGGCCTTATCACATGCGGTGCATGTGAATTTCTCATAGTGAATAACGTTGACGATTAGTGGTATTGCCAAAGCTTCGACTATGAAGGGCTAATTTATGTAATAGATATTCGATATTTGAAATTAATGGAACGTTTGAATCTATACGTCCTTCCCTAAGTTATATACGGCAGAATAAATCTTTGGTAGTGGTGGAACATCGCTCATGTATTGCGCCGTATCGACAGGCGGTCGCCTAGAAAAAGGAAAAAAAAAAAAATGTAAAGATAAATACCATATATATAATGAACTTCACGTTAATCAAGGTCTGGCAGTGCAGCTGTCCATGGGGCCTCCCCCTCCTCGGCCTGGGATTCCTCGGAGACACATCTCTCACAACGACAAACAAACCGAAACAAGGATTGAAGATGTTCTCGTCGATCCTTCAGATCCACTTTCTGCGTCATGTCAAAGTATGATATACAGCACTCTTCACCCGGTAGGATATCCCTCGCGGCGGCGAAAACCATCCGTCCCGACTCATCGGGCTTATGTATAATCTATTAAAACGCATCAGTGAATCCGCACCGACTCCAGACTGCGCCTGGGAGCGAACAGTATCTATCTACATGAACAGCCACGAAAATCAGATGGATACTTACATTCGGATAACAGGAGTGATTGGCAATCGCGGCTCGAGGATATACCGCCGCGCCGAACTGCTCCCCTCTACTAACCGGCGGATCAGGGAGCGGGAATACCCCCGTTTCTCGAGGATACAAGCCGAACGAATTCGCTTCCTCCCTGCATATCAGGTCGAGGACCTCATCTGATTGCAGTCCATGTGGCAACGTCTTGCTGCTGAGGTATTTCTTGACTAGTGTAGTCCATTGTCGCACTTGTGCGTGAGACCAGGTCTCCGACGACCCACAGAGGGATAAGATTGCGCCCCATCCGCCTTTGAAGCGGGGATGAGAAGTCGGGCTAGGATCGGAATCAGATATAGCAGTGACAGCATCACTACAACTACTGCTATTCTTACCATTCCTATTATCATGTTGCGACTCAACCTGTCTCGTCGCCAGAATGCGAACAATCAACCACAACATACCGAAATTATACTCACCCCATTTCGCGCGCAGGGAACCGGCATACTTCTGCAGCCAGACGCACTCGAATTCATGACGCGGTTGATCGAGCTCATAACAGCTCGGACCACACCAGATAACATCTGCGACACAGCGACTGGAACAAGACTGTTGCGTCCCCGAAGCACACCGTTTCACACGACGATTACACCGTGGGTTGCTGCAGATTAGGACGCATTCTGGTGCCGTTGTGTCCACGGCTGGAATAATGGCGTACGGGGTATCGATTAAGAGGAGCTCGTTCTTCCGGATGAGCTTAGAGGCGAGGAGTTGTCGGCCCTTGGCAGGACTTACACTCTGTGTGAGATGTGGGTGGACCCAGGGTTGATGGGGATCTGGCGGCAGCGGAGTGGTGAAGATGGGTGAGCCAGTCTCATTGTGAAGATGATTATTATCGTTATGATCCGGTTGAAGTTCTCCGGTAACTGTAACCTGGAGCCTTTGGATAGTATTTGATTGAATATGAGTAGACGACATGGCTATTTTACGGTCAGATTGTGGGGTTGGGAGCAAGGTCAGATCATCTTTAGGATTTTTGAGGCGTCCTTTTCTTTTTTTTTTTTTTTTTTTTTTTTCCCTTCCGTCCGCCGTTGTTAATTATTTTCCTCCTACGTAGTTAGGGATGGGGCGAAGGCGAACTAAGCGGGTCCTATTGTTGCTAATATTGTGTCTTGTTATCGAGCATTTGTGCGGTTCAGTCCCACTCGGTTCCGTGTATTTGGTCTCGGTCTGGACCTGAGGCAAAAAAGGAAAAAAAAAAAAAAAAAAAAAAAGAAGCCCATTTTTGGTGTTCATTTTCCCTTTTGGTCACATTATCACAGAATTAGTAGGTATCTGTAATAGCGTCAAAGATTTAATCTGGATGCCTTTTCCGTTGCAAGTGGGCAAGATCTTTTCTTTTTAGGTTGTTGACGGACTTGCCTATTTTGGGTTTGGTGAGGGTATACTTACCTAACCGTGTGGCAGAAAGAGCCGATTTGATACGAAGCACGGAAGGCACAGAATAAGTGCCCCTCAATATTATTTTATCTTGTGAAAGGTACCGGAATAGTTTAACAGCTTAATTAACTTATGCTAATATAATGTGGGTCATACTACACATCTTTTAATGATTGTCTTAGAGATGGCCTTTAATTGTTGGGAGTATATGAGCCCTGAACAGATCTAAAATGGAAAAATATTTACTTTTGATAAAGAAACAGGTTTTAGAACTCTCTGGTAATTACGGCACTCACAGTCAAAAATACTAAGAGTGGCAAATACATTTAAAATAGTGCTATTGTATATGTACTCATCATCATTGCCCACCACAATTGAAGGGAAACAATAGCCTCCTCTTCTCATCAGACGGCTTTTTCATTTATTACATAAGTAGGTACAGAACGGAGTTGGGTTCGAGGCGCTAAACGGTGGCTGCAGGTCTTTAGGCCGTGTACACCGCTAAAAGGGGGTTCCAGGTCGCTTATCTCCAAAATCACCGTATAGAAACAGGAGCTGACAATTATAATCATGACTCTTCCACCTAGTGGCTGGAGAAGAAGGGGTGGCGAGAAAGCTTTGCATGGGCAGAAGATAACGGCCATGTACTGTAGCAGGTTTAGCATTGTCGCTGACTTGCTCTCAGGGAGCGGATAAAAGAGCGATGCTTTGGTACGCATCGTCCGCGAAAGATCTAATCTTGCAGTTTACGTTCGATGATGTCATACCCCTGGCGAGGTCACGTTTTAGCCTCTAGGTAAGCAGGTTTATCGATGAGTTAGACTGCTGGATTTCCTGACTACCTATCATCGTGCTCGCTAGCCAACGGTTCAGATCTACGGACTTACTCTGGTATAGAATATGGATTATGGCACTATATAAACCTAAATAAATGTTAAGACACGTCGAATGCACGGACCGGACCATCAAAACAGGAACACGACAGCACATGGATACAAAAAAGACAGGTTAATTCCCTTTCTCGAGTGCCTGGACGGCATCCCGCTGGTTTAGCATTTGCGCGTACTCCAGAGCTGTGCGACCATTTGCATCTTTGATATCCAGGTTGGCCCCTTCGTTGGCCAAGTAGTGAAGTACATCTACTTTGTTGAGTTCAGCTGCTTTGTGCAAAGCTGCTCCGCGAGGCATAAAAGGGAAGAGCGCCCGAGAAGGATAATGGTCCTCGTACATGGTTGAATCGATAGCGGCCCCATTTGCGATGAGAAGTCTTAAGACTGCAATGCTATCCGAATGCCGTTCAACAGCGTGATGGAGGAGTTGGCCTTTTCGAACATCTCCACCATAATTGAGCATAAGCTTAATGACTGATATTGAGGCGTCCTCGACAGCGAGGGAGAGTGGAGTGAGATCAATAACACATTGTTGATTTGGATCAGCTCCATGATCAAGGAGCCAAGCTACCATCTCCTCATCTGCAATAGCATAGCTGAAGAAATTTTTTAATGTTATCCCTGATAGCCTCGTTAAGATTATGGGGACGAGGCTTACCCTAGTACGGGAGGTTTAAGCTGGCTCATGGGCTGATTGATATCCCATCCATTTTGAAGAAAAGTTTCTATAGCAACCTTCCCTTTTACTTTGACGGCTTCTAATGCGTAGAGCGGATCCATGGGCAAGCCACGATTAAGGAGCTCTTTTATGAACTGTACATTGTCTCGCTTGATAGCTTCGATCATAGTCGTATAGGAGTCACATATGTTAATGCCCGCCGATGAAGAAATTTGTGAGTTAAGGGTATCCCGGAATTGCTGGATATCACCACTGACGCAAGAGGCATGCAATTTTTCAAGAGTTTCTGGCAGTGTTCGAGTTGGAGGTTGAGGATATTCGCTCGGCTGGACCGGAGGGTAGTCCGGCGGAGGTAGGACATCCATAAGGTGGGTTGAACGAGAAACTTACTCGGGGCTTTAATGAAGCGGGGATAAGAGCTATTTAAGCTATCGGTAAGTCAGCAGGTCCTCAAATGTGCAATCTCATCAACCAGTTAGAAGCTATTTGAAATAGGCGGTGTCTTTGATAGCAGAACAACCATACCAGGGAGGAAGAAGACGCCGTGTCAGAGTATCGTATTCATGGCTGGCTGATTGAAAAAGAAAGTGCAGGATGACCTGTGCAAAAAAGAAAAGTTGGAATGTCTCGGGGGGAGCTGAGCCCAACCCCCACCACCTCCATAATCTCGAAGTCCACTTGAAGACCGATCAATTGGTTCTAATTCCACTCTTTCCGAGGCCTTAGCGCTTGCGTCACATTATGCATAAGTGGGCGCTTAAGATCACTATTTGGAGACTCAGTTAGTATGAGATTTAAGATGGCCAGTTGGCTTGGGAAAGAGTGCATTGTAAGCAGTGTATTGGTTAAAGTTGACAGAACAGCGGGGAGCTTGAAGCTTGTCCACGGCAACCTTTTTCTCTCCAACAATTGGCAGCAACTGGTACCAGTGACCTTGGACCATGCTCCATCGTTATCACAGCATCCACACACGGTGCCATCCTTGCTCATATCCCTCCACAACCTTTGCAACCATCGCCTGACCCGCTTGCCGGCGATAACAACGCTCGTGATCTGATGAGTCGAGTGACTGCTCTATATCACCAAAACAGAGGGTACTTTCCTTCAGCGGACACAGCTGTTGTTTATGCTTGGTTCAACAGGGCTGTAGCTTTGCCCGATCAATTAGAGATAATGATTTGATCTCTTCGACAACTGGGACTCAATCCAGTCGCCAGAACATACGATGTGCCTGGAAATTGGAATCTTCCTGGCCAGGGAATAGTTATTGCGGTCAAGGTTGTCAATCAGAATAGCCCTCAAATATACGTGGAGGATCGTCCAATCTAACATGTCTGCGGAGGGAAATTGATCAGCCGAAGCATAGGTGGAGGGCGGGTAAACGACTTTAAGTGGCCTCATGTTATGTAACTATTTTCATTCATGTGATTTCGCTTCATGACAAAACAATGCAAACTGGATGGTTGCCTTTTTCCCTAGTGTAGCAGCAAAACTCTGGATCTGCTGGAGAACCATCATTTCCATCCAGTAAATATCGCTACAATTTAGTCTTTGCCCGTCGCTATCGTGCGCACCAGGTCATCCCAGAGGCTTGTGGGGCTTGATTCTGCATTACCTCCAAAGCCGCCCCTTCCTCCTGCTCCTATTCAAGGCAACGTTATTTACAACGGTGAAAGTGTACCTTCCTCGGTGCTGAACAAGACTATTCAAAGCTGTTTTGTCGATATTCTGGATTACGGTGAAGTCAATTTGTGCTGGGTGACGACGATTCAGAATACGAAGAGAAGATTCAAAACCATGTTGTCTTGATACTTTAGCTTCGCAGGAGGATTGTCGAAGGCACGCCCGACGCTCCCAAGTGGAACATGTCAGGACTGCCTTCAATCTTGTTGCCTCAGTTGTAGGAGGAGGCCCCAACAAAATAGGTGGAAAATTCGAGTGAAGACTATTACTTATAGTAATGCTCCCTATTTAGCTGTGAAGTCTTCAATCTTCAGCTGGTTAGGAACAATCTCACCTTGCGTCAGTTTGTGAGACCATTACTTTGCTATCTATGTCTATGGACGTCGTTAACAAATAGTAGTTAGAACTCAATATATTCGCGTGCTCCATCTTGGCAACATCGTCGACCCGATCTGGCCGAACAATGTGACAGTCTTTAAGGCCCTGTGTCACAGATACTTGAGAGATGCCGATCAGGTTCCTCTCGAGGAAGGCCATTTCGGTACTTACCAACGGCAGTGGATTCCAGACATAATTTTTGTCTAGTCTGGTGATGACAATCTGTTGCATTCGAGTCGAATTTACATCAATGTATTGACGGAGGTCTACCAACGCGAATAGGGCCCGTGAGCCTTTCACATTGGGGCTTTGTGAGATCCTCATTGGGAGAGAAAAGTTTTAAAGACAGCCCTTTTTCCACCTGGGGCAAGTATCGTACCTAGGGAGACCAATTATACTTAGTCGGCGACTTAGGGAGACAATAGCCATAGTTATTAAGAGGTGCTACAGCCACACCGGCCTCACTCCTGCCACACCACTTTTCTAAGAGAATGTTTTTTGCGAGGATATCTCTGATAATCTGAAGATGAAGTTATCAATATAGATAACCTAGTGAATTGGGCGGAACCAAATCAATGGATAGAGTCAGCATCATACAAATATCACAATAGTCAGAATTGATAGTTAAAATCGACACAACTATCAACTACTTAAGAGAGGTCGCGGTATCCAGGCATCCTGGAGAATATTCTTCTCCTTGACTCTGAATATTGTTGTGGGGGCTATCTAGCCACCTAGCAATTGAGATAATTGGAATTCTGATTAGCGGTTGTGGGTTATATGACCCTACTTCGCGAGATGTTTGATTGCCTTGAGATTTCTGTTTCGCAGGAGGATCATTGAAGGCACGTCCGACGCTCCAAGTGGAACAACTGGTGTCAGGATTGCCATCAATCTTGTTGCCTCAGTTGGTAATGATCCCTATTCGGCTGTGGAGGTCTTCAATTTTCAGCTGGTTAAGAGCAAACTCACCTTGCATCGGTTTGTGAGGTCTCTGATAACTCAACAAATAATAGACCTTTTCTTCTGTATTCAATGGATGTGGATATACGGGTTGCCGGGACTGGATGTAAGTGTACCAGCTTCATTTTGCTATCTATGCCCATAAACTTTACTAACAGATAGTACTTAGAGATCAACGTATCCGAAGATCGGTGTGGCTGTAGCACCTCCCTAGTTATTAGAGTCAGCCACGCTCTTAGACCTTACGTACTCTGCTTAGTTTGAGATTGAGTAAACTTAACCAGTATGCGTTCACAGACCGCTCGTTCGAGGGATGACTCCCAATCATGTTCTAGCAAGCATACAAGAAAATATTTCACCCGTCAGAGGGTGTGAACAATAAACAAATAAATGGAGGTTTAACTCTTCTATCTAAGCTATCCTGAGCACTTTAAACAAACAAATTTAATCTGGATGTAATAAATACTATATACTTAGCCCCTAGCATAAGAATAATTCCTAGTTCCATCGGTCTAAAATAGTAGGATATGGGTCGAGCCGGAGTACTTGCTAATACTTATAGTACCCAATGCTACGCACCATTGAGGATAATATAATATTGAAATTTCAATCCCAACTATCCAGCCCGCGATCCTATTTTTAAGGGTATTCATACTGAATTTGGTTAACGATAATATGTGTATCGGGAATAGCATTTCATGTCAACCAAAAAAAAGCTTTGTATGAGTGAGCTATAAATAGTGCTTTTAGAAAGATTAAGAACTATCCCGTATATGAAGGTAGATTTTTAGCAAGCCACCAACTATTATAAAAAAAAGGGCATTCCATAGACGGTTGAAAGGTACAACATATCCCAACTACGGCTGGATGAATATGTTACACTTCCTCCCAAGTTTATTGTAGACTAAGGGAGTAACGGTTACGCTTCTATACGTTGAAGACCTAATTTTGTCGAAAATGCAATAACCAGAACCCTCCCTCCTGAGTGGCAACTTAGAACGATAGTTGACCCATTGATTGTCAATTGAGACGGCCGATACTCTACCGGCAACCAGAGAAAGTCGTTCCCATTCCACGTAATCCAGCAGCGATCTCTGCTCACTCCGTAGCCGGTTGCCAGTTGGCTGTCAACACGATATGTGACCTCTCGAGATGCCAGTTGAAAATGGGACCTCCTTTCCTGCAGTCTCTGTGCTTACTCGATTGGAGCACCCCGATGAAATTTGCGAGCGATTTTTGGGGTGGTCAGGATGAGTATCAAGCACCGGAGCCAGAGAATACGGAGAAAATATGAGAGGCGGGAATATATAGTCAGTCAGCCAGTCGCTCATTCGATATCCAGTTTCCTGGTTGCACTGCAGAATACGGGAGATTGTGTTCTGGATTATGCATGGTCCTCAAAAAGTCAGTGGCTTTTGAACGAACGGAAAATTGAAGTAGCCAATTCAGTGACATGGAGGGGATGCCACAGCGTGCGGGTTTGCTTTTACTCCATGCATAATCCTTGCTCCAGGTATATACTTTTATAGTGCGGTCATCTACAGGGTAGCATAGCACGAGTCATATTGATGATATGCTTCAATTTCTTTCCTATATGTTATGTCGATTCTTCAAAGTCAGAAGACATACTATCATCGCGTCGTCATGTATCTTCCTTATATAGTATGTAGAAAGTTAATAGTTCCCGAAGTGACTCATAACGCACCAGTATACTCCGGCATCTAGGTTGTTGCTTCATCTCGTGCAGATCTACAATTTCTCGCTATACCAAGGACAACCGGACAGCAAGCAAAAAAGACAAGGAAGAATCAATCAACCCCTATCAAGTCATTCTCTATCATATAATTTTATACACCTCTATCCGTGACTGAGAACATGAACACCGACAACATCGGTCCTTTCGCCAAACTACCCCCAGAAATTCGACTCTACATCTGGGAAGACCTACTTTCACAACGAGAACCAGATATCATGCAAACCACTCGTGCCATATACGATGAGATATCCGATAGATTCTACGACGCCATGGAGGTCCACCTCACTCCAGTGTTTGGAGAACAGTGGATATACGTCCAATGTAAAGGGATGAGACTCCAGTGGGAGATCAAGAGTGTCAAACACGGCCTCCAACAGGGTTTCAACAAGATGCCCTACCACAAGATCAATATCATCATCCACATTTACGCACCTAACCCCGACGATCCGGCCCAGATCATTCTCCTCTGGCAGAAGGTCCAGGGTCTCGTGTCAATCATTGAGGACGTAGGATCCTTCAAATCAGTGCAAGTCCTGCTCCGAGGAGGAAATGATCACGACTGGTTGCCACAAAATAGACGGCCGCTCACTGGGAGTGTTCCGCGTCCTGGTCGTCCCCGCTATGACCGTGATGTTATTTTCCTTCCATTCTCTCGTTTGCGCGGTGTCAAGGCAATGAAAGTCACCCCTGGGACCCGAATGCTGCGCGGGATGATGGAGTGGAGGTTAATTAATCAGGGTTTGCGGTGTATCATGCGGGATCGTTGCTCGAAGTCAGTTAAGTCGAACCACCAGAAGAAGAGCAGCAGCAGCGCACGCAACGTGAGCTTACGGTACGATGTCAACATGATGATATGTGATGTGGAGTCCTTCTTGGATACGGAGCTCGACACCCTCCCCGGAAAGACGGCGGCGATGCTTCGACTAGAACGGTTCGGCCGGTGGTATAGCGACCCTTATAAATCCGAATACCAAGACGGAATTCTCCGGCGAATCCGACAATACGGGAGTATCATACGGACACACGACCCGGACCTGCAGAACCTTTTACTTCGATACCAAGCGTGGGATATACTCAACCTAGAGGTGGAGAGACGTATCCCCAGCACCTGTGGTAGGGTAGATTGTCAACCCAGGCTGTGGCACCGGGCATACCCGGACGGTATCCCTGAGATAACGGAGGAATGGGTTCGGGGTGAGCGGAGGAGGGTGATTGAGAAAAAGCGGCTCATGTTCCAACCGGTCATGTATCTCAATCCGGAACGATATGAGGGGTTCTATTCTTCGATACTTCGGTACCTGCAGCGAAATGGGAACCCCGAGCTGCGTGTCGAGGGTCCCGGTGACTGTGACGAGAAGTGGTGCAGGGATTGTCGTCGCTTGGGATTTCGAGTTGGGTGTACCGTTGGTTGCGAGAATTTGTGACAAGGACTAGGCTTGGGGGGTTAAGTAATAGGATAGGCTGGAGGATATAACAAGATGTAATATGTTCATTGTATTGTATTTGGATTGCTAGTTGAGTTCAGTATCTACCATGCAGTTGAGATAACTGAACATGATAGCAGATATTCTTTGGTTATCTCGGAGAAAACCGGTATTCACGGTATAATCCAATCCTACCTTGTTCAATGTAACCCCATATACTTGTGATAAGATTCATAGTGACTGCAAATAGCATTAGTATTATGTCCCCGTGACGACTGCAAGGCGCATAATGTAGTATACTACTACTTTGGGCATCACACGAGTGGTAAATATTGCATGTAACACCTAATTTCAGTCTCAGGCTTGTCTTAATGATTAGCCCTCTCAAATGACAAGAACAGTGTAGGAATCCAATTTTCGCGAGAAAGAGAGGGTTCACTCAAGAGATATACAAGGCTATAAGTATATACAAGAGAGTACAGCTATAATCGGCTATCCCCAGTATCTCCGATGTTTATATCCGCTTGGTAGAACAACCTACTCCTATAACACGGATTTAAAAAAAAAAAAAAAAAAAAAAAAAAAGAAAAGAAACAAGGACTAAGGAGTTAAGCGCCAAGGCCATGAGAGGCTGCCAAGTATAACCCCGAGGGCCTCACGAATACCTAACTCTACATGGACGGAGGGAGCAAGAGAGAGTCAATTACCCCGAGACTCACTGTAATCCCGAGATCCCCGAGACAAGACATCCATTATCCGCCGCGTCCAAGGATCACTGATGTGTATCCTCTTCTTCACCTACTTTCGCCAGCTTAGTTGTCACTGTGGTACTGTGGAAATGAGAAACCCAGCCCCTGAAGAGGTAGACATACCAGGGGAGACCGCGTACTATTCTCACCAGTGGGCGAATGCGGACACGGCTAGGGACCGAAATTCTATCCAGAAAAGGATAGTCGTGAGAGTAACCCGATGGCTGAATATCTCGTCCTGCCCTGCCCAGTCCGGCTAAGCCTCGTAATGCATACTTCGATTTTTAGAGGGTCAGCTGATCGTTGGCCGGACAGCACCTAAGACCCGCCTATAGGAAAAGAAAAAAAAAAAAAAAAAAGGCAAAGAAAAGGAAAAAGAAAAAATGCCACAATTGGGGGAATTTTCTAATTGTTTCTATTGTCTAATAATTAGTGATTCCAGTGACTATTTGACTCCACCGCAGGGATCGTCTCTAGGCACCTGGCTTTGATCTGCACTGGGCAGCTTGGAACTGCGGACTAACATCCCAGCTCTCTATCAGGTTTCACGAGGTGGGAAATTTTCGTCAGTCGGAGCGGGCGTAGCGGTCAGAAAAAAGAAAAGACCAGAGTACCTGCTGTGAGGTTGTGTCACTCCTAATTCACCGTCCTCTCTCCCCGATCAATCATCGGCTGTCACCCTGGGGTGCCATTCACTTGACTGCCCAACGAAAAATCCCAGAAGGGAAGTGACTGGCAGATAAGATAGTCAATCAGATTATGGGGATGGTCCAAGTGTCACCTAATTTGGAAGTTGGTCATTGGAGATGAACTGGTCGGGCTGGAATGGTGGAGAAGGAAGCAGAGATTAAAATTCTCATGGGGTTTATTTCTTCCATCACGACAATCGTAGCCCCATTTAGAAAAGAAGGAACAAAGAAAGAAAGAAAAATAAAGAAAGAACGAGGTTGAGAACAATTGAATAAGAATGCCGAGTTCATTCCGAGCCAAATGAAAGTTGCTAGACGTGGTTAACAAACAAGAGAGAAACTTTACGTGTTGTCAATCTAAGTCGTGTCCATCCCAGCTGTAGATCAATATATTCTTACCGAATTCGCCGAAGGCAAAACACTATCCTGTCATACAAATGGTAATCCACTAAATAGTCAGTCTCCTTTTAAATTCCTGCAAATCTTCTTATTTTTTCTTTTTTTTTTTTCTTTTTTTTTGCTTTTTGTCCCTTTTTAATTGTCCCTCCGACCGAACGATGAGGAACCCAAAAGTGTGTGGTAGACAGATAAGCCTGCCCTCGCAGAGCCAAGATGAAATAAACGAAATGCATGAATAACGAGAGTAGGTATAGATAGAAAGACACGAAGGAAGAGAAGCCAGGAAATCAACCAAGTAATAAACATCAAGCATTCAGCCAAGACGGACAATAGACTAAATGGGCTTGACCGCTTCTTCTTTTCTATTTTGGATTTTTAGGTTTTGTTTTTTCTTTTTGTTGGGAGTCGCGAATAGGGGTAAATCTCGGACTGTCTCAAACTCCGAGACAGTCCACCTCGGCGCTCCGGCTTGGTCCTCCAGGCACTGAAGGTTTTCTGGTTGCCATTCGAGAACCCTATTTGCCGTGATCGTGGGTCGGGCCTTGCTGGTCTTGAAGAATAACGGCTTTTGTATCCATGTTGCCTGTTGGTGTTATGAAGACTACCCGGTAGACTTCAGTCCAGGGGTTGTCTCACTCGGAATTGAAAGGGGGTGGAAAACATATATATATATATATATACATACTACAGGAATTAAATGACATGAGAAAAGATGAAGAATAATAATAACGGACCGGTTGTTGTCTTCTATATCATGATGAACACAAATAAAAACCAAAACACAAGGGTAAAAAAGAAAAAAAAAAGGAAGAAAGTGAAAAGAAAAGAAATATTTGATAACGAATGCTCCTCCGTTCAACTCCTTGACTCCCAAAACCGCGAATTATCTAAAATTAATATTTATTTCTTACTAGGTGAAGGAATATGCGCCAATCATCGTCTCCAGATTTCGCTGAAGAGCGTCACCAATCATATACATTAGACTCATGATCGTCAATCACAGGCAGAGACACGGCGCCCAAGTCTGCACTGAGTCGAACCGTGCCTGAGCCTTCCATTGCAGGTTTGTAAATAGAGGAGACAGTAGGAAAAGCGCTTCTGTGCAAGACTGATTGTTGAGCGAGCAATACCGCCGGTCATAACTCTGGATCAAGGCAGCTACCTTAGCCAGCTCTGTTCGGATAAAGGTCGCCTGCAACACTTTTTCCTTGCGAGAATCGGCGTGCGGGGGCGACCGTGGTGAAGGAGGCCCTGGTCGGACTTGTGTTCCACCGTCTACGTGCAAGATTTGATCGAAGGCGGCAATCATGTGTATTAACAGAGCGATGACCTTAATCAACAGCAACATCCCCTGCTTATGCTGTGGGTGGGTGCATTCGAGAACGGATGTGCATATTTCCATGTTATCTTTATGCTCTTTTAGAAACTCACTGAAGGTGAGAGGCCGTGTTTGTTGTGAAGCGTTGAGTGCGGCTAGCTTCTTGACCACTGTTTTCTCACACAGACACGAGGTAGGAAAAAATGAAGATGATGACGATGACGAAGAAGGAGAAGAAGAAGAGGAAGTAGAAGAACATGATGATGATAATGATGGTGAGGATAATAATGAAGATGAGGAAGATGGGGCTATCTTTGCAGATGAAGTGGTCTGCGGTAAGTCCTGGGTTGGAGGCGGGGAGATTGGACTGGGAGGTGTGACCGGAGGTCGTGGCAAAGAGGATAGAAATGAAGGTCCAGTAGAGCAAGCAAAGGATGTGCTCGCCATATTTGTTGGAAAAGATGAGGAGCACGGCGGATCGATATCGGGAGAGCCGATGAGGTTGAAAAAGTCAAGGTCATGGCTGAATGTATCCTCGTGCGTAAATGCATCATGACTCCAGTCCGGGAAGAAGGGGGAAGGGTCCGTCAAAGTGACGGGCTCCAACCGCGGAAGATTATCGGAGAAAATGGGAGACTGTGATGGAGTCATTCGCTTCTTCTTCTCTGGGGGATGGCATTCCCGTGCCTGAGCTTCATCGCGTGGTCGGTGTCGCTTCATGCCTCTCAGCGACACGCCGTAGACGCAGTTAAGGTTACGCGAGGAACAACGATGACATGCCGGTCGGTCTTTGGAGCACTTCACCTTCGCCAGATTGCAGCTGTCGCACGAACTGCGGAGGGGAGCGTCAGGCATAGTGGGAGGGACCGCCGATTTCAAACGCGGTGACTCTATCGTCGCAGTTGTGACCTTCCTTGGTGGGAACGCCATTGATGCTTCTCCCAACGAAGCAAACAAACAAATATCTCTATGGTGTGCTATAGATGAGAACAAAAGAAGAGGTTGAAACGCCTCCGATGTATATAGTAGCTTCCTTATCAGAGGAAAAGGAGGGGAGCTGAAGCGATCGAGGAAGATTTTAAGTACAGGAATATTGAACTACTTCAAGGCCTATCTATCTCACTTTAGGTTTTATTTTAGATAAATACCTAAAGGAGGCATTGAAGAGCGTCTCAGCCACGAACGAATGAGAAAATTAAGAGGATTTTGATTTATCGCCAGGGTGGGACGGCTGCGAGCTGGAAAGAAAATTAGGCAATAGTGGTTATCCACCAAGGATCCTCTCTCGGTTTTGCTTTTTTTTTTTTTTTTCTTCTTTTTCTTTTTCTGTTTTGATGCAGACATCATTCGTTCTCTTGCTTTTTTTTTTTTCTTTGGCTTGTTGCTGACAGCTTTCTGGATTAATCACTAAAGTGGGTCCCAGCTATTGGATCTAATGCGACTGCGAAGGATATTAATATTGTTCAAAATTTGAACATAGTTTGGGCCAGCAGAGCTTTGGGTCGCTGCAGGTGCATTGTGGATCATTACTACTGCTCTGCAGATCGCCTTAATCCACAATGGTCACTGGTATATCATCAGAACGCGCCGTAAGGATTATCTTGGCCAATGGAAAGTCTTAACATCAGAGTTTTTTCCAACTCACAGCAGATATCCGGTCATTACAAGCGATTCCATTGGCCAGGTATCAAGCCAATTTTGCCTAGTTTTTTTGGATTCCACGTAATTGGCAGCGCCGTGTCCCACCAGCGGCTTCCGCGTCAAGCCTGGCGGAGCTGATGAATCGCCATTGCATTGGTCCAAGTCTCTCGTATCATTGATCGATCTTGAAGAAGGCAAACTATCCTTTTGAGGTTCTCTTCCTCGCCCGAGATGATCCAGAAGCCTCGAAGAAACGCCTCCATCACCTTGGCGTTATTACCCTTTAAATTGTCATCTCTATTGCGATAAAATAGTATACCTGGGCCTTTTATTGCGGGGCCATTTCGGACCCCAGAGAACGGAGGCACTGCACTTTGCATGTGTACTTTTGGCAGTATTATTGCCCCTGCAAGAAACCTAATTCGAATGACATATGTGGTGTGCCCTAGCTTGCGTTCTGCATAGTGTCCTGCGAACGCACGCAAGTGCGATGCAATCCATTCCATACTATCGGAATGGAGTGTAGGGAGCGGAACGAGAAAAGCAAAAAAAGGGGGAGGGAAAACAAGTCAGGAGTATTTCAAGCCACGGTTACTTTCCAAATCCCTCATGGTCTAAGAATATACACTCGTCTTATGTGTGCTCCCGCCCCCAAGAAGGAGGAATACTCTGGGTAGGGTGAATCTGGACTTGTAAAATTAGCTTGTTAACCACTCATACGCTGGCCCTGTTGTTCAGTAAATTAGAGTGTGGTGGGCAAGAAAGGGAGACATGGCCGTGTAAATCTGAACCAGATAGCCAGTGAAGTAATCGATACAGCCCACCCTCTGATTCGGAAGTAATATTCATACGATCCTCCGCTTGCCCCAAACGGATACACTGCGGGAGGCGCCGCGACCCTAGTGATATCAATGAGGACGGATATCCGGTCCAGATTGTGTGTATCGTCCCTATAGGACGGGTTGATGCAGATATGGTTTCTATCCCTTTAAAGGCAGTTCGATGGCAACAGAATGGAGCCTAGTGCTGATCCTGCTAGTGCTCAACATGCAGAAAGTTTGCTAGGGTATATGACAACAAGAGGTAAAATTCATTGAATCTACGTAAAGATTGAGTCAGAGGCTGGAGCTTCACCTGGTTGTTCCCGCCCCTTCTCGTGGGCCCCGCTAATTTGTGCGCTACACCTTTGTTCCGTATTCGCAGAGATATCTAACAGCATGATAGGCGTCTGCCACTGCCACCTCAAGCGCTGTGATTAGCTTCATACATAACCACTGAGAGCTTGCAAAGTCAAAACCTACACTAAGCTTTCAGCAGGAGAGGGCTCAAAATGGCTACTTCGGAATGGCATATAAAAAGATCTGCTAGACCGAGCTCTCACTTCTAGTGTGTGTCTATCCACACACAGCAGTACACATTCTGCCTGTGAAGAGGATGCTTGGACTTGCAGAAACAATTCTTGCCGTAAAACTTGAGAAACAGGATCTTACCATAGAATCCGGTTAAGACGAGTTCCGAATTTCGGATGATCAAGTTTCTAGATGCATTAGGTAGCAATGACGACTTACTCTGCTTCGGTGGTGAGCTGCCTGTGGGTCACAATCGAGTTCTCGTCAATACTTGCCTAGGTGGGTATTCCGAGAACTCTAGAGCACTCCAAAACCCACCAACCGCGATATAGTTACCAGTGGTATTTGCTCTCTCTGTGTGTACATACATAAAGATTAAAAACCGCCATCCTACAATACTCTAACTTTCCGTATACATTTCCTATCTTGGGTATCTTTTCGCGTTGGCTCCTCCGTCGAACTTAGACCATCCCTAGTTAGCGAGTCTTTGACCTAAGCGTTACCGTCGTATTGAGGCTTTTTTAGATTGGATGATATTAAATGAAGTAAATCACAATTGGTTTCAGAGTTAGAGGATCCGAGTTTGACAATAGGCTTGTTGAAAATCCTTGGTCTATAATTAACCCCTTTGGGCGGCCACGATTAAGGGCTGAGAAGAACGATTTGAATGCGATAATTAGAAACCCGGCTGATATAACAGGCAGTACTAAACTCGGGCCAGAGATCTAGGCAAACAGGTATGTAAACTGACTGCCCCTTATGGTAAGAGACATCTCACGCTGAGAACACGAGTATGGGGGTAAGAAGCGGCGACAGATGTCTACCGAACACAAGCGTGTAATAATTCTGTCAAGCCCACTTGAAGCAGTCAGCCTGTAGTTTGTTTCATCCTTGCAAGGCCTCCCTTCATAAGCACCTATCAACACACATAAAATCATCAGCATTAAGGCGGAATATTTCTCAACATTGGGAAAAGATGGAGTGGCACCGGGGAGAACAGACTTGGAGTTTGTTCTCAAGTACGTAATCGGGCACGTATATGACTGGGCATTGGCAAGCTTGATAAGTGGGCCAGGCTATATGTCTGCTATCTTGGTACCTACACAATTAGAGAGTATATGGTAGATAGTTTCGTACTCTGCTCTTTTAGTCCAGGCCACCCATTCCTGGGTCTTAACTTGTCAGATCTGCCAAATATGACTTTGAATTCTTCCCGCTGAGATCACCACTAGAGCAGATAATTATACTTCATGAGTGGAGCAATCTTGGTGCTTTTTGGCAGAGCTACTCTGCCCCAGTCGCGAGAGAAGTAGGGAGCAAATTTTTACGGTGTAACCGAGTGAGAGGCAAGCAAAGAACGCCCCTGCATACCTAACACTTGCCGTTATTGGATTATTTCAAATAATGTAATATTAGGTAAATCGCCGCTAAATTTGGAGCTTGAAACCAATCAAGATTGAAGGTGAGCAATCGAGGCTATTGAAGAACTGTCAGTTTAAATAATACGGGAAATAAAAGGCTAACTAGTCGGGTTGGCTTACCTACGCAACGGAGTATTCCGACTGTTGAAAGCTTTGGAGGGGCTAAACCCAACATACGTCCGATATCGCCAGTTAGGTTGACTGGAAATAACAAGCCACATACACCTAGCTCTGTGCCTCGATGTGACTCTGTCATACAAAGAAAATGAGTTGAACAGGGCAAACAAGGCCTATTTCCGATACCTCTCCATTACAGCTATAACATCAGACTCCTTTGTGAATCCTATGTTTCGTCAACTGCGAAGAACCCAACCTCGGCTGTCGATAGCGCATCCCAACCTTCAACATTACACAGCAGCTATGGCTGCGAACGACTGGAGCTCTTCCCTGTACCTCAAATTTGAGTCAGAACGCACAAGACCATCGCGGGACCTTCTCTCTCAGGTTTTCCTGCCGTCTAACCCGAGTCGCATAGTGGATCTCGGCTGTGGGCCCGGAAACTCAACCGCAGTACTCTTGGCCAAATACCCTGGCTCTCATGTAACAGGCATGGATGCTTCACCAGATATGATCGACAAAGCACGGAAGTCTCTTCCTGGCGTTGAATTTGTTGTGCAAGATATCAGTTCCTATCCTCCGCGGGAACCTGTGGACTTATTCTTTGCTAATGCCGTCTTTCAATGGCTACCCCGAGAAACCCGTCTTGAAGTTATCAAGAACCTTATCCGGAAACAGCCACCGGGTGGTGTTTTTGCTTTCCAAGTTCCTGATAATCTCTTGGAACCGTCTCATGTTGCCATGCAACAAACGGCGGAGAGTGGCCCGTGGGCATCGACATTGAGAAGTTCTGGCAGAGACTCCTTTCAGTCTCCGCAGGAGCTATATAACGAACTGAAGCCACTATGCTCGGATGTGAATATATGGCACACCCATTACTATCATCCTCTCAAGGGCCATGAGGCAGTTGTGGAGTGGGTAAAAGGGACAGGACTACGGCCCTTTCTTACCCCTTTGTCTGCTACTGACCAAACCGCATTCCTGAAAGATTACTTGCGTCGTCTAGAAACGCTATATCCTAAATCTGCTGATGGGGAGGTATTATTGCGCTACCCTCGCCTTTTTGCGGTGGCTGTGAGGGGGGGTTGAAATCCTTTTTTTTTTCTCTTCTTCTCTCTCTTCCTTTAAATTGTATCCGGCGTAATGGTTGGAATGGCAATAGAATCATCTATCTTTAAATACCCAACAATTTTACTTTCCAACCTTTTAGCCTACAGGTTGGGCCAACCTATCCGAAGACTCAGCTCAAGTTTACGCCGAGCCCAGCCGACGTGTTCCTTTTCGCATCGTGAGGCGAGGTGTATTCCAGGTATTGAGCCAGCCTCTAATAGTGCATGCAATTAATGAACCGACTCCGGGAAAAAGGTCGGCAAGTAATGAACCTCATTTTTGTTGCACACTCTCCGATACAAAGGATTTGTTGCTCGTGCAATAAGAATTGACTCCAACATCATATCGTTTCCCCTTATCTTTGGAGGGTAGATAGGTGCTAGAGATTTACCCCACTTCGCTTGATTATTCCCCGCAGATGACCACACCGGCTCCATATAACGTGTTATTATAAGGGCCGGGTATCTGCATTTCCTTGATGCACTGAAGTCACCTACTTAGAATTGTGAACATGGCAGTATCTCTGTCCAAACAAGCGGAGCAGCTCCTGGCTTCTGCACGGCTACAGTATGAAGTGCGGAACCCTCAATCCAAACTCCTTCACGAAAAAGCGGCCATCCACTTACCAGGCGGAAATACCCGCTCGGTTCTTCATGCGAGCCCCTTTCCAATATGTATGGCGAAAGGCGACTCAAATCGCTTGACTGACCACGACAGCCATGAGTATGTTATGCACCTTTATATCCCATGACCAGGGAGGCTAGATCCGGGTTTTATCCTGTTAACCCCACGCCCCTAGTTACCTTGATTTTCTGGGGGAAATGACGGCCGGCCTCTACGGGCACTCGCACCCGATAATCAAGAAGACTATTTCATCGACATTGGACGAAATTGGGCTTAATCTTAGTGGGACCACTGCTGCCGAATGCCGATTTGCGGAAGCTCTCTGCGACCGCTTCTCATCGCTTGAGCAAGTTAGGTTCTGTAACTCGGGTACAGAGGCAAACTTATACGCGCTGAGTGTTGCGCGACAGGCGACTGGGCTATCCAAGGTGATCATTTTCGAGGGTGGGTATCACGGTGGAGTGTTATACTTCGCCCACGGAGTTGCATCCAACAACGTTGATAAAAATGACTGGATTGTCGGACGGTACAACGACGTCGAAGGCACTAGGCGTCTAATCGCCGAGAACAAAGGAGTCGCTGCCGCGATCATTGTCGAGGCGATGCAGGGTGCTGCGGGTTGTATCCCTGGCACCCCAGAATTCCTCCATACTATTCAAGAAACTGCAAAAGAGAATGGGATTGTATTTATCCTGGATGAAGTCATTACGTCTCGACTTGCGCCCGGTGGTTTACAATCTATCATCACGCATCCAAAGCAGGGTACCCCGCTGCGACCAGACTTAACCACTCTGGGGAAATGGATTGGAGGTGGGTTGGCGATTGGAGCATTTGGGGGTCGACGCGACCTCCTGTCCGTCTATGATCCCCGCAGCTCAAACGTGCATCATTCAGGTACTTTTAATAACAACACGCTTGCCATGAATGTTGGGTGGAAAGGCATGACTTCAGTATACACGCCCGATGCATGCAAAGCGTTAAATACGCTAGGCGATAGACTTCGCGAGGGGTTACAAGAGCGGGCCCGAGGAACTAAAATGGTCATTACAGGAATTGGGGCAATCATGAATATCCATTTCTTGCCCGATGGAGGGGCATCAGGGGTGAGATGGGTTAAAGATTTAGATCCCGACCCACTGAGCATAGAGGCAACGCTGAAAGACATCCTGTGGTTTTATCTCGTCGAGCGAGGGTTCTGGATTGCGAAGCGAGGCATGGTGAGTTTAATTTTGGGGACTAGTGAAGAGGAGATTGAGCGATTCCAAAGTGTAGTGAGTGAATTCTTGGACGAGTTTGCGGACCTAGTACTATTATAGAGTGTGATCAGTCAATGATTTTAGAAGAGGATTCATCAATTCCTAGTGGTAAGGATAGGCACAACTTCTCTCCCACGTCTAAATTTGAGCTTCTGTTCCTTACATTTCAAGCTGAGCATAGAATATCTCGTATTATGAGACAGAAAGGATTGTTTCCAGCCTATCGTTCAACGAAAGGTCGCATTACCTGAGTCAAATTCGTAGTTGAAAGGGTGAGCCGACTGAGAGACTGGCAGTCGAAGCAAGATTTGTGGGAAATCCGGAGATAAGAGCTTAGCCCCCGCTTGCTCCTTGTTTGTGCGTACAAATTGTCCATTGTTTTTATATGCTGATGTTTGTTATAAAGGCCTATACTTCCAATTGAGATCTTCACACAAATTAATATGGAGCGTTCAATGCCCCTCATAAATCCCTCTCACTTTACCGAGGCCGATCCTGCTAGCACCTGCTTCACCCACCAATAGTTTTAATTCATCGTTGTTGGATGCCTTACCCGCACAAGATGGGCCTGGGGAAGCAAGGGGTCTAAGCAAGCAGACATGCCAAGACATGCTTGCAAGATAGAAATACGTTAAAAAAATAAAATAATAATAATAAATAACAGTAAAAAGGAAACAAAATAAAATATATGCAAGTGCTGAAGCCCATCACTGGACTCATAATTCTGACCAGATGAATTTTGCCAAGAAACGTTGCTGTGTTCCACATTACCTACTTTGCCTTGTCTGTCGCTACCTAACACCCGATAGGTACTTTTAACATGACTGTAAGCGGGCAATACAGAGCTACCACCCACTAAAGTACCTAGTGAACGAGGCTTGGAGACCAGAACTAATCATTTTTAGGCAACCACGTCGCTACCTGTGAGGTCATCTATTTAGATCTAGTTTAGAAGGATTAAAGATGGTCATAATTTGCCCCTTACTTGCCTGACCATTTTCCCCATAACTTGCTCGAAACATCATGGCGGACATCACTCTGCCTGATCCTCTGGATCTATCTGATGCCCTCAACCAGGCACAAAGTCCTTTATTTTCTTGGATTCCTGCCGAGATTCGAATCAGAATCTTCGAATTTGCGCTCACTGACTTTGATGGAGAGCCTTTCACCCCGCACTCCTACTGGTATCGTCCCGGATACACGGCTCGACGCCGAAACTCTACCTCGCTTCTCTACACTTGCAAGAAGATCTACTTTGAGACCTGGTTTATGCCACTAAAACTCACCGAGCATGTATTCTTCCTCACAGGCTATGACCGCTGTTCTCGACAGATCCCCCGACATCTTTATCAGCAATGTCTTGACACTCTCCATAAGCGACATGGTATCCTAGAAATCCCTCAAGTCCAACTCTATGCTCAGCTCTATATGCTTGAGCCGGGAGAAGAATTGAAAAAACTTTTTGCCATACCTCACTTCTACCCCAAGAGCATTAACCTTACCATCCGCTATACCGACTTTTGGTTCTGGGAGCGCGACGCAAGGCTCTGGATAGATCCAAAATGGGTAAACACTGTCCGATTTCCGGACAGTGTGGAATGCTTTACAATGGAATTCGAGATGGTCCAACGCCGTCGGGAAGAAGTGGATATAATCGCTCAGCAGGCAGCAGAGAGGTGGTTCTTCCAGCGAAAGGATGGTGCCATCCTTACTCCACGAGCAGCTGAGATGTCCGTATCCACCTGGTCGGGAAGCTCCCTTTTTGGAGACGAGAGATGGGTTCGTGATGAGGTCCGACCGGGGCAATTAGATTACCACGTTGTGAAATTGCCGTGGCGGCTAACAAAGCAGACAAGAGAGCAGCTAAACTTCCCGACGCCCTGTCCGAAGATTGAAATCCCCAGTAATTATCATCAGGTGCAGCCGCGCTTTGACTGTTTGTTTCTACAGGCGCAGTATATGGAATTAGCCGAAGTCCAGATGGATACGCCTACAGATGAGGCTATCAACAGGGTACAGAATCTTATGAACACGAGGGTTCATCCCGGCCGGCGGAGGAGGCGGCACTAGTAAGACAACTAGTACACTCGCATTATGAGTCAAAGAACGGCATAGCTTTCCCCGGGGGGGGCAAAGATCTCTCAGGCTATTTATTTATTGTCAAGATCATATTTTGCGATCGGGATATTGAGAATTTTTATCTTTATTTGATTTCTTTCGTTCTTTATCCTTAGGTAGGCTACCGTGATAGGCTAAACGATATGATCAGGGACAATAGCAGTTCAAATGTTTGAAAAAAGTAAATATCTAATTCAATAACATCTACCTGTGTTTCGATTATCAGAAATTTTAAGCAATTTTATAGACTCAATGCGTTAACTAAGATCACATTAGGTCGTGACCTACCCTTTACAGTTTGTACTCTTTTATCCAGGCCGTTACTTCAAGCTGGAAGTGTGGAGCACCTTCATTTTGATGATCTACTAATTTTGACAACACCGCCTAACAAATGGAAGAGAGCTTCGTGATGCGGCAGTTATACAAGATCCTCAGACGCATATATGATTTATATCAGTAATCGAGTAGGAATAAACTACCTAGGTATTCCCAACTCCTCCGAAAATATATAACTATGCCAACCATACATATCCTTTGCCTACGAGGCACTGATAACATAATTGCTGCCATAAACTCATATATTGAAAAAGATTCCAAAAGTCCACAATGCGCAAGCAAGAATTGAACTTGAGATTTCTTGGAGGCTACGTGCGTTTGGGATGTGGAAGATCGGGCGAGGGGAAGACAATGCTTGATTGAAACGTTCTTTTGTGGAGTTTTCTTGTTTGGATTTTTGTTTTTCCTTCTTACTTAGATTCCCCATAGAGTTAACAGTGCAACAAAGATCCACAGGAATTGGTCACCCTTCAAGTCAGGTCGTCGACTCTATGTATCGTGTCCATTCGCTTATATCTCTTTGCATTCTTTTCCGATAATATCAAATATGAGACCATTACCTAGTAGGCTATTATAACATACACTGTCTTAGGATCCCCATTGGTTGTCATATGACGCGCTGGCCTGAGGCAAAAGCGTTCGTCGAGGCTCTCCATTCACTCTCTCCTCGTCTTCGCCCTCGTCCTGGGCCTCTGAATCGGCAATCCGCTGGTGCTCTGGTATCTCCCTAGCCGCTTGCGAATTCATCCAGCTTGTTCGACGATGGGGTACTTGGCCAAACCAAATCTGTATACCACGTTAGCCTGCGTGTTTACACGCCAAGCTCAATATATGTGAGGGGCGGGCTTACCTTCACGGCCCAGATAAGAAGGGCCGCCATGAAGATCATCCAGGAAACATTTTTCTGCTGCCTTCGCCATGGGCCAAAGCAACTTTGTTGATATCCTAGCTGTCTTTCACATGTTCTATCATCGTGATCCGCGTCCTTGAAGGGCCATGCCCGGTCATGGGTACTTCGGAGGCCACAGCATTGAAATTGATCCTGAATGGTGCGAATGGCATGGGAATTTTTCGCTTGGAAGTATGACTGCCACTGTCGGTCGAGATGACAGGATAGAATTGTGTCTGGAAACAGATACGCTAGGGCGACGGTCGCGATGGCGGTGGAAATGATGGTGTGGAGCTGGTCAAAGATCCCGAATGCATCACCAAATCGACCATTGCGTGTGGTGTTACGACCGGATGACTCTCGTTGAAGATAGGTTCGTATGCCCACCAAGGCAACGGCGGTAACAGGGGACAGCAATGTAGCGATCGCCGGAACCCATCCAGGAAGTGGAAGGAACGAGCCTGTTGTGCGAGACCACGACAACCTTAATAAGACATATCAAAGTCAGTAGACTTGACAGAATTATTTCCATCTTCTCATTGGGATATATAAAACGTTTGGGGTGAAGACTTCAACTTACGCGCCCAAGATTAAGGAAATGATTGACCCCTAGATGGTTGCACGGTTAACGACGCGGCTTAGAGCTTTAACATGTTTACCCAAGGTACACGTACCACAAAAACAAGGGCGTAAAGAGCTGTTGCTGGGTTACACTGGATCGGCATGATGGCAGTGTCGTTTATTACGTCGGACGGTTGGGGGGTGGGGAGGTAGTTGAGGAAATTGTTGATGAGCAGGTATTGGAGATGGGACTGAGCTCTGGATTAATATGGATGCGGGGTAGGCTGAATGTTCGGTAGGAATACCTAAGGTACCTTTGGTAGGCAGGGGGTTACCAGGGTACAATGCAGTTGCGTGTGCTTAACAACCAATCAGTATCTAATTTGATGTCGGACAAGGCTGAAGCAAGTATCTGCCTGCTCTGGCAAAAGTACCTCCAACTCCTTGTTAGTGTGAGAGTACTACAGGTACCTACCTATTCAGCCATGAGGCACTGAACTGCATGTAGACTTGTGTCACAAGAATAAATAATAGAGTTAATCAAGCTTCACACTAAGCATATTATTGAAGAAATAGGTATTTGGTCCCAGATCGAGGCAGGTCCAGAATAGGAGATGTATGTTTCGCTTGCACATTTAGCGGTTATACTGCATCCAATAAACACCAACTAGGGTGTTTCATACGCAGATCCTTTCCCAGATTGACCCTTTAATTGGTTTCTCCATCCTCATCTTCGGCTTGACTACCCGACCGGGGGATAGGATTTGAAGGACTTCCAGACAGAAAAGTGTGAGGGGAATAAATGTCTATTAGGTGGTTTCATGATTTCTCGTAGTAGCCCCTCTAGAACCCTCTTCTCTATGAATCGTGACACAAGTAGTTGGTTGCTGGTGGCTGGCATTGCATTGGGCAGACCACAGGTGCTTCTTAATGAGGAATGCAACACCCATCACAAAAATAAAAAACGGAAATATTGTGAGACAACTGTTCCTGACTTGCTGGAGAGAGTTGAAATTTCCTTGCAATAATTATTATTCGAATGAAACCTTGCGCCTAACGGACCGAAAGAATGAACCTTATCGAGTACTTGGCTTATATAGCTACATATCAAACGCGACGTGGCTTAAGAATAAACAAGTAAGGAAGTAAAATGAAGTAAAATAAATAAGAAGAAGAATTAATAGATAATCTCTTGTTTTCTATTCTGGATTGTTTTGCATTCTTTAGGCTTCGATCATTTTTATCTGAGATATCCTGGTCCTAAGTGAAAAAATATGTTTCTGACATGGAGTGAGGGAGCAAAAAGAAAAAAAATAAAAAATAAAAATAAACAATGAAAATGAAACATGCAGTGGTATACCATTCCGAGTCCCCATACACTATTTCCTTTTAATTTACTCAGTCATTAGAAGTTTCATCACCTGCACGTGGAACACACGATAGTATATTTTGGGAGGTGCTACAGCCACGCCACTTTCCCGGCGGGGATCATTTTTTGGCGGGGATTCTCTGATAATCTGAAGATAAAGCTACCACTTCACAGATAACCCAGTGTATTGGGTGGAACTAAATCAATATTTGGCTCGGAGCCCGCCACGTAGAACATTTCTATTAGATCCGGAATACAAACCATATTACCATTGCCTACCTACGTCCATGCATAATATCGCCATCGCTACGGGGCCCAAGGACTTCATATATTTTATATTTCCCCTAGAGAGGCTTCCCTAGTCTATCAGAATTTTATAGTGAATCCAACGGTGAGATTATAGCCATCTCGCAGGGCTTGTGGTAGCATTGACTCTAGATTACTAGTGACCGTCTCTCTGGGTAGGAAATGAGCAGGGAAGAAATTTTTCGCTAGTCCAGTCTTATTTGTATCGACAAGCTCCCATGCAAAGCGTTCTAAACATTATTTTATATCACAGTAGGCGTCATATTTGGAAATTAATACTGATTTATGCTGGTAAGAGCTTGGGTGTGATGGCGGGGGTAGAGGGTATAGGCTTTCGGGTAAGGGGTCGTTGGGCAATAGGACCCTATCGATGTTATTCCACTTCTCTTCATTAATGATGCCAGATCCAAGCCCTTCTAACCGGCTCACTTAGTATCGAGTTACTCCTAACTGCTGTGTTTCAAATTTCAGACGACGGGTAGAAGTCTGCCAACGCAACTCTCGTGCCTCTTCCCCACGCGAGGATTGTATTTGGTGGTGGATTTGGATTGTTTCTATATTTATCTGCATATTTTGTTTCTATGGGAAATATGGTCCGAATGGTTTCTTTGCCGGCTGAGCGTATAATGGTAGTTGAGCTCGGTAGTTGGCAGAGTAGGTCGCACCTTCCTTCCAGTGTTAAGGCATCTCTCTAGTGCAAATCCATATTCGCCAGATACCCATTCCGTAGTTCGCTGATTTGAAATCCGATTCATTTGCACTGATGGCTCTGGACTTTCTTTGTTAATGCTTAAATCTCTAGCGCAGTATGCATTCCGACTATTATACACGGGCCTTGCGTATTTAGGTGGTGTGCAGGGATCCCGGAAGAGCACTCGCGAGGCTGTCACTGAACGGCTTCGAGTCTACTGGTGACGGCAAAGTTATGGTAGTATCGATTGGATTCTGGATATTTTGGAAGACAGTTTGATGTCTTAGGGGAGAAATAACTGGAGACACCAACACCCAGTCGTTTTCGTCAGAACCTCCATCTTCCTTTTGCAAGTCCTTGGGCAAGACACCTTTTGAATCTATCACTTGCTGGAATGGTGGGGTACGTGTGGACGCGGAGAACAAAGTTGTGCACTGCCCCCTTTCTACAGGGGTGTGTCGAGCGGAGGGCTCACTAGAGAATAAGTGACGCCTGTTTTTGTGATGTGAACTTGTCTCCGGGGAGGGGCTATGACTCATTAGTCGTCTTTCATAAGGAAATCGAATAAATTATTCTTACTCCGAGGTGAACAGGTCGGGGAAGTAATTGTCACCCTTAGGTATAGCATCATCCACGGTTTTGAATGGGTTTGAGAAGTAATAGCGCGTAAATTCTTGTTCAAACTGTAGATTTTCTGGCTGGTGACCGGTATGGCACAGTTTAAATGGAGGAAAATATAAGGAGAAGTTCCTGCTGAGCGGTACCTGTATTTGTGTTAATTAAAATGGTTGTAGCCCATTCCTTCGCCGTCCATCCACCCTTCTTCCAAAAAAAAAAAAAAAAAGGACTCGCGCCATTATACATACCTCATCATATAGAGGAACGCCCAAGTTACTCTCAGAATATCGCTTTGCTGGTCCGAAGCGAATCGACGACATGAGAAGTGGCAAAGAGCCCTGTTGAGATTAGGTTAATCCTCCCAACAGAAAGCGGACAGTAAAAAACAGTGCGGGGAGATACTCCGGCCTGGTTCTCATCTTCTTGTCCCGGCTCGAGGGCCCGGGCTGTCGAGACAAGGAATTGGTGGGCGTGGCACGGAGGATGCATCAGGGGTGAGATGATACTCGAGGTGTGGCACAATGAGGAAAACACGGTTCGAGACGTGTAGGTCTGTTAACACAGACTTTAGAGTTAGGGAAACGACGGGCAACAGAATGAGATAAATAAATTCGGTGAGGTCAAGAACACTCCGTATGTCTGACCGTCACAACCAAAATGGACCATTGGGCAATAACGCAGCCAGCAAAGCTCCCTTAGCCTTGCTATGCAGGCGCAATAATAACAACCTCCATCATTCCTATTATTACCCAATGTGTCTAGGTAAACTCGGTCTTCCGTGCGTCAATTAAAGTCAAGAGGGAACTGAACATTCACAAATCTCTAAGACGCCTTTGGTTAGCGTCAATGCTCCCTCACTCGGAGATCTATGCCTCTGCCTGGAAGCGTGGGGGTACCAAATTTGTAGGCAACAACTGGGTGGTCCCATATCCCCGGGTTTTCAACTCCAACTCAGGACACTCCATCTGCCTCTTTTGGGCATATGCACCTTCTGACTATCATATTCGCAGATACAGTGCTCCTGAAGACGGATTGCATGAACCCAGCACTACACATTTTGGGTCCAATTACAAAATATATAGACATACAAACTACCTAGTTAGTAAGCATTTTATTGGAAGAGCCATTCTATAGCTGGGTATCTCGAGATCCAGGTGCTACAACTAGACGGTGTTATGCCTCGGGTTGGGGTGGATTGAACATATTCCGATAACATAATCATATATTCGGAGGAAGGGAGAGGAAGTTGGAGAACAAGACGATGCATGACTAGATACCAGGTAGGCACAAATACTTACGCAAATGGGTAACGCTCTTAATTCTGAACTAGCCGAATATTTCTTTGAGGCTGAATCACCCATGCCTCAGGGGTCAGCCTTGCAGCCTTGGGTAGGGGAGCTCCAATTGAACCAAGAGAAAAACTGGGGTGGTGGCAAGACTAGAGGAAATATGAACTAGGCGCAAGCAGCGCTCAGCCCCAGTCCAGACAGAGAGCAGTTTCTTTCTAGGGAGAGAGAGGTGTGTTCCCGTCAAAGTATGACCTACCTTCTGTGCAGACTTGGGATGGTTCGTTCGAGTGCTCCGCATTTCGGCATGGAGGGGTTAAGCTCGCCACACGGACCCCGTCGGATCTGCCGCTTGTGAGCTGAGCCTGCACCTTGCCTTCTTCCAGCTACTGGCTTCTCAAAACCTTCTGCACACAGGCTGTAAGAATCAATGTCGATATCGGACCGGTTGATTAGCAAGTTTCGAAGTAATGTCTCGGATCCTTGTCTCTATATTTTTCCATTCGCCATCCACTCTATCATGGTACGATTCACAATTGCGCTCGCAATGAGAGGGAAAAAGTCCCGCGATTTGTCCAAGTTGAGGTATCGCTTAGTGAATCTCCATCGTAATGAGAATCTCGCAGAGGATTACCTCTTACATATTAATCCCAAAGGAGTGGTAGGTTAAATTGACCTTTCCTATAAGCTAGGGATCGGGGATTCCCGGGTTTGTGTCACATACTGAGTTAGACCTCTAGGTGCCCACGCTGACAGCCAAGTCACTATCATGTCCGCTTACGGACACGCTGTCCATCTCATACTGGGTTTGTGAAAGATGTCCCTCCCTCTTTCCAGAGGAACACAGGAGTACGATATCACGTCTCTTATCGCAACTACACGATACTCTAGAGAACAACAATCCCAACCCCGCAGTTGAAGATCTCCTGGCACGCAGTGACCTCACACCAGCTCACCGCCGGGCACTTGAATCCAAGCGAGATTGGTCTGTGTATCCATGCAAATAGACCCTTGGTTGCTCCCGGCGTTTTCTGTGCTTCTCGTACCACTTAATTACTTGCTAACAGTATCTGATTCCCCAGGCAGAGGAAGGAAAGAGATCTGGCCTTTGCTCACGCCGGCAGGCAAACCATGACCGATCGGTCAAGGCTTGTGCTATTAGAGGTCCTCCAACAATTCAACACCTTTAATGGTGGGGGGAGCTGGGTCTTTGGAGACCATATTGGACCAACGGTGCTTGATGCACACATTGTGGCCTTCATCGCCCGGCTAATTGACCTAGATCTCGCAGAATTTGTTCCTCCACAATTACTAGCATATGCGGAAGCGATGTTCAATCAACCGATGTGGAAGGAAGCTATGAAGGGCCGACCGACCGTGTGGGAACCCTCCCTTGGCCCAATAGAGGAAATGGAATTATAGTTTAAAAGGAAAGAAATCACGCTCAAATATCCGGGTGCTCTGAGAATGGACTAATAGACAATAATGATAGATCATTGCCCACCATGGGGCAGAGAGGAGTGGAAAAAAGTAATTCGTTTTGACGACCAGCGCCATAATTTAATTTCATTTCGAGCTAAAAATTGGTTTCCCTCAACAACTGACGAGCAGAAATTAGAAGAAAATCTTGCAATCCAAACTAATACACCAGATTCTCGTAATAACGTTCATCTAGACCTGCCATCGCTCGTGCTTCCCTATTGAAGGGTTTCTTGACTCCCCCCTTGAAATACTTTCGCACGTTCGTCCGGAAGACTTCGACTGGATTTGTTTCCTCTTCCTGACAGATCCATGTTAACCATCTATGCCCGGTCGTAACGTGTGTGATTTCATCGTTGTGGATTATTTCCAGGGCCTTGACGCTCTCGTCATCACGAGCAGCACGGAATTTAGCGATCGTCATTGGATTCACATCAAGGCCTCGCGCTTCATGTACGAGGGCGATGATGCTGATTCGTGCTCTAAGGTCATGCGCCGTGATGGTCGCTGATTCCCAAAGACCATGATGGACCGGAAGTGCGCCGAAATGGGATCCCATTTCTTCAAGTCTGGTACGGAGTAAGGAGAAGTGTTTGGCCTCATCATTGGCAACCTTGAGCCAATCATGGTAGAATGTTCGTGGTAATTGTTGACTATTGCCTTGTGGCGCCGCTGGACTCGTTTGAAATGCTGCGAACCGCACGCAGATGTCAATAGCCAAATCGATTGCCCATAGTTCGATATTAGCGAGGGCGTGTAGCATAGAGATCCTGCTTTTTAATGTTCCTCCCCTGCCCGGATTTGGCATATCCCATGGCTTCACGGTATTCAATCCCTCTCGCGGTGGCTGGGCGGGAGGTTCCACGGCCTTATCGCCAGTGATGGGCATCGGGCAGGATGTGCCTTCCCTACTGGTGAAAGTGGAATACAAATGTGACGTAAGCTCTATCTTATGTTCAGGGTTTGAAGTATTTAAGATATGAGCACACCAGTCACATAGAGTTGCTGTGTCGTCAAGATATTCTGCGGGCCCCCCAGACTGGGAAGCGACAGAGGGATCGTCTGGCTCTTGAGAAGACGAGCCACTGTTTTTCAACTTGATGTCTTCGCTTACAGGCTCCAGTTCTTTTAGAACTACGGAATCATCGTCTGAGGTGTATTGTAACGTGACGAATTCCCCTTGCACATCGACGGGGAATGTGCAGGCTTTAATACCTACACTGGACTCGCCGGTCTCTACATTGAAATCGTACGCATGCCACGGACAGGAGACAATGTAAGCGGAGTCCTCAATGTCAACCTGCGAGTCTTCCATAGGGCCACCGGCATGGGGGCATTCCGCCTCCATCGCGTAGTAGGACCATCCATTTTTGGTCTCGTTTTTCGTTCCACCGCGCCCCCTGGCGGGTTTGATAGCGGGCAACCGGAAGAGAACTAGACGCTTGCCATCAGAGAGATGGAGTACATATCGAGCGTGGGTAAACTCCGCAAGAGGGCCAAGTCTCAGTTCTACCATAATTCTTAAATTTCAGTGTAAGAAAATAGAATAAAATGGATGAAAGTATCCCCCTTTCTAGATACCGGTTGAGGATCAGATAATCTGCGGGGCCTGCGATTCTTCTCTTTCCCAAAAAAAAAGAAAAAAAAAAAAAAAAAAAAAAAACTCACGTGTCAGTCCATAAGCGCTAGTCCCAATATGGGTTATCCATGGTATAAACTTACTAAGCTGTATAATTATTATGCATTCTCGCTATGGCTCATAACGGCGTAACTACTCCCTAATTCAGGTTAGTGTTGACAACTTCGGCCGAGGACAAAGGTGAATTGTTAAGCAAGCCAAGACGACAATTAATTCATCCGATTTACTAATTGCGGAGTGCTGGCTATGGCGTGCCGTACATAGCGAACGTTCCTCGGCATTTGCGCAATCACCGAAGTTGGATTTTGTCAGCAACTCCAAAGGCTTGGGCAATTCCCCGCTTCTCAATCTGATAGGTAACCTTGGATAGAGAAACGTCATCCGTTTAGTATCGATTAGAAATCCATCCTTAAAAGCGCAACTCTTGTCTCAAATGACGCCTTACTCCTCATCCACTTGAGCTGGTGTCTTGCATATAAAAAAGAGAGAACCCTCTCTATATATATCCTCAATCTATCATTCTGACTTCCAATTCAACTAATACTTTACTCAATTATTTCAGCATTTCCAATTGATTAATTTAACCACAATATAGCACAGAGAAGCCCAAGCAAATAGATCACCTCCATTACTAGTATAATTATCAGCCACTTTCGTTTTGTGTTTGCAAGAAGCCATGTCTTCCACCGTGACAGTCACCGAACAAGCGCCGAGCATAGATCTGGCTGGCCCCGTTGAGGCGGTAATCAACTTCTTCAAGGGACCTGCAGATGGATCACGAGCATTCGCCTATGTGGAAGAGCCACCAGAAGGCTTGCCGAAAACTAATTTTGGTGAAGAACCCCACCAGGTCAAGCTCAGCGATATCCGGGGCACCGAAGCAAGCTACACGTTAGAGAAAGATGCATTCCAAGTTTTCAGCCATGTTGCGTCCAATGTGCCACCAGAAACATTCGAGGATGATGACTTGGTGAAGAAGCTCTATTATCCGGAGGTCGAAGAATTCCTACTGAAACATGTGCCCGGAGCGCGTCAAGTATCCATCTTTGACCACACAATCCGCAAAGCGAACCCCAACGCTGCCCGACAACCGGTCACATTTGCACATGTGGATCAAACGGCAGAGGCAGCGAAACAGCGCGTTCGGCGTAGTACCGATGACCCTGAGGAAGCGGAAAGGAGGTTGAATGGTCGATACCGTATCATTAACGTTTGGAGACCGCTAAATGGTAAAGTGGAATCGTTACCATTGGCATTCATTACGGCCAATTCGTTAACCCCAGGGGACTTGGTGCCAATCGAGAGACGATATCCCTACATGACTGGAGAAACATTGGGTGTTCGGTTTAACCCAGAACAGAAGTGGCTCTATTGGTCTGGCGTGGACAATAACGAGCGTATCCTGCTCCAGTGCTCGGATAGCAGGCTTGGGGAGCAGGGAGGTGGGAGAGTGCCTCATTCAGCTTTTATTGACCCTCGAACACCGGCTGGCGCCAAACCAAGAGAAAGCATCGAAGTTCGTGCATTGGTATTTGGTTGAGTGTGATTATTTATCTTATTATTATTATTATTATTATTATTATGTGGGATTCGATAATGAGTTTTACGAGATATTTGTATTTGAAATTAGTCTTGATAATGGGCTGATCAAGTCATGCCTTGCGCTTGTATTCATATTTGAGTTTTTTTTCTGGCCTGATTTGGTTGTCCCTACCTTTGGAAAACATTCTCTGCTAATCTACGAAGTAACTACAAGAATTAATTAGAGTACCACGACATTTAGTGTGATCAACAGTCCCCTCTTAAATCAGCGTAGCAAAGTTGACTTTTGGCCTCGTATGTTCCGAATGGAGTGAGTGGGATTGAGGCCCAACCTTGAAACGTCAAACAACATGTTTTAGTCCCGACTTCTCATATCCATCAGCATTCATATTGTACCGTAATCGAGAGTGAGATTAATGCAGCCATTTCACTTCTGATCTTTGCCACCTCCACCTTTTCTTTCTAAGTTTCGACTTTTTAACATTCTCCGTGGCTTGTTGCCATCGATTCAAGAGAAATTCCGTACTATTGGCGGGCATTTCTTTCATTTCAGCTAATCCCTGTCGGAGGAGGAATTTTTCGTATGCTGATGGCTTATGTCTGGTGAAGTGAGTACTGAGATCTATAACAGCGCCCTTGAGGGGGTAGGTGACGATGGCGGTTAAACCTAAATCGACACCGATCAGCATGATACCACCAACAAGACAAAGAGGGAAGGATGATTGGCACCAGATATAGATTGTGACGCTCCGGAGAGCACCCCCGTGCATATTCCTGCCAAGCCCCCGGCCAGTCCCTTCTGGCGGCTTCCCTCAATTGGGGACATGATCAGACTCGTGATGCCATCATAAATCCCAAAAAATAGCTCCTTCTGGACGTTAGCAGACCCCTAACTTTATATATGTACTTGTGTACTTGTCTGGGAGTATGCCTTACTTGAAACCCCGCTTGGATCCCCGTCGGCACGGTTTCCACGGTCCTTTGGGGACGAACCTTCCGATCTGACCAGATCTGGGGCATATTATGAAGTCCTTGAGTCAGAGCAACGCCAACCTGGACTGGCATCTGTATCACCGCTGCCGATGCCGTCCCGAGTCCTTCAAGGCCAGTTCCCACCACCTTCCACTTCCTAGGGGCTTCATCCTCGGATGACTTTGCTTTTGCATTGGTATTGCCCTGTCCGAACAAACTTCCTACCGAGCAGGCAAACCGATCCAATCCCGCAACTGACTCCGATGCTACATCCACCATGGCCAGAGCCATTCCCGTAAACGGATCGCGTGGTCCTCTGTGTAGGTCGTAGCTGCAGGGGCGTATCCTGGGTTCAGAGATTAGACATATACAAACACACTATTCCTCCCCCCTTCCAACCAACCGATCCTGGGCACAACTCAAGGACACGCACAGTTCAATCTTCTCAAAGTCCAGTAGTCCCATGTCGATCAATACCGCTGCCGCCGTGTTGCCCAACCTAACATCGGTTTTCCGAACCGCCCACATCGCCGCATGCTGGGGTCCAATACAACAGCGCATCCGAGCATTCCGGATATGTTGGTAGAACGACGTGACCCCCATATCCACCCCACTTTCTTGGTTGACTTGCTGGCCCAGCTGCTGAGCTCTCTGCATGGTCTCTGGCTCGATAGCGGTTCGAATTGCAGCGGCGAGATTCTGTGCCGTGAGGTTCTTGAATGCTATCGGGGACGGACCTGCACCGGCCTTTTCCACCATTCGCCCCCAGAACGGCTGATCACCGAAGAATGGAACAATCACCGAGGGCTTGCCGGCGGCCACGGCGGCAGCAGTCGTTCCGGCTCCGCCATGGTGGACGACACAGGAAACGTGTTTGAAAACCCAGTCGTGGGGGCAGTTACCCAGCAGATAGACGTTGGGCGGAATCTCCGTGGCATCGTCGCCACCGAGGTTGCTCCATCCTTGGGATATTAAAGCACGCACCGGTCCAGCGAGATCTATCGCCTGCAGAAGGAGGCGGGTCAATAATTGGGGATCTTCCACCACAATGGAACCGAAACCGATATAGATGAGGGGATCCCCTTGGTTATTATGCAAGAACGATTCCAGCTCTGGTGGCGGGGTGTATTCCGACCCCCCCGGCAGGAAGTAGAATCCGGATATCGAGATATGAGCGGCCCAGTCTTCAGGTTTTGGAATTAATGTTGGTGACCTGACTGGTATGTTAGCAGATCTCTCAATCGGCTTAGATTACACGGGGATATTCACCAGCAGTACGTGTATGGGATGCTCAGTTGGGTAACCAAACTCGGGCCTGACGATCTGTCCAGCGGTTTGAGACCCAGGGTGTGTCGTCGAAACGAGTTGATGACTCCCCCAAGCCCCTCCCAAGTAAGGATCTCGACCAAGGCGTAAGAAAGATAATTGGATACTTTCGGCTCAAAGGATGACGGGTGAACGTTCGCCAAGGGATGGGGGAAGACTTGAGTCGGTGACCAGGGCATACTACCCAGAAGTTAACAATCAATTCGGTCATAGCACAAGGAGCCATACGTAAACATCAAATGTAGCGGTATCCCCATCTTTTCCGCACAATGCACATGAGCGAACGAGGGCGGATTGGCGATGATGGCATTGGCACGAAACGGCGTCGTCACTCTTCCCTTCTCGTCGCCCGCCGGCTCGACCTGTTCAAAGCACGACCTCCAGCACCCGTCCAGGATCTCTCGGATTTCCGCCCGATTCTCCTGGACATCCCCCACCCGGATACTGTGAAGACTTGGTAATAGTCCTGGGTTTTTGACCATATATGCCATCAGCCGCTTCGGGTCACCGCCGATGCTAAAGAACTGCAGCCCGTGCTCCTTGACGAAGGATTCGAACGACGGGTGTGTTGCAAGTCGGACGCGATGCCCGGCCTGTTTCAATGCGAGCCCCAGTGCCACAAATGGCTGGATATCCCCGCGAGATCCCACCACCTGGATGACAATATCCATCGTTGGAGGCTCCTGTGGCACGTCCGGATCTTCCACCGGCAACACGAAGGAGGCACCTTCTCCTTCATCGCATTTTCTCGAGGGACTTGAAAAGTGGGCGAGGAGTCGCGACCGTCTCGAGGCATTACTCAATTTGAGATCTATGCGACCGTCATCTTTATTGGGTGAGCATCACGGGTTCAGATTCAGTAGAGGGTACATTAGATACTAACTTAATAGACAGGCCTTCATTGCGCCGCAGTCGAAGTGTCCAGCACGATTGTCCGTGACTGTTCGAAACAGTTGGGGATCTCCCCTTCCCTCCATTTTCCCATATCACCGCCGTTCAATGTTTATGTGCAATGTTTATATGCGATTAATGCTGAGGGACGTTGAATAGTCAAGAATATTTTAAATATGGGAATTAATAATTCAGAAGATCGATGATGTCAGCAAGGTAGACCTTAGCTACCCAGCAGCTGCAGATGCCTTTATAACACTGGTTGGTGGCTGAGGCTTTCCGTGGTTGGGGTTCACCTTATAACAACCGAATTGGCTGTCATGAAATGCATGGTCATTTAGTCATGATTATGATTATTAAAACAATATTAATTCTCAGTGTCTGGATGCAATTTGGCACTCATCTCCCCGACAATGGCTCGTGGTTGAGAGATTACAAATCTTGGTTCAATGGAAAACACATATCTACAGGTCAATTTTACACTGCATGGCAAGTGGTCCTGAGGGAACTGACATTATCCTAGTTTTCTGGGATATCTTTCCAGCGTACATCATTGTCCAATCCGGATTCTTGGTCTTGCATCCGGGGTTATCATTGAAGTTAGGGAGGGCTTTCTCTTAATTTTCCACATTGCGGTGGCCAGGTCTGCCACTTTCTTGCATTTTAGTTGCCCACTTTTTCACATCTTGGATGTAACCCTTGAATCAATAAGATTTCCTTGTAATAAATAGCTATGAAAATCGTTTAAGAGTTGTCTGCAAACTATGAATAGCGTTCGTAAGCTACATCCGACCGAATTGTTCTTCGATGTCCTCGGCTCGCCGAACTCCTGGCAGTGGGACATGATCAAGACCTCCCACTGATTCTCCACACTGAGGACATCGGGCTCGTTGCATTGGTAACCCACACTCGCCTATTGTGAACTGCCGATATCATGTTGTGTTAGTATATGCCTCTTAACTGGCTACGTTGAAGCCAGATAAAACATTACTTACAGGATGGTTATTTCGGCAATAATACCAATGACCGGTCCCTGAGAATTGTGTCGCCATGGCTTCGTACACTTGTCGCTTTTCTTCGGCGGTAACGGTGCTTTGAAAAGTTCCACCAAGGCAGATTCCTTTCGCCCTTTCGATATCTCCCTTTAAAGGAGAAAGCGTCCCCGGGTGTCTGGAATACACGTCCTCACATTTTTCTAGCAGTTCCCATATCTCTGTCCGGCTTAAACTTTTCGCAGAATTGGAGCTTGCAGGAGTATTGTCAAGGTAGAGTTTGGAAAATAACGCATGGTACATCATTCCCTGCACATCCTCCGCGATGAATTTCCCCTTACTGCCTTTGTCGTGAACCTGGCAGCACTTAATAAGCAGGCCGGGGAGTCGATCAATCATGGAGTTTAATAGTTGAGAGCGTATACCTGAGTGGATAGTCTCGTTGTGAATTACCTTATCATGGTTCCACAAAGTAGTCCAAACTAGCTTAAGGTACAAACATTCGCCACGAAGCTGGAAGCCTGTTTGAATCTTTGCTTCATCAACGTGAAAGGAGCTCTCAGATAGGTCCTGACCTCGGGCGGCAGCAGCGGCAAGCATCTCGTTGACTCTGCCAAAGGGCTGTTCTTTACTTGCCATAGATTTAATGAATTTATGCACTCTCTTCTGGAATTCTGTTTCCTTCGCCCTGTATGAATCTATAGCGTCTTTTATCTGACTGAAGTTCAAGGCCCCATTAGTGGGCTGGTTGGATGACCACTGCTTCGTGAATTTGTGCCTCTCATCTTCTATCTCCTCCACTGCTGATTGGACAGCCTTGAAGAGGTTAATATATTTCTTTTGTGAGATAGAAACGAATCTCTTTGTGGACTCATCAAGCAATGCCCTTTTAGCAACCCTATTGTAACGATGGATATTTCTAAATGGAAAGCGGCATTCTGGGCATCCTCGAAAGGTGGAGTCCACCACTCTAGGAGTGACTTTTAGCCTGATAATTTTACCATCAGTGTCAATGTCGTAATGATCCTTGATTCCCAAAGTTCCATCCAGAGTAGAGCAAGTGTAAAAGTGACCACATGAAAGAAAAATGATTGGATTATGATCAACATTTGTACTTGCATAAGTGCCTAATTCTAGGAGGTCAACCTCCTTTTCAAGAACATGGGGTTTTGCACATGACTGGCAAAGCGCCGAATCTGGGCATTCCTCGCCACAAACACTAGGACATCGGTGACCACATTCCAACGTCTTCTCACACCGATTATCACACGGTATTATATCGCATGGAACTGCACATGGCATGCTACAAGTGTCCTGACGATGACTGCAGGTCCATCCGCATGTTTCGGCGCAAGGGGGACAAGGATCACAGCATTTAAAAGAGCACTTGCTATGTTTGCATTTTACCTCGCAGGGTCGCTGGCAGGGGGGGCATTGAGATCCGGCATGACATGGATGGGGACAACTGTGTGAACAAGTTGTCGATTGTCGCCCGCAAGGAGCAGTGCAGGAACCATGGTCAATGTGACCGGCTCTCCGACAGCGCCAACATTCTTTTTGACATTTGTGTCCACAAGGAAGATTATCAAGGCAGCGCCGTGAGCATCTTTTCTTGTTCACATCTTCACCGCATTGTACCTCCACATCATGACCACATTCTGGCATCTTCCGGGTCACGATTTGTTTACACCTCACATTGTCAAGATTTCCTCCATTCTGGCATTCGACGTTCGCTATGTGTCCGCATGGGAGGCGAACATCGAATATTAGCTCCCTGCAGGCCCCGCAATCTTCATAGCATTGCTTTCCACATGGGTGCCCACAGTCCTTCATCCTTGTACAAGACTCCATACACTTCACTGCATTATGCAATTTTTTGGGATGACACTTGAATGTACAAGCATGACCACATTTAAGCCTATTCCCGCATTTATTTGAGCACCCACCCTCTGGGGCAAACCTGGAGAAGTCATCTGCAGAAGAGACAAACACTTTACTCTCTTCGTGGCGGGGGCACCTAAGCTCTAACTTGGGCCCGATATTAGACCTTTTTTCCAGGATTTCAAGTACCGACTTCCACATGGGTACACGGCAGGAGGTGTGGGCATCGCCAATTATGTACATCCCATGTTTGGCCCGGCTATAAGTGGAAACAATTGTTAGTGATAGGTTATCTGCTCTGATTATATCAATTTCTATCCCTACCTAAGAAGCACATTGATCCTGTTTGGGGTTTTGAGAAATCCACAATTTTGAGACGGATTGCTTCGCACTAACGAAACAATGACAACTGTAGCTTCTTCACCCTGTAAGGAATTTGATTAGTACCCGCAGTCAGAATGGAAATTTATTGGTTCTTAACGTTGGTCGCCTACCTGAAAGTTATCCACGGTTGCCATCCTAACCTGATCCGAGAGCTGCCCTTTCTGCACGCAATTCCCCAGACGGCTCTTTTCCTTCTTGTCACTCTCGTATGTCTCATCTTCCCAGTGATCTATATTTTCAAGATCATTTTCGTGAATGACAAGATCCACGATGCCCTCCAGCATCTTTTGAATTAGCCTCAGTTGGCCAACGTATGGAGTTAAGATGGCAATCTCTCCGCGTTTGTATCTCCCCTGCCGACATAAATGAGTAGCCAAGGCGGTGACCATATTTGCTTCCCACTGATTTGTTTTACTTCTCATTGGATCATCAGGGTCATCGGGGTCTTCCGAATTGTGATGGTCAAGCCAAAAGAGTCTCCGTCGCATTCCAGCGACTTCATCATAACTTGTTGTATCTGGATGGTCCTTGAGCTCTGGGTAAAGATTTTCGCGAATGAGAGACGCGATTGAAGGGTGCATTCGCCGTTGATGATCGAGCTGTGCCACAGGAAACTGAAGAACTTGGTTTTCTTGCCGAGCTAAATTCTCATTCTCCGCTTCGAGCCGTATACTTGCTAGTCTTTCAAACAGGGACTCATCTAAATTGTATTTTGGACCTGGGGTCTCACGCTCCACGGACAAACTAGACCTCGAGATACGAGGGCGTAATTGAAGGTGGTCGCCAATCAGAATAACATGCTCAAGGGATGGTAACAGAGCGGTTAACAGGTGCGACTCAAGAACCTCTCCAGCCTCCTCACAAATAAGAACTTTTGATTGGAGGTTTCGTAGTAACGCCGCATTGTTTGCCAGTCCAGTAGTTGTGACTCCAACCACCTCCACGTTATGGAATATTTGCGCGTCGCCTTCAGTAAATAGCGATGTGTGTCGCTGTTTCTCAGAGGCGTGATCCTGCAGCAAGTCTTGTAATTGAAGTAGCCTATCCTTGATACCTGCATTATAGCAGTCCTGATATACCCTTTCACGCTCCTCGCGTTTTAGAGACCAAGGGTTCACATCAAAAAGCTGTTCAATAGGTCGCTCGGCAGCATTTCCTCCAATATCACCAGGGCCATCTCCGTCAATCCATTCTTTCCATTGTCTGTTTAAGTCGTTTTGGTCCTTTGGTATCTGAACTTCAATTTTGTTGTACCGTAAGCTTAGTATTTGACTCGCAATAAACAAAGGGCCTTTTGCAAGTTCCATAAAGACATTTTCTATTTTATTTTTGAGGTTATCGAGGCAGACTTTGCTAGCAGCAATCTTCCTTCCCTGCCCCCGAATTTTTGGAATTTGGTTTCGCTTCTTGTAGCTGTCAAGGGAAAGAGATTCAATTGTAGCTGAAGGACTACGGGATGCTATTCGCACAATCCGTGTAATTCCCGAATTAAGAAGCTCATTCAAGAACTGATCAAGTGCGTGATTCGTGTAGCAGCTATATCAAATTTTCATTAGCTGGTGTAACAATTTATGCCGAGCGGTGATAATGGACTATTTTAATGTAACTTACACACATAGAATAGGCCTTAAACCCAATCGCTCTTTGTTCCCAAGAAGGCATCGCGCAATTTGAATGCCCAGATACGATTTACCCGTTCCTGGAGGACCTTGAATAAGGGCAATCTCATGCGACAATGCGGCAATCATTGCATCTGCTTGCCCAGGATCCAAGGAAGTTGCCCTGTATACCTGTGAGCTCAGATGCCCGGCATCCTGCTCTAGCGAAAAGGCAAGTGGGGTGCCATCGCCAGAAATAACCAATGACGAAAGATCCAGGGTTTGATATTGCATGTAACGTGGCGGAGGAACAACAATGAGGTTATCCGTTAAGGTGGCGGCTTGAGGAGCGCTATGTGAGCCTCGATTAGGAACTAGCCAGGAAGTAAATGGAATGCGCTGAGGATACTGATGAAGTGCTTGTAGACATTTCAGAATGCCTTCGAACTGATTATAATGAACCGCAGGAAACTCGACAAGGATAACTTCACTTCGCCGCGTGTGAGGTTGGTAGCTTGCCATGGAAATGATACTTGAAAGGTCGGCAGTGGTAGGTTTGCTAGGAAAGCGAAGTGTTACCATCGCTCTCTCTCTGTCGCTAACTAAATCACACACCGGATGGCCGAGTTTGTCACTCCTGATAGGGTTGATTGATCTCCTTGAAACCTGTAAAAAAACAACGTGCATATCATCCTCGCACTCTGCATCAACAAGAGCTAGCAATGTGCCCCCCTCATTTAGGGCGCGAGACTTGAGCCAGTGCTTTCGTCTCTCTTCCGGAGGCATGTTCTTTTTCCTCAGCTTGTGAAGTTGGTCAAATTCCAGCTCGATTTCGAGCCCTTTTATCGCGTCTGCATTAACCTTCCGTATATAGGCGCCATAGTATATACGTAAGGGTGTTGGGCTATGGCTACGTATGAGTTTTCTTTTCATCTGCCAGTCTGAATTTTGCACAAATGTTTTCCAATTTTCAAGTATGAGTCGAATAGCGTCTCGTACAACGCCCGACGTATCCTCCCGCAGAAGACGAAACTGGCTATCGACCAGTCTAAGGATGCCTTCTTGGTGGTGTCCAGACGATAAACCATAACTATCCCTCGTTGGGATAAAGTCCGGGCGATCATTACAAACTTCTTGTGGGGTTGGTAGGATTGAGATATCGGAAATTCGTGCATGATCATTGTCATGGCGTGGACCAAACTTGGATAATTCACCAGGAAAGTCTACTGGGAATATCTGCTGGTCAAGTTCCCGCTCCCGTGACGAAACACATTTTTCCTTGCCCATAGAAACCATCGCAATTGTGTCTCCTACGGAAAGCACGTCGGCAATCTTGTGAAAATTTTCCTCTAAACGGAGAGACTGGATATTTGTTATCTCATTAGGCTTATAGCAACTGCGTAGGCCATCCAGGATTTTTTTAAATTCCGACTGAAGGGAGGCACCCTGATTTCGTGTCAAGATCTGGAAAAGTGCTTCCGTTATCAACAAGAGAATCTCGCTGGTTTTGGATATATCTTGCTCATAGCAATCCAAAATATTTTTAAAGAAGAGAACCGCCCTGTTGCCATTTGGTCCATACAAGAAGTTATAGATTGTTCCGACAGCCTTTTCTAATCTAAGGGAGAGTAAAACATCCTCTTGGGTGATAAGCTGGAGGAAGAGAACACAATGTGGGTTGAACATGAGGGTCGTAACACTATAATTGACTGAGAATTTGGCTTCAGCGATATGTTGTACTCGTGCAAGGCCGTGTTCGGTCTCAAGGTAGTTGATAGTTGCTTCTCTAGTAGTGTCGGACTGGGTAACATCGGAGAGGGCGTTCCTAAGAAACTCTTCTAGTTGAGTGGGCGAGGCCTCGATGCCTCCTTTTCGAGCCGGCAACTTGAAAGGCGACACTCGGGGTTGGATAATGGTTCTACTACTTAGACACTCGAAACATCAGTATTTATTTAACATTCTCTAGATTAAGTAGGTATCCTTTTGCTAACCTGGGTATTTCTCCATTCTGGTCCCTAGGATCATTGAACGAGGGTCGAGTCCGCCTTCCCCTTCCACGCCGTGCTTCTCGTCCCTGCTTCCCACGATGTTTAGGCTCTCCAACATTCGCCATGGGTGCGAAAGAGGATGATGGAAATTGGGTCCTCGGGTAAGTGATTGATGAAATGCAAATTAAAAGTGATGACAAAATAGATTTGGTCAACCGAAATTCTAGCTGTGGAACAGGAGAATAGATCAGGCTGATGAGGAGGAGAGGGAAGGCTGTCTGTTGTTTGTCAGGCTGATGTGCATACCTTAGAAGGGAAGTGGGGTCTATGTGCATTTCACAAACTACCTACCTCATGGGAATCTTGATTCCCCGTCCGGGTACCCAACATTCATAAGAGCTTACAGTACCATCACTTGATCTCTGTTTTGGATTACGAATCTAACACCATCCAATTTCAACTATAAGGATTAATATTAATAATACACATGAATAATTATCCTTTTGTTTTGCGTTTTAGGATTCATTACATGACTTTAAAACTTAATTTAAAGTTCTAAAGGCTGTCGACATCGTTAGTTTATAATAAGGACCTCCAGAGAGCATGAAAATAAACCTTCATACTATAAAAATTGAGTTTCATTAATACAAGCTTAACACAAAGGGTGATTAACTGGCTTATGGCATCCACCTTTGCTACAAATCTTTGAATGAAAAAATACGTCGTTATATATATTGGTAGCTCAGATGCTAAATTGCCACTAAAAAAGCCAGCCGATCCTAGCGCTCCCTCTGCTGGAACCACCGATGAGCAAGTAGTTCCTTTATACTTGGACGCTTTTTGGGATCATATTGTAGCATTTGTCGTATTAATCTCTTTACTATGATAGCCTCCTCGGGTGGGAAGCCAGAGGAAATGGCATCGTCAAACTGTCGGTCGAGTAGCAACAATGATTTGCCCCTTTTTGGATTTAGAGGACCTGGGGACTCCCCAATGTAGTCTTTGATGGGCTCACCACTCGAATGGAAATATTTACGCCACTGTGGCCACTGGGCGTCCCGTAAATGTAGGTCCCCTGGGAATCCTAGAGTATAGTACACATCCAGGAAATGGCCGTCATCCCCAAGCTCTGTCCTAGCGAAGTCTTTCACTGTGAACAGTGGCTTTCCAGTAACAAACTCGAATACTAGACATCCAAGACTCCAGATATCCTGTTTTTCGGTTACTTGCCCTTGGAATATGCTCTCTGGACTGCGTAGAGCCAAAGGTACAGCGGGGACGGAGGGTGGATGCGAAGCAAGAAATGCTTTTAGAGAGTATAATAGTGTTAATAGATATAGGTTTGCCAGGAAGTTATGAACATAACAAATGGTGAAAGAAATACCTGCTCCAAGATCAATTATCTGCACTTTTATGCGCTCCATGGTATCTATTGTGCAAGATGGAGGCTTATTCGCAGCACAAAATTTCGATTGGAGACGGTCCTGGAGCGTGCTTAATGGAAGGTAACCAATCGGTTGCTGTCCCTCGTATGAAGCCAGCCCATCATCAGGAGCTCTGGGGAAGTCATTCGAGGTGATGAGGATATTTCTGGGCTGAATGTCCCCGTGGACGATCCCATTCATCGCCAAAAAGTCCATTCCAAGGAGAGTCTGCCAGAGAATAGACTTTGCCATCCAGAGTGGAAAAGCTTGATCTGGAAAGACAGTATCTTTCACCTCAGTCAAACTACCCCCTAGTGGTGCGAACACTAAGCACTGGCGGATACCATCAGGTTCCTGCATCGTGAAGTGGTCGAGCAAAGGTAGATAATGCTTTCTTCCAGGATGATCCAAGAAGACGCTTTGTGCTAGTCTCTTGTATATATTGACCTCATTGCTTGGCAAAACAGTTGGGTGGCACATTTTGAGAGCCACGTGCCGGCCCAGCCTTAAAGGGTTTATTAGTACAGTGCTAAGATGCTGGACGGGGGCCTAAGGCTCACGTACTCTAGGTCCATGGCTAGCCATACTGTTGAATATGATCCGGTTCCAAGGACGCGAATTGTTTTGTAGCGAGGGTTTATACATGCATCTCCAATGCAGACCAGATGATATTTCTCGGCAACGAGATGTTGTTTGTTTGACCCGGTTAGCATTTTCCTCTCCTCTTTGTAAAATATTGTTTTCTCCCATGGAAAATGAAGATGCGAAAGCTCTTTAACTCATGGTGAGGGGAAGGTGTCATGTGAGGAGGCGGGGAAACTTTGTAGGAAGCCACAAGCAAGGATTACAGCCAACGAACACACCATGTCACTTTTAAATATATTACATATTGAGCTTTTTTGGCGATCGTTGCTTGCTTAGTACTACTAACACTTGATACCAACTGCATGATCTCCTTATCCACCCGGCCCATAGAACCGACTCAGCGCAAACCTATATTGAAGAGTTACTCAGGGTATATCGACGGTTCTTACGACGCCGAACATATAGCCACTTAAGAGGTTCATACAGAAACTTAGGTATCTTATTTAGTTCAAGGCGCCATTATCCAAACTCAAGATGTAAGCCATCGCCTCATCACCATTACAAAACTTCTTCGCGCTCGAGCCACCACCCGACACCCCACTCAGCAAAGATCGCCGTTGTATCTAACCCCAGCGTCAGGATGGATAAGGTAGAGGGCAGATCGATTTTCCTAACTCGCACATTGTAGGAGGGTGGGTATGACTTGTTCTTGGCTAGTGAAGCAGAACCACATGCGCAGAAAGTGCTCTCTTCAGATATAACCAAGGTGGTTGGTGGCCTCTCCATCATCTCCATGTGTTTGAATCAATCGAAGTTCATATATATGTATATACAGACAAGACTTGATTCTATGAACTCTCTACTCATCGACGGTCAATCAAACATGTCGACAAATTAATAAAATCTAAGATTCAGCCTTGGATTAGTATTCATGTGTTAACCGCCCAAATGATTACACTTAGAAATCCTTTAGAACCGGACTATGGATCATTTTAAACTCACTCAAACCCATTTCGACATTTGGGAGGGTGTATTAAGTGAAGAGACAGTGACCTGTTTTTCAACAGCTGATGGGAGGGGAACCCTTGGTGGGCTTTTCTAGGTCCGGAGAAATAAGAAGTTAGTGGTGTTATGTCCTTGTTATCTAACGATAGAGACCGACCCGTGCTGGCCAATTCAAAGCCATCATCATGCCAGTCGAGGGTGGTATCCTTATCTGCTCGTCCTATTGGTCTGGTTAGGATTATCTCAACCCACTAGGCGGTTGCACAACCTGGGACACTGTTTGTTGGTACCAGTGCCTTTGGTAAGGGCACAACTCATGGCTGCCCAATGTACCTTCTTTTTTTTTTTTGTTTGTTTTTCTGCCTTGCCTTCGAACTTGCCAGCAAGCATTATTAGGTATAGTCGTCGGCGACGTTCCGCCTTCAGTCATTTTGCAAGACTGACCCTACCGCTTAGACACCCGTGAGATCGACTCCGTGTCGCCGCAAAAATGGATCAGAGACGACCATGGGTCGACGACTGAGGTGGACGGGTATTTCCCGGGCGCCAAAGCGTCAAAAGACTAGCCACTATAGAAGGAGATATCGATATACCAGCGGCTGGATTTGCGCACTCTCTATTGAGATGACAGTAGCTTGTGCCATGGTGGACGAGGTGCACGAGCCCTTGCCCATGCCTGAAACGACCCAAACACCTACATAGTAGGGAGCATCAAGCATCGCAATGTTTGTCATTACGCGTTTGCCAAATGCTCAATACGGCACGAATAACGCGGCGATTGTTGCTAGCAACCTGCGACGAAATTTTCCATCAACCCGCCTGGGCTTGGTCGGAATTGGGAAGGAGCACTGGATCACGACGACTGGGCGATGTCGTGGTCGAGACAAGAGTGATGCAGAGCGACTTGGGGAAAATCCTCAACGGGGGATAGTTCCAGGGAACCGGGGCCTGGAGAATGCCACACCAGCTGTTCGCCACGGCCGTGTCTGCCCTGCGCTCGAAGCAGGCGCAAGAACAACCTAGCCGTATCCCGCTTGTCCTCCAAGAGAAGCTGAAAAGTCTGCGCGAATTCGCCCGTCCGAACTTACCAGATCGCCTTTTTTTTGCGCGACGTGTGATCACCAAGCTCCCATAGCTAATTGTAACCACTGTGACCTCTTGAAACTGGCCATACGAAGGAGGCCTCATCGGAAGGTCGGGATTGTGTCATCGAGCCAAGTCGTGGCAAGTGGTATCGAACGTGATAAGGTTTCCCAACTCCTGAATATCATATGCTTTGAGATGGAACCTGCTAACCTAATGGATATTACCCATTGCTAGCCAAGATATATCCTGCGCAACAATTAGGTGAAATACGCTACAAAGCCGGTATCACATATATGTTATCGAATTCCATGGGCCTTAGATTAGATTCGACAAATTGACCCGGGTCTTAGACTTCAACTAAATCTACCATTGGAAGGGTTCAACCAACTAGGTGGATATACAAGCATAGTAAAAGCCGACTTTGCATTCAGCACGGGGGTTGATTAAAGGCTTGTGATTTACAAAGTCGCCTTCAGTGTGGTATACCCCTTAACCTCTGTGAATGTAACTTTAATAATCAAACCATAAGAATAACATACTTCATCACGGTTATAAATAAGAGAGCAAAAAGAAAAAAAAATTTAAAGGGGGCTTGCAAACAAAAAGATCTTTTCAGCCTGGAAGCATAGCGCTCTAAAGCTATTTTACACTTCTAGCTCCCAAGAACTTGGGTATTGGTAGTCGTATTCCCACTTCAATTGCTAGAGGATTAACTCCCGTAGTCCCCTCAGACCATTGCAACCATCCTACTAGAAGAATATCTTACTATATAGTCTAGAGAAAATTCCAACGCCCTTTTTTTCTGGATATAACTAGCATCTTATTATTATTTAATAGGTTAAAGTTTATAATTTCTTAATGAGTTACTAATATATATTGGTATACTAAAATTTTGTATTAAACTACATTCAATGATTTAAACCACCTACGGGCTTGAAGAGAAAAACATCCTGTGCTTATAATCAAGCAGCTTGGGTTCATCCCGCACCACTTTCCTAACTAGGCAAACAACCCTATATCATGAATAAAAGGTATTCAACGCAACTCTCATTCCTCAGAGGATAAAGATTGACGTAATTCAACCCACGGTCCCAGATCCAGCTCATTTCCCGCCGTAATATCGGTGAATTTCCTTCTCCCCTTAATCAGTTTCCCATCCTTGTCGACACGAGACTCGTTTTCCAACACATATACCCTCAGATCATAGTCTTCTCGACCTTGCTTGATTTGCTTTCCATCCTCGTGAAGCGAGAAGCTGCTGGGCAAAGGAGTACAGATTGTTACTCCTAGGCTATTAGTGCAATTCGCACAGCCGGATACATGCCACCGGCTGAAGACCGGCTCGACGGCAATCAAATGCTCCCTCTTCCAGTTTCCGGAGAGTTTCTTGCAAGCCCATATACTCACCACGAAGGATCCCGGTCGTCGGGCCCGGCTAATTCCGGATACACGCATAAGTGGGTGGCTTTTCTCTTCCGGCGATGGTTTTAGTGGTGGTGGAGGCAGCCAGTAGGTTGGATCGATTTCATATCGATAACCAAGCTGCGTTTCGGTGTCGAGCACCCCCTAGATGAATCACTGATGATTAGGTTGGATACTGGATACTAAGCAGTAATCAGGCACTTACGTAGGAGGTGTATTCGAACGGGGTCAACGGGGTGTCCAGATTCAAATGACCGTCCACAGTCATGCCTGGAGTTCCCCCTTGGTTGTCAATCGGACTGGTTCCGGGGTAATAAGGGGGGATTTCATATACTGCAAGGTTGTCCTCCTGCTTGAGTTGCCATTTCCAGAAGACAAGATCGACAAAGCAGTGGTGAAACCAAAAGATGGGGTCAAATGCTGCCGTGTCGTTCTCCCCCATGTCTCCATTCGAGTTCGGATACGTTGGAAAATCAGTATCCCTGTCGGGGAGATCATAACCCCCGATCGCCAGATGCATACCATTGTGCGGTTTCTCGAGAGGGACAGCAACGTCCGACAGCTTGCCCTTCACATGATGGTCCTCATTCCACTTGGTCGCGGAGGTAGTATTGGAAAATACAGCGTAGTTGGGTGCATCTAACGCTTGGACATACAGCTCGCCCATCCCCGGCACTTCAGGGTTGACGAGCCAACCCTTCACATTTTTGTTGAGCTGTTCAGTGTCATAGCCAGGACCCTGCTCCCTAATTTCCTCATTGTGTTTTTCCGTAGCTTGAACATCATCTGGTCCTACTAGCCCAGAGTATGGACAGCGAACCGTCTCGTATTTACGGGGCTTGCCGTAATCGACTTTTTTGGTTTCCGTCTTGTCCTCGTTGGATACCTCTCGGGAAAGGTGGTCCACAAATCCTTGTTGTAGCTTATAGGAGTAAAGAGGGTTGTCAATCGTTGGCTCTACCCCCTCCCTTGGATTGTGGAAGGTGTACCATTGTTGGGTGAAGATCTCCGGTACTCGCATGCTAGGATCCAGTTCGTTCCAATATGGAAGGGCAAATGTTTCGTCCCCACACGCGGCTCTCAAAGCTTTCTCAAGGTGGTATAGGTAGGCTCGATGCCAGGTGGGAAACAGAATATTTCCATGGTGACAAAACCCTCCCCACCAGTTTGCGTTTCCATAGCCGGCCCCACGGAAGGGCTGGCCATGGTATCCTGCAATCACATAGTAGGATTGGTTGTTCAGCTTCCCATCTTTAATAATATCAGCTGTCTGTATCTTGTGGAATGCATAAATGAGTGTGTCACGCTCATCTTCTCGAAGACTACCGATGTCCTTTCGTATCCGGATTGTTGGGTTGTTTCCCTCCCCTGTGGCAGGAGTGCCTTGTTCTCGAAATGGTAGATTCGACATTTCTAACACTAAGCTAGAGGTTTAGAGTGTAGGAGAGCTTAAGTTGGAAACGATGGGATCTCAATTTGTGAGCCATTCCCATTCTCTTCAGCTATCGACTCTTTATATATCCTCTCTTGAAACCCCTCACAGGCTAGAGGGCGTGCAATGCGCACAGTATGTAAAGTACAATATCACTCCTTTTGGAAAACTGCATGGGACGCGCGGCCTGATGATCATTTTTTTTTAGATACCTTGAGCACTGGGAGAAAACCTGGCTCGAGGCGACCCACGTAAAACACCTGTGTGCCCTCGGTCTACCTCTGGAAGGCCACTTGGAGACAACGATAGTGCATAGGTCTGGGCGGAGCTACGAAATAACTCAGTGATATTATCTTGGAAAGGTGGGATAAAACCCTAAACATATGGAATAATGCAGACTGCGGAGCGGGGAACATTCACTTTCCTCTTGCAAGTTGAAACCCATGTCCTCCAATTGGTGAGCTGCATGATTGTGGTGGGCAAACAACCTCACACTCGTACTGCCTTTCGCGCAACTTAGCAGACCAACCACTGGGCATGATTGTATATATGCTTCTCATCTAGAGCGATGATAGAAGACAAGATACGCGTTGTATTTATGTACCCCGCCATTCCTCATAGGCTTGCAACCAACGTCAGTGCACGGGGCAGCTTCATCTGGATATAGTAACAGCATTAATGGACATCACAATCAGTCATTCTTAGATAGGCACTGCTTAAACAGGCTACGTGCGTTGGACAGCCTAAAAGGCAGTTCTCTAATGGGCAAGTATGCAGATATCTCCAATGACAGACCTACTACTCTCCGGATTCCCTGAATTACTGGCCTGGACGGAACACCTATGCGTGATTTTTTCACCAATATATCTTGCATAAGCTTTGCAGGGAAGACTTCGTACGTGGACCTATCTGGGGCTGAAGGTAACGCATCCATTTTGTAACGAAAGGCTAGCAGGTCTGGTGGGATATTAATGGAGTCCCGGACAAGGCTGAGTGTGCGTGGTTCAGCGATGTGACATCATAGCCTTACAGAAGCTCCATCATCCCCCTTCCGCCTATGGGGCATTGAATTGAAATTTAGCGAAATAGTTGACTAAAAGCATCATCCTGACCAATTATAGAAGTCATGGGGATTATTTAGGTGCTTGGATCGTGATGCTGGAAACCATTGATAATTTAGGGCCGACCTAGTAGCGGTTTTTTTCGGGAATTGAAGAAAATATATAATCCATGATTACAAGTTTAATTGACTACATCACGGATCATTATGGACACTAGGGACTAGCAGAAACCGCACTAAGTGGGTTTGTACTCTGCTTTAGAGTGGTGAGATGATGGCTGCTGACGGAACGGCTCGCAAATCACACACTACTAGGTAAATGCAGATAAATAGTTCTGAGAATTGCCTTGTGCTTGGGCTTGGGGCATGTGGGCCTCTTGGTCCCTCCGCAAGGTGACCTAGATTGCATGAATGACGTGAGCTGAATTTCCATGGAACTTAAGCATTTCTTCAAACTAACTTCCTGAACTTTGTATATCTCTAGGGCTGGAGAGAGTAAGCGTTCCTTCCATGTAGCGTGGCAATTTATAGAAAAAGAAGTCCATAAACGACAGATTATTGTTCATGAGATGGCTGGAAATGTAAGCTATACCATATTGATTCTGGAGCGATTATGATTAGATCAGGAGCTACAGTTTTGGGCAAGAAAGAGAATATCCTCCAGAGAATCATGAATCTCAAATTTCGATTGTGGCCCAAGCAGGTTGCCAAATAGATCACTATCGTCTATGAACCTGGAAGGCACTGAAGAGCCGGATGTGCAGTTGCGATCCACGCGAATTTCTCCCTCACGACTGACTCGCCGAGGATTTATGGTGGATGGAGAGAAAGCCGAGGTTGGCAATTCATCGGCAGACGGACACGAGAAACTTTCCCTACTTCGATGAGATTCCTGATCACACACGGCTTGCACCAATTTCTTGATGTCTAGTGCGCATAGTTGATCGTTTCCCGATGTAGTCGTCTCGGAATCTCTTTGATGCCCTATAATTTGAACCGATGTTCTGTCATTTTGCGCCTGTAATAGAAGACGCAAAATTGTGACCCCTCGTTGGGCAATCATACTTGTCTGGCTGTCAGATAGAAGTTCAATGGTATCGTGGACAAGACCACGGTGGCCTTGGTGCTCTGCCTCAGCGGGTGAGCAGAATAGCAGATCCAGACAGAGGATTATCTGATATTCGTGGTTAGTGGACTGACACACTTGAGTGGGATGATAAGAAAGTACGCACGGCAGCTGCCACACTGAACGCGTGATATATCCACAGAATTGGACCATCCTCGTTGGCAACTTTTTTATATTCACGAATGATGGTTTTAGAGGCTGCAATACAAGTCTTGCGTGTGAAGGCAAACACGGGGTTGCTAAAACTTGACCACAAAAATTTTCGATGAATCATGATGATCTTGTGCGCAGAGCTAATAGCCAAGCAATGTCTGGCCCATGGAATGTATCGGGGCCATGACTGGTCTAGGGGTGTGCCCATTAAACACAATGGCACTTTCTGACTCGCGAGGGTCCGCATTTTGCGATCGTATCGAAGGACATGCTCGTACTTGGTGTATAGAGTATTAGACTGCACGAGATCATCCTGCAGCTGGGGCATCAGGTGAGCTATATCATATAGCAGGCGATGGTATGTCATAGTTGTCGGAATTTCATCTGTGAGCGACCGCATATCCTCCTCTCTGCAATTTAGTGGTTTCTGGGTATTGAAACTCAAGTGATGGATGAGATAGCATTCAGAAAATGGAATCGAGAACCAATCTTGAATACACAGCTCCATCCATACTCGACGGCCGATTTCTTTCCGCACGATGGTGGGTTCGCTATCTTTGGCCGGCGAGCCAAGTCGGTGGAGCCCAAGGCTCTGTGAAATCCTGACCGCTGCTGAGAGCATGACAGAGTGGCTATTTGAGTGACCAAGCATATGGGCGCTTATGGTCATCGTGGCGATACATTGGACTGCGTATATGGAATGGCAGGCCGTGAAATCAGCTCGGTTCAAGCATATGAGGGCCGCTTTGAACCACCGTCGAGCAATGTTGGAGCACTCTTGATCATGGAACCCCCAGGAATACGCGATAGGTGCAGGAGCACAAGTCATACTCCCAGTTAAGACAGCAAAGAGAAATGCAACCCATTGCAGGTCAAGGCCAGGACGGTCTATACGATATTTGTGTTTGTCCAGGAAATTGTTTACTTCTTTCTGAAGCACGATAGCGTGAAATGACGCGTGATACCATAGAAGGCATTCACAGTGATATTTTACTATTTGGAGCAGTGTGTCTGGCTCAGGAAGCAACAGTTGTATGACAGCTAATGAGGATTCATCCGTCAAGCGCAATTGCGGAGAGTCTGCAGAGTCTAGGTTATCGTCTAATACCACATCACCAGGAGAGAGCGCCGGCCGGGAGCTTGTTTCTGCACTCAAGCCATCATCAAATGTCGGGCCCTTTCGCCTACCCCAGGCGAGAAATTCTAGGATCGTCGCAGCATCCTCCACTTCAGCCGTCTCGGCGTTTCCTACGTTTGACGACAACGGTTCAGTTTGTAGAGAAGCGGGGCTTCTCCGATTCTCCGATTGATATGGCACCGGATTGGGCTCTGGGTCTAGTGTCCCACCGATAGACACCGCGCTATCATTGAAATTCGGGGTCGAGGATTGACTGTCTCGAACGGCCTGGAGCGTCGTCTGGAGCTCGTGGATACAGGAGGTAAGATTTTCCTGGAGAACAGTCACATCCGCACTCTGTGGCCGAGCTCTTGGCGGCGATGTTGTGTAACGGTGTGACGCGTTTCTCACATTGCGATAACACGCGCTACCTCTGCGGGGTTTCGTTGTCAAAAATGTTATCTCGCACTGAATCAAGTGTCCATATCTCACCTGCGAGTACAGTTGCGACACGGGAGAACCTTATCGCACTTTATCTTACGCCTGGTACACTCCGCGCAGGCTAATCTTCTTCGTTGTATGGATGTATTCATCTTGACGGGATTATGCTCGGGTCCTTCTAGGGGACGCTCGTGAACCAAGCAGATCGGACGGAATCCGGGTAGGAGCTAAGCATGCTCGTATATAGCTCGCTCTAGTTTCAACCCTTATCAGCTCGGCCGAATACGCGCCTAGTGAGCTAGACCCGGGCTTTGCATGATAGCAAAGATAGTGCGATAACTCACTAGCTGTGAAGGGCGATTGTGAGTAACCAGTGGCTTGAAGCATCGGGTTGATCTTGATACTCGTGAGTGATAGTTAAGAACTCTACGGGGAGTCAGTAATTATTTCGGTGTCAACGCTTTATTTGGCTCCATGAAGATGCGTCTCCTCCATCGAAAGGCCTGGGCTCTGCCCAAACAACCGAGTAGTATCGCTCCCGATCACGTCTGGAGCAATGCTGGTGAGCACCATCTATATCCTCTTTATAACTTGCAGCAATTTAATTTCCCTTGTCGTTTATAGATCAGGACCCTGTCCCACCCGAGAAATGGACATGGACAGGGTGGACCTTCACGCAGTATTGGTTGTCAGACCTAGTAACCATTTCAACATGGTCAGCAGCCGGCTCAGCCTTTGCCTCTGGTCTTTCTGCTACCGATACTATACTTCTAACGTTTGTCGCCGCATTGTGTAATGCAATTCCAACGGGTAAGAAAGAAGATGAAGCCTCGTTGGGAGACCGAAAGTCTGACTGATTGATGGCCTTGACAAGTGCTAAATGGAGCCGTTGGGGCTGATCTCCACATTCCGTTTCCTATCGCAATCAGAGCAAGTTATGGCTCCTACTTTAGTTATTTCTGCGTTGCGTCTCGTGCAATTCTCGCGATGTTCTGGTTTGGTGTGCAGAGTTCGTATGGGGGTCAGTGTGTTACTCCAGTAAGTATCATCATACAACAGTCTTTATATAATAAATATGGGAAGAGAAACGAGGGCAAAAAGGGAGGGAAGGGCGGGACAGAATGCTGAAGATATCTAGATCATCACTGCGATCTGGCCGAGCTATAAGAACCTTCCAAACCATCTTCCTCCGTCAGCTGTCATGACAACACAAGGAATGATTTCCTATCTGATTTACCACATCGTACAAACGCCATTCCTATTTATCCCCACGCATAAGCTGCACTACATGTTCATATTTAAGTCTGCCCTTGTGCCTCCGATGGCGCTAGCAATGGTCATCTGGATTAGTGTGAAGGCTGGCGGAGGAGACGGCCTTTTCAGCAAGCCAGCCACAGTTCATGGCTCTGAACGTGCCTGGTTATGGCTCATGACCATGACTTCGGTGACTGGGGGCTTCTCCACTCTCGCTGTCAACATATCGGACTTTTCCCGATTCAGCAAGAAACCAGGTGGCCCCGTGTGGCAGCTTCCCATGATTCCTTTTTTTAAAGTCCTCACTGGTCTCTTTGGCATTATCGCTGCTAGTGCATCACAGAGCGTTTACGGAACAGTGTTATGGAGCCCACTAGAGATCATTGACAAGTGGCAGGGCTCATCAGGCGGACGAGCGGCAGCCTTCTTTTGCTCGTCTCTGTGGCTTTTGGCACAAATCTGCAACAATATCTCCGCCAACTCGATTTCATTTGCCAATGGTAGGTTCCCCGGGCAGTATAGTTGCTCACACCTATCATTTCGGTACCTTTTCTTATACGGATTGTTCTAACGTATATAGACCTCACTACCATGTGCCCGAAATGGATCAACATCAAACGTGGAATGGTAATCTGCATGCTACTTGGCGGCTGGGCGCTATGTCCCTGGATCATCATTGAGAACGGCACCACGTTCCTCAGTTTCATGGGAGCGTATGCAATTTTCATGGCGCCGATGGCTGGTATTCTATTCTGTGACTACTGGGTCATCAAGCGTCGGAAGTATGATGTTCCAGCACTCTATGACCCGCGCAGCATTTACTACTATCGAGTTAGTTTCCTTGACCCTATCTTTTTTATCACGTCCTTTTTTTTTTCCCCCTTCCGACAAGCGTGAAGAAAGCTAATTAAATAATTAGTATGGAACAAACTGGCGAGCATTAGTCTGCACTGTTGTTGTGATTATTCCCCTGCTCCCTGGTCTGGCAAATGCCGTCACGCCCAATAATGTTTCCATCAATACGGGGTTGAAACACTTGTATTCCATCAATTATCTCTATGGATTTGGGTTATCGAGCACACTATACTTCGCGTTGAATTATTTCTGGCCCAATAGCCAGACGCTTATTCCTGCTGTAGTTCCAGGCGTCGTGGTCGATCGCCTGGCTGGGTTTGGGTCCGATGTTGAGGGTTCAGCGCCGGCGGCAAAGGAGACAGCGCACTCGGAGAAGTCGGCTTCGGGCAGCAATTAGTATTAGTTCTCTTGTGAAGTTAATGAGTATTGATTATTCTGTTATTTTAATGAAGACCAATTGTAAGAAGGTGGTAATTTTAGTGTAAAACTACATCCGCTGTCGCTAGACTAAATAACGGAGAGGAGCCGCCACTTTTGCTTTGGAAGCTCTGAAAGAGCCCACTTTAACATCCATTCAGACCCCGCGATTTCCGCAGCAGTAGGCCGTTCATTCGACCTAAATGACAGCATGGTCTTTACCTGTGTGACTAAACAAACTTTCTCATCTTCTTCAATGACCTCCGCCATGTGTTCCTGCCGTGGCTCCTGCACGGAATCAACGAAACGATTGGCGAGCGACCTACCCGCACCTTCTGATATTCGTTTGCCCTCACTAGTAAACCATCTCGGCCGGGCATTCCATTTTTGCCACCAATCTGGGGTAATATACCAAGGGTGTCTACATGTTCTTTTATCATCCAGTCGCTTGACGGATTACAGCTTTCGAAGAGGGGTCTTTGCCCAATAATATCCCACAGCGTACATGCAAGGGTCCATATATCAGCAGGAAATTATATCGGCTCCTGAGGTAGAAAATAAACCTCTGGCGGAAGAAGTATGGCTGGCGTATTTAGATAATTTCGCTTGGTCACGGAAGGTAGAAATGACTCTCCAAAATCAGTTAGAAATATCTTTGCTTCAGAGAGTGTGACAAGCTCGCTGGCTTTCCCCAGCCAGATGGGCACAACGCCATGGGTGGGAACTCCTTGTGGAGGAGGTTTACCATCAAGGCGTATGATAGGCTCAAGGTGCGGCCGACCATGCTGCTTGTATAATTGCTCGGGAGATAGGTTATCTATACTATCAGGCAGCCGAAGCATTATATTTACCGTATGTAGATCTGCGTCACTATTAATAAATTACCCAAAGCGATAATAATAATTCTACATACCGCCATGAACAATGCCCCGACGATGCAGGAACATCACAGCTTGTATTACTTGAGCCACGATGGCTTTCGCCACCGGTAACTGAAATAATCTTGTATCTGAAGCATCCTTGGCCTCGGCGAGACTCATCATTCCAGGCTCTGTAACAAAGCACCTATGGTGTCCATTGGGGCCTTCAAGGACAAATTCGTCCAGTGCACGAGTAATCAGGGTGTTTCCACCATGTCCATCGTCCCCTGGGTCTGGCAGTGAAAGTGAATCTAGAATGTTGCTCTCCTGGAGATTTACTTCGGAAACTGAAATCTTAATGGCCACGTATTTCTCCCTTTCGTTATCCCTTGCTAACCACGTTGTTGAATCTGAACCAAACCCAAGCTTATGCACAACTTCATATCGGCCATGAAGGCGGTCCCCAATAAGTATGGGATGGTATCCTCCTGGCCGGTAGCGTTCAAGATTTTCTATGTCTTCAAGGGGCATATGCTCAATAGGGGGGCATGTCCTGGAGTTTCACGGGGAGTAACAGCATCTATTCCCGGCTTCAGGACAGTGGTGTATCTTGTGTATCTTGGTGAATAGGTGATAGGACGGAATACAGGAGCTATTTGAGTTCGCTCTGCAAAACGTAGGCATTTTCTCATAATGATTGAAAAAAGGAAGCATAATGAGGAAAGGAAGATAAATCAGCCCCCAATGGGTTGTTAAACAGCAGGTCGGAGAAATAATTTTCCGATACTCTGTTTATCGAGGTACACATTGAGACGGTTCACTCTCTTCCTCGTCGTGTGAATCAGATTGTTACGACCAAACCCATAACAAGAGTCGGCTGGTTTTTGGTGTATTATCAGGGTAGGATCAGGCCAGATTAAAAATAAAAAGTTGTATGTTTCTCCTAGTCGAGTGGCCAAAATAACCTTTCTTTTTGACATGGTGAATGAATGCTGCGAGTTTCAAGTAGTTCGCCTCGTGCTGCCGCTCAGAGTGTCTATGAACTATCGATGACGCCTCTAGTTTGCGGACAACTTTGATTAAAACAGAAAACATTTCATTATGGAATTATAGAACGACGCAGTTATAACATAAAATAACTCTTGTAACAACTGTAAGTACTGCAAAAATAGTGTATCCCTTAATTTAGATCTTGAAAATTGCTACCAGTCAAATTGAACCATCCCCTCCCATACAAAGTCGTCTAAGCCATCACTCCAATAGGGACAGGTCCCTTTGGTCCAACACTTCCACCAATATTAGCCTGGTGCATCGATCGAGGACCCATCTTAATGGGATAGTCGACAGCAGAGTGGAAAAGACCGTAGTTATCCCAGATAACCATATCGCCTTCCTCCGCCGGCGCCAACAGGATGTATTCCGGTTTGAGAATCCGATGCTGGATATCGAGGATAAACTTTCGCACCTCTGAAATATCCTCTACCACTCGGGGCTTTTCATTTGGTGAGCTTCTTAAAAAGAGTTTCCGAGCGCAGATGCTGTGTACTTGGAATGCTTTCTCCCCTGTCAACGGGTTCACCCAGACCATTGGGTACTGTAACAAAGAGAAAAATAAAGAGAGAGAGAGATTGTTAGTGGTTGGCTAAACGTATTGGAAAGGAAGTGGGAGAGAGACGAGGAGAAAAGAAAAAAGAAAAACAAAATATTACCGTCTTGACAGCCGCAGGATCATATTCTCCTAGCTCTTCCATCGATAATCGTTCTCCACCCTCAGCGAGCCCTAAGCCGGTACTGTTTCCCTTGCATCGCTCAATCCATTTATATGGATAGGGTGCATATTCGACCCAGCTGTGGTCTACGAGTCTCTGTTCCGCGGCCGAGAGTAAACCGTACAGCTGCGAGGTACTGAAAAAGGCTGTCCGTCCTGGAGGCGTCTTCATGCTCTTTCCAGACCCATCTGCCCACTCAATCGTGAGATCGGGTCCCTTGGGTAGCTTCACACAGCGCAGAGTAGTGAACCACGCTGGGTCCTTGCCGTACAGAGGCGCATCGATGTGCCACCGATGGAACCGAGTAATTCCGTTCTCGAACTCCTCGAGCGATGGCGGGACAGCGTGGAAGTCATTGCTGAGTCCGCGATCGACTGTGTGGTTTTTGATTCCAAAATGATCCTCGCCTTGAAAACCTTTACCAATCAAACGAACATTTTCGGCCCCGGGGATCCCGAGGACTTCTCGTCCTTGCTATTCTTACCTTCATTAGAACTTCTTTCACTTTGCGCAATGTACGGGAGAGAAGATCAGATGCAACATACGGCAAGTACTCCTCCCTTGGCGCGGAATGTTGCAAGATTTCCATGGCTGTGGCCATCGGTCGCGTTGGGGTCCAGCTTCTTCACAAGCTCCCACTGTTTCTTAGGATCAAGGTCGGCTTGATACTTGACAACAACTACCTTGTGTCTCCAGACAGCTGCCTTGAGACGATCCACGTCTTCGTCTGTCGTACCCTGTTAGCTAAAGCCTCATGATTTACCCGTGCGGTATTGTTCGTGCAACGTACCCGAAATGGTATTCAAGTTGATTCCCGTCACCTTGGCTCCAAACTGGGCCTATATTAGTCTTGCGAACTGATATCCTGTACAAGGCCATAACTGAAGGACAATCCTTACGTTATACTTCTCTTCCGCTGTGCGCTCTAGAGGACACACGGTAAAAGCGGACCGCTCATCTATCATTGATAAACCCATGGTCTACAGCTAGCTGCGCAATCGCTTCTCGGGATCCCAAAATCTGAGAAAGATGAAATGGCTTCAAGTGTGTATGAAGGTTCAATAATATAGTTCAATGACTCTTTCCATGCCCGGTTCTGCTGACCAATGGCCACATTTCTACTCGTCCTCGCCATCTTGAATGCCCGTCACATCGGCCGTCACCGGCCGTGTCTTATCAACAACTAGTGATACGAAAAGCTGCGACGATGATCCCCCGCACATGCACGGTCCTCACCTGCGGGAAAACATCGGGTAGCATATCTAGTTCAAAGGGGATTGAGGCCGGATGTTAGGGGAGCTTATCATGCAGATATCAATGCTTGGCTGCTATGACGTGTAGCGATCAACGTGGTACGGCCGAGGCCTCCTCTCATGCGAGTCTGACTTGGCGGTGCAATTTACGCGGAACACATATGATTAGACGAGATGAGTGACATAGCCTTGGATCTGATTCCAGGTATATGCTAGTATTGAGTTTCCGGGTGTATTGACAGTGATACACGGAAGATATATTCCCTCCCATAATGATGTTACAGCGATAAAGAGGCAAACGACTAAGGAATAGGTATCTTATAAACAATACTATCATTTTACATACTCATCCACCTTTGCAAAGAAACCATCCAAAGCCTTCACGCATCCGTCCAAATCCTGTAGAACAAATTGGTGTCCCACCCCATCCAGCACCGTAACTGAAGCATTATCTCCAATCAAATCCTTGATACCAGCAGATCTCTCCGGAGGTGAAATGAGATCTCCACTCCCAGCCAACAACAAAGTAGGCGCTTGAATGCGACTATAATCCGGGTCTAGATGGTCCAATCCAGCGACAGCCTCACAAGTCTTTGCATAAGCCTCCGCATCACATTTGCCCACTGCCTCTCGCACATGCTCCCGCAGTTCTGGCGCAATCTCGCCCTGTAGAGGGAAATTGGACATCGCGGCCGTGTCGGCCACGGCGCGGATGCCTTCTTCCCGTGCTTTCGTGGCAAGCCCTAACATTCTCTCCCGCGCGACGGGTATATTTGCGATCGACCGTCCGGTTCCGAGTAATGCAAGTCCGCGAATGCTCTCGGGATGTTTGGCTGCGTACTGTGTCGCGATGATTCCTCCAAGACTGTGGCCGATAAGGAGCACCGTTTTTGCGGTTTCTGTGGCTTTGTGGGGAGTTCCTTCCGGAGAGCTTTGGAGAGATGCCACGAGAGATTCCAGGTCGTCGACATATCGTGGGGTGGAGAGATGGACGTCTCGGGAAGAGAGCGGAGTGTTTCCAAATCCCTCCAGGTCGACGGAAACTATTCGATGCTGTTCCGGTCGGAGATGCGGTAGGAGAGGCGTGAATGTTTCGGTTGAGCCGCCTAGGCCGTGGAGCAGGATTGTGAGTGTGCCTGATGGATTCCCGGTTTGTGTAAAGTGAACATTGGTCCCATTGGGCGTTTTGTGGTAGGATGAGGTAGAAGTCATATTGTGGTTTGGTGGTTCTATTCTTCGTGGCACTGCGCTTGTAGTGCTATCTAAGGATTTGGAATGACGACTGGAGTCTGATGTTGGGTGTTTTCAGAAATGCAATGGAGAACCGAATGTTGCCATTATAGAGGACAAACCCCGAGATCGGCCGACACTAGATATGTCCCTCCCTAATCTGCCTAGTAAGGCTGCGGTCGCCCTTCTGATAAGATCAAGCCAAACCCGTGGCCGAGCCTGGACATCCGTTAAAATGCTCGGCTTTTGCGTTACGGCTCGGCCGACCCTCGGGCGTACTCACGATGGTGGAGGCTGAAGATCCATGAGGCGTATAGATAGAGGCGCACAGGATAAAAGTAACTTTCACACCAAGAGAAGAGCCCCCTAACTGTTACGACGATACATTCTGCCCACAAGATGGTATTCGCAATCTCATCCACAACCACTCTCGTCGAGGAGCCCAAAACCCTGACCGTCCGGGAGGTCTACCAACCTCCCGAGGCCATCACCAGCAAGGGCCGAGTGGTTCCCATCCAACATGCGCCCGGGAGCAAAGTGGATTTCGGCGCGGAAGTGTATGGAATTGATTTGAATCATTTCACATCTGCCGATTTCGCCCTGATCTCCGATGCTTTGCACAGACATAAGTTCCTCGTGTTCAAGGAGCAGCCGAAGATGCTGACCCCTCAGCAACAGTACCGCCTCACCTCCTGGTATGTGTTCTATTCGTCCTGGTACGGGGAATAATCTCGATTGGATCTAATGCGAGGTTTTCAAAAGCTTCGACCCCGACGAAAAGACCGGGGGGTTCGCACATGGGGCCGATCCTGTCCTATTAAGTGAGAATGGGGTGACCATTTACGGTCTGCCAAACCGACCAGCCATCAACGCACAACCACAGGTTCATATCCTGGGGCGCGGAGAACTCCCCGAAAATCACTTTGACTTTCCACCGGGTTTCAAAGTTAAAGGCATAGACCATGTCAACTTTCATGTCCCGCCGCATCTCCCCCAGGAAGAGCGAGACAAGGGCGCCAGTCGCTTCTATCAGTGGCACTGGGATGGATCCCTGTATAATATTCCGCCTCCGCGCGTTGGATGTCTCTTGGCCGTCCGGACCCCCAAAGGCCCCGATGTCACTGTGCACTGGGGCGACGGAACGGGGAGGACGATGGATATTGCCCCCGGTGCGACAGCCATGCTGGCTGGCTCGAGAGCCTTGGAAATAATGGATCCCGAAACTCGGGAGATCGTCATGCACAGTCGGATTGAGTACGCACCCCATGCCTTCCAATGGATGTCTACGGCAAGGAGCGCACAATTGGGACATATTCTCGAGACTGAAGGGCGAGAGGTTCCCCTCGATAAGCTCCCCCCTTGGACGGAAGATAGGGTCTGTATTTATCCCATGGTGTGGACGAATCCGGTTACAGGCGAAAAGTCCCTACAGGTTCATGGACAGGGCGCGTTCAAGTTGTATCTCAAAAACAAGCCTGATGGTGAGGAGACCGTAGTTAGCGACCTCAAAGAGGTGAGGGCTTTTATGCACCAGTAGGTTCAAGCTACAGTCCCCGTGTCGGAAGATAGCAATCTAATAATGGTCGTTTTCCTGATGGATAGGATCATGAGTCCGGTCCTATCTCCGGAGAATATTTACGCACATCCCCACAAGGAACAGGATGTCATTCTCTGGTATAATCGCGCTCTCTGGCATAGTATTGTATGTTTACGCCCGTTCCTTGCCTTCTTTGATTTTGATATGTTTCTTAATGAATGCGAGATGCTAACTGCATGTAGACGGAGTTTCCTGAATCATATGGGCCTCGCGTCATGCATCAGTGTAATATTGCTGCCTCAGACCATCCCTCGGGCTGAATTATGCTTCTCGCTGTGGTCTGGGGAGAATAACATGCTGCGTTCTCATAATAATTTTCAATATGTTTATGGTTATAGTACAAATATCAAACGCCGGCCTTCAGACTAGACACGGTTATGTGAAGTTGAAAATGGAGAGAATTAAAAATAATTAAAAAAAAAAAAGCGATGGAACAAAGTAACTTGTGTAGGTTCATAGGTAATTAGTCAGGTAATCTAGTCCATGAACGACTTCTACTTCAGGGTAACTGTGGTTTACTAGCACAATAGTATGCAATATGGAAGCAAGAGCTATTCGATCCATTCCGCTTTCTTTTTGCCTGTCCGTAACGAGCTTGATCACTCAGCTCGCTACTTCTTCACCCTAGCCCACATTACGGACAGTAGTGGTGTGCTTACGTGGTGCCTATAAACAATTGCCTCATCGAACGCTAACTTTCATTTTCCAATGAGAATACATTCGTGGAATCGAACAAACCTATCATACCTAGCCTAAAACTCCAACAATCACTGCCTCATAGTCACCAAAAAGAATTGAATCTCACCGAAGACTCATATAATAGTTGGCCATCCGAGAGTACCAGCAGAGGTAATTCCACAGCTCAAGGGATGATCTCAGCCACTATGCCGCAACAGGAAAATGATGCAGCATGCAGCGGGCATAGGTAGGAGCAAACTTTTGAAAAGAACTGCATATACGTGCATATTGAACTTGGAGAAGCGGTGTAAAATCATATCGGACGTCCGCGGGGTGATACGTGCTGCATAGGACATAACCTCAGATAACTGCCTGCCATAGAAGCGTGCAGTACGTTTGGTTAATCTCAAATGAGCGCTATTCTCTGTGGAGTAAGACTTCCCAATGGGTAGATGTAGGATGAGTTCCGTCGCAACCACCTGTACCTTGCCCAAATGCAGAGATTAGAATCGCCCGTCCTGTGTGCATTGATGTAAATTACCGGAAGTTTAAAGAGCATTTTGGAGGGAGGGGGAAGCTTAACTACTTAGGTACATACCAGTCCATTCCGAGGTAGTAAGTAATCGCCAAAGACAAGCTATTCCTTCCGTCTTGTGTGGACCTTTCTCAATCCTCCTACCAATAACACCTCTAATGTATCACCACATGATGCTCTGTTATTTTTAGGGTTATTCCCTACTTAACCAATCCATGATTTTAGCATTCTCGAACCTGGGACAGGGACGCCGGATCTTTGTTATTATCGATGCATTGCGTCTTTTACGAATGCTTTCAAAATTGGGTTGGCAAATAATTACCATAATAACCATACGAATCATAAAAGTTTGTTGCAAATCACATTATCCCACTGTCATCAGTGAATCATGTGAGAGCCCGAGGCCAAACTTAATATACATCGATAGAATCGGGGGAATCTTGTCCTGCACATCGATTTCGGATCAAGCCACGCACGGTATGGAAAGAATGGCGAGGGAGTAAAGGCAGGCGTCATTGCCCCGCACCGAGACACAGATGCAACTGCCAAGATTACACTGACGTGTCATGACCCCGCAGGGTCTGACATCCACTTCCAACACACAGCTACCCCTCTGCCGTGCATGGTATAGTTATGTATGTCGAGGCTTGGAGTACGGCTCTAGACTTGAAGAGACTATCCCGTGCATCATATCTGTCATATTCATTGCGAGTGGGTGTCAATGATGTAGTTAACGCGCCTAAATGTGAACATCAGCGGAGGTAGCGATATTCATGATGCGTTAGTGGTCTTTGAAATTTAGACTCGAAAAAGAGAGAGAGAGAGAGAGGAAGGGAGAAAACAGGATAACAGTATTTTTCAATCAAGTGATTGTTCTTGAGGAAGAGCGCAGGAACTAGTAGTTATTGTGTTTTCGCAAAATTGGGAAGGGGCTTCCCTGCCCCAATGCCAAGCGAGCTAGGTTAGTGGCGGCCTGAATGCAGAGCTCAAGCAGCAATCACATTAATGCAATTGGGAGCTATGGGGCAGGCCAAGGAAGCCAGCTGGTGGGAGTATCCCCTTCCAAGTCTTTAAAGCACCCTCGAGGTCCGTCTGGAAACTTGTACGCCTCAGTCCCAGCTCTACAACGGAAAACTTAGCCCCCCCGAAAAAGAACCTTCGATATACGCATATTCTGCCACAATGACGGTCACTCAGCCCACTGTCGAGCAGCGTGGCGAGGAGATTCTTGACGTCTTTCAGAAGGCGTTTGGAGAGCTTCTCGCAGCGGACCCAACTGCCTTCCAGGCCAAGTTCCGGAAAATGGCCGCTTCAGCCTTTGCATTCTATCGTGGCACTGCCTGTCTCTTTTACTATGACCTACAGCACGAGCTAAACAGCGACCCATTCCTGAATGAACAAACCAGTCGTATTTGGATGCATGGCGATCTGCATGCGGAAAACTTTGGAACATACATGGACTCCGAGGGTCGGCTGGTATTCAATGTCAACGACTTTGATGAGGCCTCTGTTGGCCCCTTCATATGGGATGTCAAGCGCTTTGCTGCTTCAATCGCCTTGATCGGATACGCTAAAGCTCTTAGTGACAAGCAGATTACGAGGCTTGTCAAGGCTTATACCGCTGCGTACCGCGAGAGAATTCATGCCCTGGCCGCTGGGGAACAAGTCGATCGCTTCACACTGACTACCGCCAAGGGGCCACTACTGGACGCGCTACATACGGCTCGCACACAAACTCGGGCTGGCTTACTGAGCTCTATGACGGAAATCCACAACTACGAGCGATCTTTTACCTCGGGAGGAGGCGCCATCAAGTTGGACGCCGCTACCCGAGAGAAGGTAATGGCTGCTTTCAGGGAGTATGTCAAAACCCTTCCCGCGTCAACTCAGGGACGTCCCGAGCACTACCGTGTCCGCGATGTAGTCGGTCGTCGAGGTGTTGGCATCGGCTCCGCGGGTCTCCCGTCGTACAACTTTTTGATCGAGGGCAACACGGAGGCGTTTGAGAATGACGTTGTGATCTACATGAAGCAATCGGCACCAGCTGCAGTCTCGCGCCATGTCACAAATACTGCCGCCTGCAGTTACTTTCAGCACGAGGGCCACCGGACAGTAATTTCACAGCGTGCACTGCAGGCGTGTGCCGACCCTTGGCTCGGCTGGACCGAGATCGACGGCGTCGGCCAGCTGGTTGCTGAGGTCTCGCCCTACTCCGTTGACCTCGACTGGTCGGACATCAACGACGTGGGGGAGATGGCTTCCGTGGCTGCTGATCTCGGAAGGGCTACTGCAATGATGCACGGCGCGGGCGACGACGACTGCCGACATTCAGAGCTGGTGCCATTCTCGCCAGAGCAGGCGATTGACTCGGTCATCGCCACCGATGAGAGCGGGTTTGAGGAAGCCCTTGTTAAATTTGCACATGAGTATAGTGCTCAAACTCGACGGGACCATCAGATATTTGTGGATCTGTTCCGCAATGGGCGCATTGCGGGCTTGCCCGTTGATGACGAAGTTGTTGTTGGGAGGAGTAAATAGAGACTCGGAGCTTCTACTGGCATACCAAGTAGTCGAGCCGTTAAGCCAACATTGACATTTTCGGGGCGCCGGAAATTGAATTAGAAAAATATCCAAGTTGAAGAATATCGAAAGGGCAAGCCAGAGTCAAACCATTTTATATTTAGGATAGCGCGCTGGTCTTTGGTTGGTACCATAATCAAATCGAGAACCGTGGGTATATCTTGCTGAATCTTATTTTCGTGACTGTAATGGTACACGCGTGATGGAAAACACATTACAGCCAATAATTGGCATAGATATTAGAGCGACCCTGCATATATTGAACGGCATATATGCATTGTACCCAGTGACACACAGTCTGCCATGCTGATTTTAGACAGAGAGGCATATCGAAAACTAAATAGGAAGGTATCTGGTGCAGGAGTACTTGTTCAAATGCAGGACCCTGGTAGTCATGCATATCGAGGAGAAACTTCCTGAAACGGTGCATGTATTAATGTTTTAAAAGGGAGACTTGATGCCGTAGGCACCACGACTGCTTAATTGACCCATGGATACATTATGCATCGGTCCTGCATCAAACCCCTTGATGAAAACCCGTGAAATGTTGCCGGAAATCAATTTCCAAACACGAGTTGGCATTGAACATATTACTCGTTCTCCTTGCATTCCAGGATGTGTTCGACTCTTCTCCGTGTTAAATGACTCGCCAGTGAATGCATACACCCCCCCACCTTGATTAAATAGGGGTACTCCCGGCCGTCCCGCTGCTGCCCTTGGAATCCATATGTAAGGGCTGTGAACTGGTGGATGTGTGGGTCTGGGTCCTCATCGAGTCTCTTGTCCATCCACACAGGTATGCTGTGCATGGGTATATGCCCCTTTGCCAGGGCAATGTTGATCGGTCATGATTTGAGAATGTGAGACCAGAAGAGTAAACATTAGAACCCACAGAGCAGTTATTATCATGTCTATATCTATTCGAGGGAGGGGTGGTAGTGATAACTTTGGATCCTATCCTGAAACCAGCACTCTACCATATGGGCACTGAGAGGATAGAATTGGAAACATGAAAGTTACCCAACTACTGGCTCCGGCTTTGTCTCTCCTCTGTGCGGTACGGGCAGGGGAGCTGGCAGTGATCGATGCCAACTCCGATGCATTACAGCAACACATATGGCTGCGCAACAAATTAATGGCTACCGAGCAAAAGGAGCGTCAAGGTAGGTACCTGTTCCTATGATGCCAAAAAATCCCATAAGCACTCATTTAGCTGAACAGACTGTCAGACTACGCTTTTCGCCAGAATCTCTCCTCCGTTTGTCAACAAGCCGACCAAATTGTACGCGACATCCGCCAGGAAGAGATTGACGACTACTGGCGGGTTCCCGGATCCTATGAAAACCCTGACAATGAGCGCTTTGCGGGTGAAATGTTCCCCAGGGCTAGGGAGTACATATCAAAGACTAAACTATGGAAGGTAGTGCAGAACCTACCTAAGGGAGCACTCCTTCACGCCCACTTGTCGGCGATGTTGCCATATGAGACAATTCTACGCACCATCATCGACACGCCGGGGATGGTTATCTCAGCCAACCAGTCCCTAGCTACAGACCTGGACCGGGAACAGGCCACGATCGTATTCGCTCACGTGAATCACACTATCCCGAATGCTAATCCTGGTATCACTGATGCAGGCTATGTTCCCAATACACAAATCCTAGTGACGGATGTGATAGCTAGCTTTCCTGGTGGGAGAGGCGGATTCACTGATTTTATCAAGAACAAGACCACAATAGCACCTGAGGAGTCTATTCGTCATGAGCTTGGCGTAGATGAAATCTGGAGGAAGTTCCAGGCTTGCTTTGACCCCGCTGGTACCATGTTAACATATGAGCCTGTCGTGCGTACTTTCTACAAGAATCTCTTCTCGCGGCTGGCACAGGACAAAATCAACTGGGTGGAAATTCGGGCTGGCGGGTCAAGCGGTAAGCTCGTACACGAGGGCCAAGAGGATCCTGACCCGAGTCTCGATGTGTGGTGGGATGTGATGCTGGATGAGGTCAACAAGTTTAAAAAGACTGAGCTGGGTAAGGACTTCTGGGGGGTGAGGGTGATATGGTCGGACCCCCGGGGTAAGAGTACGGCGTCCCTTATAAAGAGCATGGGAATTGCCCTGGATCGTAAAGAGAAGTATCCAGACCTGTTCTCCGGATACGATGTCATTGCGCAGGAGGATCTCGGGCGGTCACTGCTCGACCTTGCACCTGAGCTACTCTGGCTCCGTGAGCAGGCACAGTTGCGCAACTTGACAGTGCCATTCTTTTTCCACGCGGGAGAAACACTTGGTGACTGGAATGCTACAGACTTGAATCTGTTCGACGCCGTCGCATTCAACACAAGACGAATTGGCCATGGGTTCAGTCTATATAAGCACCCTGAACTAATCGATGCCGTTGTGGAGAAGAGTATCATGGTGGAAGTGTGCCCGATTTCAAATGAGGTTTTACGTTTGGCAACCGATATCCTGCATCATCCTCTGCCTGCCATGATTGCGCACGGAATCCCGACCGCTATTAGTAATGATGATCCCGCTATCCTAGGGCAGGATATTGCCGGTGTGAGCTACGACTTCTATCAAACTATTCAGGCGTTTGAAAGTCTGGGTTTAGCTGGACTAGTTCGTTTCCCCTTCCCAGCCCTTCGATGCTAAATCCGGTGACACTAACGCTGGCATAGGGCGCATTGGCACAAAATAGCCTTCGCTGGTCGAACTTTGAAGATCAAGAGGATTGGGAGTGGGCCCGAGATATCGATCTCGGTGCAGATGGATCAGGCATAAAGGCTCAGCGTATTCAACAGTGGAATGCGCAGTGGGAGGAGTTCTGCCAGTGGACAGTTGATGAGTATGGCAACTAAATATGGCAAAGGGTGCCTTAATTTGTATCAACAATAGTGGGTATCTTGTTGAAACTAGTGAGAATTGAATAATATCCCGACACCCTATGCGGGCGCGGTATCGTGAGGGGTCAGTGCCTCACGGGCAGCAACAAAAGCTTGAAAAAATTCGTACATGTCTCCAGCACCATCAAAGTAATGCTGACCCCCAATACTGAAATGAGGGACACCCTGTATGCCAGCCTCCCTTGTCTTTCTTGCGTTGCTCTCCACGTCGACAATCCCATCATCTCCCATTAAGAATTTGCGGGTTTCGGATTCTGAGAGTCCACACTTTACTCCCACCTCAACCACGCTTTCCAGTTCGCTGAGATCCCTCTCCAATTCAAATTGATAATGAAATATAGTTTCTGCGATGGTACATTCCAACCCACTCTGGTCACGCTCGGCTAAGAGTAGGAGTCGATGTGCGAGCCTTGAGCTCCCAATGGACCCGCCAAACTTAAAATTAATCCCTACAGAAGCTCCCACCCGTTTAAGGCGCGTTTGGGCTGCCTGTACCTGCTGCATACTCATTCGGCGAAGCATTCGATCTGCCAAATCAGCTCCGCCCGTATCAGACTGAGTCATATCATCGGAGGTAGAGTAAATACCTTGGATGAGAACGCTCTCCACTGGAGGGATCTGGTCAATAAAGTACGGCTTCCATGCGATTTGGAATTGGTCTTCAGAGCCTCCGGGGTATGTTTTCTGGTAAAGAGCAATAGCTTGCTGTAAAATCCGATATCCAATGTAACACTATTTTCCATTGTCAATTCAACCTACCTACATACATACATGAAGCATGCAACGAACAGCAGTCAACATACCCATGGACAAATAGTGTCTGAAATTATCTCAACTTGGATGATAGCCATTTTATTTGATTGATGTGACCGAACTGAATAGGATACTTCCGGGAGAAAGGAGGAGAAGGTGTCGCACCAAATAAATAGGCTCTTAGAACGCGGCTGCCTAAATCCACCAATAATTTCGATGTCTGTTTAGAGCCATGAGCGCACCTGAGGACCTGACGCGAAGCCCAGCAGCTCCGACCGAATAGCTACTAGAAAGTAGTTGAAGTGTAATAAGCCACAGATGCGGCCATTTCACCTGACCTCAAGGTCGTAGCATCTGCTGAGGTGTAACGAAATTTACGTAACGGAAAGGAGTTGGCCCTTGACCTCCCAAGAGGATATAATCATCTCAAAATGACTAGTAATGTAACACGGCGAAAGAAAGAGCCAAATGCCATATGAACCAACCTGAAGTGTTAATACTCTGAATTTTGCCGTCTTAATATGATTATCGACAAGAGTGTCGACTCCGAAATAAGTTCCATCTATGAGATATGAAACCAAGTCAAAGCAAGTTATATTAATCTCAGAAGTTATGGCCTATCTTTCAATATGCATCCGGCCGTTGCTGATGTATAGCTCTTTGCTCATGCCATCCGTTTTCATTCGGACAAACACGTTAGCCTGGATCTTACCAGGATTATACGACACCAGCAAATCCATCAACATAGGAGAAAACGAGCAATACAGGTGGTTTCTGCTGTGGTCAATTGCCCAGCTGCTTTTGAAATCGATTCCGATAACAAACAGGTGGTCATCGTCGTGCATCTCTGTCAGCTGCCTGTTTTGGGCGATTCTCTGGCATCTCATCTGCCTGGTTCATTCCGATTACCGCCAGACCAACGTGAGCAAAATCAAAAATACAATATGGCAGGAGCTGATGGTGCGCAAAACCATTTATCAAGTCTGGACTTCTGTCCATAGGATGGTGCTATTATATGAGATAAATCCAGCTGCCGTGCTTGGATTTTTGTCTAGGATTTGCCCGCTCGAGCCGCAACCCTCGGGCGGGCACCAATGGCTGCCCAAAGCAGCAAAAAGCAATCCATAGAGCCTATCACGGATAGCGAGGCTGACAACCATACGCTCGGAATTTCCATCTTTGACCAGTTTACGCTCTTAAACGGAATAGCACTAGTGATAAAAGCCCAATAATCATGCGCCAGGGCGAGGATGCAAGGTTTGCCGAGTGTGCTATCCAATAATATATTTAGTCCCAGTGGCGGAGCTTGAGAGGGCGCCAGAGGCTGTGATGCTTATGAAGGATGGTGTTCACCTTTCTTTCCTGACGATGAGACGTGTCAACCTCCACGCACTGGCTAGCAGAGCCCCTTACTCAATAAATACTTCATGAGATGCCAGCTCCTCATCGACTTTCAAAGAGTCATCTTAACGCCGATAATATCCCCGTTAATTTCCCCGACGTGCATAGTTCCTTTGCGTTTCCTTGTGGCTCTCGTGCCACAGAGTGGTCCGCAGCCCCGCAGTCCTCCTCGCCGATTCTACATCGGACTTCGTAAGTGGCATCGATTGAGGTCTGAATGCCCCCGCGTGCTTAAATTAGTCCAAGAAATTCATAATGGAACCGACCCCGCCGTATCCAGTTGATGGTAACCATGAACTTTCTGAGCCAGAAAGCCCCGAAACTCAGAGAATGAATGTTGGCGACCGTTGGCGCCGACCAGTCGAGGATAATCGCGTGCCATCACTTCCCCCGCGACCCAACCCTGCGGTAATTGCTGCCGAAAAGTCATACGCAAAGGCGCGAAATGAATCAACACAGCCAAATATTGTTATAGCGGTGCCACGGGAATATAAAGAGCCCCATGCACAGCAGTCGAATACCTCAAGAGCACAGGCTCCACAGCCTTATCTGCACCGGACTAAAAATTTTGAAGTATTGGGTCCCCGACCACTAAATAAAGAGCCAGCCCAGCCGACACCCAATAGTTCGATCGATGAATTACAACAGAAGATTGAAGAACTCCAATTTCTTCTCTCGGAGGCTCCATCTGCCGATGGAGTTAGGCAGCTAGAAACCGCTCTTGATGCAGAGGTTATACGGCGTGAAACAGCAGAGAGTGAGCTAAGCAAAAAGACGAGCGAGGTTGAGGAATTTCGTAAGAAATGGAAGAATGCAGCCCGGGAGCTAGACAAATCTCGATCTCAAAATCAGGGTTTTTATCAAGTTACAGACAACTATCTCGTTGATTTAGTAACTCATCTCCGATATAACATACGAAATTTTGCAGTCCAATATTTTGGGGGGGAACTGCGAAGGAAGCCGAAGTTTGACGACCGGGAGTTTTGGGATACATGGATAGCGCCCGCTGCCCCCGAGTATGACAAGTTCCTATTTTCACCAGTCAGACGTCCCAGTATGATACAAGCCTTCCTATGGCGATTTCTCGTTAAATTCGTGTTTGACAAATTCCTATGGACGGGCGATTTGGAGGAATGTATCCAGACAGTGTGGAGTGAGCTGAGACCAGGTAAGCTTCTACCCCGAGCTCAAGCTTAGATCTGTGCTCTCGTTGATAGATATAAATCCTAGAAGGGTTTCTTGACGCTGGATCAAGTGTGGATCCTGAGGTAGAGAAGAAGTTCCAAATCTGGGTTGCTAACACGACGGGCCTGCTGTTGGAGGTCCAAGGAACGAAACGCCAACCAAAGGTCGAAAAACACACGAAGGAGAAGATCCAGTTATTAGCAGAGGAGATTTCTGACACTCTTGACCCATTCACAGTCACTCATGATGACAGCTATCTACCAGAGCTATCACAGATCATCGAGAAGGCCATCACGCTCGACAAGGAGATAAGTCGACAAGTTGCACGAGTGGAATGGATTTGTGATATACCGAAACGGGAATGGGCATTTGATCCGAAGACAATGGAGGCTGAAAAGGGCGAAAAGATTCCTCAACCCAAAACGCAGATATGTCTCATTGTGGCCCCCGGCGTGAGGAAGCGAGGGAAATCAAGTGGCAATGACTTTAATGTAGAAAGCTTGCTGTTGCGCATGGAGGTGTCGTGTGAGCCTGCGACAGGGGTTGAGAGCGAGGGAAATAGGATTTGGAAACGCCCACAATAAGTGAAGTTGCAGGTACATTGATGTTGTCGCCTCAGGCGTGGCGGCACGTGTTACTCTCCTCAAACCGATTTTCTCTCAAAATGCTATTCCAGTCTCTTGTCGCTTCTATTTATACCTCCGAGCATGCTTGACTTGGATCCTGCTGGCGATTCAACCCTCCCATCGCGCCATCGTGCATCGGCGTAAAATAGCACGAACGAACCATAGGGCATGACAGGATCTCATCTAAGGTCGCCCCAACCTAGGGGTCTCAGCAACCTATAGTGAGCACGAATAGAAATAATATGTGGGTGCGCTCAATATATCACTACCGGTGGGATATTCCCGCACATAAGATTCCGCTTACATCGAATGCCGGCACCCCCTCTCAGTTAAACCACGCAAGCATATCGATAATAGTATACGCGATGCCCACAATGTTTTTCAACATTATTGCATAAGGATACTATTAAAAGCCTGCAGCCAATGATAATCAGAATTACCTTATACTTATCCAATACCCTACCATGGTGAATGTCAGGCCACAAGCCAGTTCGAAAGCCTCACTCGTCACCTCGAGTCCCGCAAGAGGTGGAACAACGTATAAACACGGTCCGAATGGAAAGTGGCATGACCGTTGTGGCATTATCTTGCGTCAGCGGGTGGTATGGATACATCAAGCGCCTCAATATCGTGCGTGTTTGTCCACAGCTGATATCATGATTATTTCACATTTAGAACGAGCACCATATCATTACCCCCACCATGAAGATGGGAAAATGGGTATAAATTAGAGGATCAATTCAACACAACCCGCTTAATTCTTCATTTCAAACATCGTTCCCTACCAGAAAAAGATATCCCACATACAAAATTACAGTCAGCTAGCAAACCACGGCGTTAAAATATCCAATCAGAATGCTTGTCGGACACACCCACCGCGGTCGCCCCTCTGCACTCGGGCGGTTGTTTGACGACTACGAGAACTACTTCTTTAACCAACCAATGGAGGCTACGGGTCGTCGAACATTCGCGCCTACTTTCGACATGCGGGAGACAAAGGACAACTACCAACTCGAAGGAGAGCTCCCTGGAGTAAAGGAAAGTGAGGTAGATATTGAGTACTCGGACCCGCACACGCTCAATATCAAGGGCCACACCGAAAGCTCTTCGCAGAGAGAAGGCGAATCGTGGTGGGTGTCGGAGCGAATGAGGGGCGATTTTCGTCGCACCTTTACCTTCCCTTCGGACGTCAGCCAAGAAAATACGCAGGCTTCGCTGAAGGACGGGATCCTTTCTGTTACAGTCCCAAAGGTTAATCAGAAGCCCGAAATTATGAAGGTTAAACTCGTGACCGATTAATCGGAATCTATATCTGGGGAAAAGGCGGGGAAGGAAAGCAAAGGGGGAGGCGGGGGAGGGTTGGGTGACGGTTGGTATATTTTGAGTTTATTTCACAAAGCAAAGTAAAATCCAGTCAATAGCAGGGTCTGGTCAATTGCAAAATTGAGACATTACTGCTGTGGCAAGAATGGATTGTAATAGGCTAATAGGCGTAGGTAGTTCATTGTGAATTCAGAGTATCTGTGTCCAGGTGACCCACTGACATCATGCATATCATCATAGTAACCTTAATTTATAGCTAATTTTTGCACCACACATATAACTTTGGCCGGATAGATTAAGAATGACTTATTGTTTGATCATTAACAACAGTGGGAAGTAGGAAGTACGATGTTCATCCACCTTCTTAACCGGGCAGCCAGAATCCACAGCCATCCTTCTCGCTACATTTCTTCTCGGGAACGCATTCTCCCTCCTATAGTTTAGGTGGATTTGTGAGCAGGATGACGAGTCTAGTTTTGAAGAATAATTGCAATCACGAAATGGCACACTTACACAATTGCGGTAAAATCCCTCGTCACAGAAGTACCCAGCAACGCAAGCAAAGGTATCAATGCATACTACTTCACCTCTACCTTCGCCCACACACTGGTAATAAGGACAAGTTGGTCCACAATCCGAGTAGTATTGATTTCGAGGACCCTACGCGATTGGGGGCCATGGTATGGTTAGAATTTCATCATGATTCATAGCGCAGTTTACTAAAAAAAGAAGAGGGGAAAGTAAAGCTTCTCTCACCGAGCAGGTATCATCAGGCTTATCTGCTCCAGCAACTGATAGTCCCGCCGCCAACAGGACGAGTAAAGAGAGATATGATTTCATTTTTCCTTTTTTATTGTTCTTTTTCACGTCAGTCTAGATTGGATTTGAAGAAGTAATAGTTAAAGAATGAGGCAAAGGACAAGCGTAAAATCAGGGGAAATCTGAGTTGACCTTCTGGATTTCGGAGAGTCAGAAGTGGGTGTTCTCAGCAATTCTTATATGCGTGAGAGGGTTGGCCCATTGGCTGGGTAATCCAGTCAATTTCCCAAAAGGGAGGGAGGGGGACATTGGTGCTAACATTAGCCATGCCTATAGATCATATCTATCCTAAGACACGCAGCTGGCCAGGTCAATCCTTGAACCGGGGTATTTTGCACGAGGAAAAGACAACACAGAGCAAACGCAGCATCGTAGTTGCATATACCCCAGGTATAGCAGCGTATTTATTGAAGAAGAGAGGAGCATGGCCCTGCCACGCGGAGGTTCTTCCCGCCCAGAGTGAGACCGCCAAGCCCTAGACCCATGTTCTAATACGAGGATAGGATGCCAAGACGCTGTGGTTCCATACTCTTCTCCCTATTGTCTCGCTCTAAGAACACCAGTCTGGGGATATAGTTTGCTTGGTGAGACATAGCTGTCGATGTCTGAGATAAGACCGGGTAGTTTTCTTCAGGAGATGCGATTGTCTCCGCTAAAAGCCATGGGCATTGGGTTAAGTAATTACTCCCCCACCTGTCACATCATAAGGCTTCGTGCCGTCGAACCTAGGTAGGGGAAAGGAGATGTATGATCAAGCGAAGCACTTCATGAGGGGCTGAGCTAAACTGAACGTTTTTGTGTTGTGATTCCTTCGTGTCTAGACTTTCATCCAATACCACCATCACACTTCCTTCCTTGCAGGATTACATCCCTTGATGAATCCTGGCGAAGGGACCCCCTATTGCTGGCGAGGTTATGTTCATATATTGAAGATGTTGTTTCTAAGGTTATGCTCCAATTGGCTGTTCACTTTTCAGGCCCGAGGAATAAAGGAGCCTATAAAACTCAACGGGGAACTAGTTCAACGCATGTAACGGGCAGCACATGATAGTTATAACGCTCCTATTATACATTTTCGCTCGCTAAAAGTTTCTCAAGTTATTATACTTTTTGGCTTTTTCGTGTCTCTTTGTATCACCGTAGTTCCAGTATGTTGTCGCGGGCTTTAGAAATATAGAAATGTATGGTAAATAGGTCTTAAGATATTCTGAACGAGGATTTTTGGAGCAGGGAACCACCTTAGTATATAATAGGGCTCGCCGGTAAATAGTGCGGGCCTAGCATCTACCGATTAACTACAACTACCCTGGTCCCCTGAATCGACCGAGAGGGGTCCGGAGCAAATGACGATGTGTGTCGGTAGACAGATGCTGAAAATAAAGAAAAACTGCTCCACATTTGATCGGCAGTGCTGCTGTAGTGAGACCTCTTCGCATAGGCACACTTCTTCCGTCGCGACCGATAAAATATGCCAATGGACGAACAAACACAAGAACCACCGGTAGGGCTCGGCCTGCTCATCCTGGTAAACTCGATATGAGGCATGTGAGTAGTATCTCGTCGTTAATAATAATAGATACCCAGGTGGCATCAAAACTCCAAAACAGGCAGGTATTTTTGAAGCTGCCGCAAGGCGATGTTAGTAGGCTTCCTTATAAACGCTATTTGCCGAGAAAGAGTTGGCTAGATGGGTTAGTGGCTTTTGATAGGATTCCCACATGATGTTTTGGCTGGATTGAAGGATTGTTGTTGTCCGAAGAGGTCTCTTTCAGGTCGGATAGATCCCGCAACCGAAATTTGACTTGCATCTCGGCTGGCAGCATGGTGGAAGGGAATACCACATGACTGAATTGACCTGTTGGATCATCACATAAGCGTGGGCGCATTTCGCGCTCCAGCGGTATGACTAGAAACAGAGGGCTGGGTTGGTAAGGACACAACGATTGTGCTCTCTGAAATGCGAAACCCACCATTGTTCGTGCCCTCCAACTCCAGTCATGGATTTAAATCAACACCTGTGAGCACTTGATTACTCTACGTTTAGCGGAAAGAGAGACCCAAATAATCTTAATGGGCATCATTTATTGCAGAAACGACCCACTAGGAAAAGCACAAAGCCCCGTATGGCGGTGAGATCATCGGTATCAATGTGATCCACTCCTTCTATAGCTGACTCGAGCTTTCTCGCCTTTCCACGCCGGAGATTTTATAGAATCCCTCATCGCTCATAGTACTGAGAGTTATATAGCTCACAGAAAGTGCAAGGGCAGTTGGGACTGGATCAGGGGCCACCACGACGCTTGTTGTTCAAATTCTCGATCTGGGTCGCTCATGGACGCTAGGACCTCAACAGCTGTCACCAACTGATACTAAAAAAAAAAAAAAAAAAAAAAAAAAAGAAAAGATGCAAGATAGTTGACAAAGATTGCACACTTGCTGTATGGTAAAGACCTCCCGAAAACGGTCGATGAGAGGTTGAGGTTGTCGCTCTTGGGCTCCTGTGCCGTTCCTAGTATATTATTCTGCGGGATTAGATAGGTGTCTTTTTTTCTTTTTTTTCTTTCTTTCAACAGCTTTCCCACCGGTCGTTCTCGAATAGCGACTCGTCCTTATGGACTTGGTCCATATCCATCTCAAGTCTCTTTGGTGAGCCTGCTCCAGTCCGACCGTCCTCTTGGGAGATGAGGTCGCTCAACCGCAATGCTGGTAACGTTGCTCTTTTGGCAGTTGGTGCATGGATGGAGTTCGTCATACTTGACCTTGCGGCGCTTGCACCTTTCACACGTCAGTTGAGCTTTGCGATCCAGGGAGACGGAGGGGGATGGGTTGTGAATCGTTTTCCATGTTGGATTGGTTGAGGGAGACCAGAACATGCTGGGGGATTATCCATAATACTCGACACAAGTCATGGCCTCCTTCTTCCTACTCGGGTAGATTTACTACGGAAGCGCCTCATACAACGTATTCATTAACTTTCCTGCTAGTATTCCTGTATTTAATTCATAGCCATGGTTGGGAAATCCGATAGTTAGCGTGCTAATGCTATTGATGTTGAGATGCCTTTATGGTACACTAGTCCTAATTATCCATAATGCACATATATAGAGATGTTGTATAAACTTTTTGCACACTTTTTGTTAGGGAAAAAAAGGGGAAAGATATCAGAGATATCAGTTGTCAAGTCTCACTGGAACATACAAAGACGACAAAAAGTAGGATTTCCCAACGCAGAAAAAAAGGAAGATTGCCTGCAACCAGTCATGTGTCAAGACTTCGACACGTCTCAATCTGCGGCTTTATTTAAAGGGTAAGAAAGCCCGTCAGATAATCGCGCTTTCCCAGAGGAACACCCTTAGCCCTCAAGATCCCATAGGCAGTATCAAGATGGAAGAAAAAGTTGGGTAGTCCCCAGCTAGTTGCATAAGAATGAGGGGTGAAATCCAGCTCAACAGGGCCCATAGGCGCCTTGAACTTCGTATCCTCCTTACCGGCTATAGCGGCCGGGTCGAGAGCCTCGAGCTCCGCGATCGCCTTCTCAATGCGAGCATAGAAATCTTCAAAGGTCTTGTCCGTATCCTGGAAGTCGCCAGGCTCACTGAGCGTCAGGCGCGACGCAGTCTTGCAGGCCACAGAGGTGGCAAGAAAAACTTGGAAGGGGAGAGGCCGCATATCCTCATAGAGACGGCTATTGACAAGATCATCAAGGGGGATACCCTTCTCTTGGGCGTAGGCCTCTGCCTTCTTGAGGATGGCCGTAAGCGACTTCAGGCCATTGATAAAGACGGGGATGGTAAAGGTGTAGAGTGGAGGGGCCATTGTAATTTTCTTCTGTTGTTCTTGGTATGTGGAGATCCGGTCAGGGTGGCTTGAAATGGAGGAATGCGAGATGCTTTTGGCTCTGCTGATTGCTGTGTTGATTCAATAAACAGCGCAAAGGCATTGTGGCCCTTTTATGCTCCCCAGCTCCCCCACCCCCCCGCACTGGAGCTCTGGAAGATGCCTCCAATTCGATACATTGGTTTTCACTGGAAGTTACAATTATTAAGCACAATCGATTCCACGGGTTTCCACTGAGCCAGACCGCTGTGTCAATCTTTTCCTGGTGTAACAGCCGCAGGGATCCTCGTGTTGGTTTTGATGTTTCTTGCCCATTCTTCACCGGAGATAACAACCTGTAGGTTAGGTGCCAATTAAACAGGGATTAATAATCACGTTGATCCCGAGGGAGTTAGTAAATTAACTGCATTGATTTGAGGATACGAGGAGTCACTCGTGTTGGTGACAAATCCATTCCGTGTTCAATAAATTTATCCGTTGTCCGACGCTAGCCAATTTGGGAACGATGCACTGCCAATCTTAAATAGGGAATTGTTGGCTTGTTACAACCCAGAGGTGTTGAGCCAAAGTGCCATTCACTCTAGGCCACGTTTCAGATCAGGATAAAAGAGGACACACTCGTGACGGAGATGATTAATAGAAAAAAGGGGTTATGAGTTAACTCCGATATACTGAATGCAATTAATAATCACTCAGTCGCATGGACCTCAGGGTCTCTTATCCAGGGAAGGAGTAAAAGGCAGGTACCTAGGTAGGTGCTATTGAAGGGCTAACTAGGTATCTTAACTCGAACCGGTGGATGGTTACCTGGAAAAAAGAACTCTGCCAGGTGGTCTGGGATGGCTCCGGAACAAGGTTCCCTTGCCTGACTGAGCCCAAATACCGAGTAGGAGTGCACACTGTCCAGGTATTGTTATCTCAACTCAAGCGGCAGGTAATGCAATAGCGGAGGAGTTCCATCTTTCTACCCCTGGTGTATCTCGCAGGTCTGCTAAACTGAGAGAAGAAGGGTCTCCTCCGGTACTGACTGGTCCTCAGAAGGAATGAATTGTGTTACGAGATCATTCGTCCGTAGGAAACCCAGGTAGTCCTTCACCACTTTTGGTGAAGAGCACCCACGATCTCTATACAATAATTACCTACCGCTCACTCCTCGCCAGGCCAATGGCCTCCGATCTTGTATCCTACCGCACCAAAGGTAAAAATATCACGAGTCACGTCGCTTTTGCTCAGTCCCCATTTGTCATCTCCCCTTACTCCCAGCCTGTCTACTGTATTAATACACAAAGAAGGGATACTTGTTTATATTTGGAACTATATGACGGTATCAATAGTCAGGAGCAAGTGGTATAGATGACATGACTGAGGCACTGACGTATTCGCTGTGGAGCGAAGCGAGATCACATGTCAGGATCAACATTAACAACTTCAAGGCCTAAAGCCACGTTCAGGTTCAATCAACATGACGCCATTCGATGCTAGATGCGTACATTACAATCCATCAGTCGCCAGGCGCGATCCGCAGGGAAACCCCTACGCCTCCGGATCGACCGCTAAGAGGGGGGGATAGCCCATTACGCAAAGGTATCGACATACCACCCATTCTCCCAGTTATACATGTTGTAAGGGGTCACGCCTGAGAGTACAGGGTACCGCACATGATTGTCGGACACTTGGCATGTCGTCCCATTGTTCAAGCAGTTTGCGAGAAACGTTCCCACATGTTTACCCTCAAAGTACGCACCATGGAGATAGCCAAAGAACTCTTGGCTGGTAGCCTCGCCGGCGAAAAAGAGATTTCCCACATTGGTTCGGAAGTTCTGGTGAGCCTGGAGACTGGTCGAGGGGGGCCAATTAGAGAACGATCCATATGCCCTAGCAAGATGCAATGTTAGCACAGTATCAAGAACCTCCACGACGAATAGAGACACGAGCACAATTCTCATACCAGGGAGTCTGGGACCACCGTGGATACCAAATGCTGACAGGATCGGAAACGTTGCGGCCAGCCATCTTGCGAATCACCTCCATAATCTCAGCCTGGGTCTCCGCTTCTGATTGCGATTCAACTTGATATGACTGTTTGTTGACAACGGTAGCAATCACAATGCCAGATCCTTCGAGAACTCCTGGCAGATCAAGCGGTTGGAACTGCGGGTAATGACCCCGCTCGCTTGGATCCGCATATAACATGAACTGGGCATTATCCCACCAGCGGTCTTCAAATTGGAGAAAAATCTTTGTATATGTGCCCATCTCAAAGCTTGCGATTGCTGATTTTTTCCAAGCGGGCAGTTCTGGTGAAAACTCAACCCGCCCTCGCTGCAGCACGCCGACTGAGAAAGTCATGATAGCATAATCAGCTTCGATGCATCCTTCATCCGTAGTAACAGTGACAGAGTTATTCGTATATTCAACGGCCGTCACAAGCGTGTTGAGTTTAACTCTTGGATCGTTTTCCTCAAGGAAAGTGGCAGCTTCGTTCCGAATGATGACACCAAAACCCCGCTGGTCATAGGAGAAGAGGTTCTCATCCGAGAAATACTTAAATGTGGCGTTTTCTGCGACAGAGGTGAAAATCTGAGAGCTCTCTTCGGGTGTGAAAGCATACTCCCCGTCAAAGGAGAACCACTCTGCAACTTGAGAGTAGGCGTCATACTTAGCGGGATCCCAGTCCTGTACACGAAGACCGGCCCGGAACGTTCGATCTTGGAAGTTGTTCATCAACAGGGATCCTGCATCAACCTCCGTTCTTGCCATAGCTTCACTGAAGTTGTCGACATATTCCTTATAATCGGTTACACCATTTTCATCATACATGGTCAAGTTTTCCGCATCGGTCACCCTAACGCAAGTGTTAGCAATTTTACGGTCGAGTTCATTCAGAGGTAAGCCGTGCGCACAAGGTAGTCAAGTTATATTTCAAGGCCTGATGAGTGTTAGCAGTTTGCAACCTTTATGCGATATGGACGACAAAAGACACTAACCAATGAGTAAATTGGGTTCTGGGGGCCACCCTCCGAGCCCAACCCTTGGACCTATCCCCGGTGTTGTCAGTACTCTCCTACTCGACAGCAATAAATGGTAAGCCTACCCAGTTCGCACCGGCTTCTATTGTGTATTTTTTACCCGCTCCAAACTGCACATCGCGCATCCGTCCGCCAAGCCGGTTTTGGAACTCGACGATGATAAAGTCAGTTACGGAGTGGTTGCTTAATGATTGCTAAACTCCCAGGAAACATCAGTTTATCGCCTCCCGCCAACAGGACAGCATTATTGGGGCTCATACGGCAGCTGTGATTCCCGCTACTCCTCCCCCGCTTTAGCACGATCGTTAGCGCCTCTTCTATCTTTCCAGCCTGAATGCCATCCTGTATAGCTTGCAGGAGTGCCATGGATTAACCTATACATACAGAATTGCCACCTTGGTCCGCTCACATGTTTGGGCTTGTACTGCCACAGCAGCGGCCAGTGCGCCACACCAGGCGATGTGTGACTTCATCTCAGCCGTGTCAAAGTCCTTACCCCAGATGCTGGAGAGTTATCGACAGAGAGAACGATGATGAATCGATGGACCGCCATCCACGGGAGGTCGCGAGGATATAACGGCCATTCTCCCTCCTAGCCAACATAGCTTTCCCTGGGATCGACATTGCACGCCTAAAATGAAAGAATGGAATAGTCACAATTAGCGATTTGCTAAGCGATCTTCCTAAATCATTACCCTGTGCATCGTGGTACTTAGCCATGCAATCCCACCAAGGGCTCGTGCATAATATTTTCATACTTCGGTTGCCGTCTCGCCGGGGCCCCAGTGTGGCCATGTACTCTGCAGGGTGTAATTCAATAAACCATAAGAGACATCTTTCCGTGGGTGCGGGGATAGGCCCCCCGGCAATTTTATTGTGAATTACATCGGATCCCATGACGGGGTAACCTTGCCTCGTTGTAAATGTCCCTGCAAGGGGCCGGAATGCCACCAATGTAGCAGCGATCATCTCTCTAAGGTTGCTACACAGAACCCGGCACAACCATGACTCGTACGGCGGAATGGTAGCCTCCATCCACATGCTCATCATCAATATCAGCAGAACCTTTTAGGGGGCTACCCCCGGACAGGCCAGCTCCGACGGCCACATGAAGACATGACAGGGTTATACATTGTCGCACATACGTAACGTTCTGTGAGCTCCAGCAGTTTCCGATACGCTTCTAGCGCTAGGAAGATGCAAGGAGTCGGAACAATGCAGGGATAGGCTCCATTCGCATGAACTAGTCAAGACACTTATTTCAGTACCATGTACAATATGCTGGGAAGCACACTTGTACCTAACTAACTCTGTCAATCATAAAGATCAGATCGGGGCAATATCTCAGAACCAACATGATCCGGAAGGGCAATAGTGAGTTTATATTAACTCTCCTCCCTATCCGCTCTCAAGTCGAAAAGAGCAGCAACAACAACATCGTAACTTTAATCATACTTCACGAGCAAACATTCCTATGATCCCGAAAAAGGAACAATTCGGTGGATCTCTTTAGGGAACAGGGTGAAAGTGCTTGGTAGGCTACTTTCATAAACCATCGATTAACATAAATTTGGATCGTAGGCCCAAGAAGTTATACTTGTATTTTCGCTATTAAGATGCTGTTAAGGCAAGAGGTGAAAGATGGGAAAGCACAGAAAAAACTAGAAACACTGATCAAAACCAGCTAATGCGTCTTTCAACTAGTGCCAAGAAATTATCTGGCGTCGGTCTCACCGTAGAGACAAACTCTATGGATAACTAGTTTGAGCTCCAGGTCATACTCGCTCGCTATTGCCTGGAAGTCCTGTGTGACCATCCAACACCGCTACCAGCACCGTACTTGATATCAGTTTTTTAAAGTCCTGCTTAGCCGTCTATAGCTAGTAGGCCTCCATTTAGCAGGTGGCATCTCATGGTAGTCTAAATACTCGGTGGCAGCACACAGCCAACGATTGAATGGAAGGGCTAGGAATATCTGGAAGACCGTGCAAAGAGATCGTTTGCTCCATTTTTCTCGCGCTGCACATTTGGTTGTCAGCACTAGCACAGGCTAAAAAATACATAGAGTCTGCCCTACCTATGAACCACTAAGATTTTTCCCTCGTAAGAAAACAAGGACAAGACTCCTGATCGGCCAAAGATCAATACTGATTCGGGGATATATATTTCGAACGAGAAGGAATACGAACGCAATCTAACCAGACTTCGTCATAATCCGACGATTTGCTATCTTTAAGATCAGGGTTATTATGTGCCAGGCAGAAATACTATTATACCAGAAAGCCCATATTCAATATCTTTTTTTTTTTGTGGTATGATGGGATTGTTGACAAAGCTCCTGCTTTTGTTTAATCCGTCACGCAAAAATTATGTAACTTTCCGACGCTTTGATCCTCTTGCTATATCCCCACATGTTGCAACCTTCATAGGAAGACGAATTTTGCATCCTGGCTAGTCCTCTCAGGACCGTTCCGATTGTGATAATTTCTAGGACTAATTCGCAGCTTGGCCTGTAGAACTATTTGCTGTGATGAGGTGGGATACGCCCATTTGCCTGAGTATGTTACGATGTTTGTCTCGTCCACATTTCTAACCGGCCACCCTTTTTCCTGGAGTTCGAGATTGTATTTGGGAGCTAAGAATGGAACATTAATAATATCTCAACTCTCATTAGGAGGAACAATGAAACACGTCCGGACGAGAATGTGAGGAGAATGCCAGTTAGCTTGTTCCCCAGGAGCAGGGGTGGAGAATGGCGGAAGCTTCGCTACCCTCACCAATACTAACTAGAGCGACTGCAAACGTAGAACCCACCCCTGTTCAGCCTCGACCAGTCATCGACAAGAAATTCGTCTAGTGGAGTAAAACGAAAGACCAAAAAAAAAAAAAAAAAAAAAAAGAAGAGAAGCCCAACGCGGGGGTTGAACCCGCAACCTTGAGATTAAGAGTCTCACGCTCTGCCGATTGAGCTAGCCGGGCTGTTATGAAGAACTTCGTATTCATAACTGAATACAAGTAATCGCCAACATGGAACTTTTGCTTGTGACCTTCCACACAAGAGTATATAGAACATGACGCCTCATCGCATGTGAAGCGTGGAAAAATGCCAGTTGGACGGCCTGGCCATCCTTGCTAGCGAGGGGCGATCTCTTGTCAGCCCGACATCTCACCGTTGCCGGAAGGATTCACGAATTAAACATATAAATCCTCGAGAGGTTCTCATAAAGTTTTGCATTAACCTTGTTTCTTTCCCCCCCCCCTCCCTCCTCCATTCTGATATTTTCTGATACACCCAAACCAATCGCAATTCGTGCGCAATGTGGTCACTTGTTTGGACGCTGTTGCTGTTAGTGGTGGCGGCAGGGGCGCACACAAGCTCTGTTGATGTCGATCTGACGACTCTCTTGGCCGAGCGGGGGATCGACGTGTCTAGATTCGATACGTTGTCAGACTGCCACGCTGCCGTCAGTTGAAATTCCCCTATTCAGTCAAAGAAGAAGAAGCAAAAAAAAAAAAAAAAAAAAAAAAAATTAACACGATGTAGTGTCAAGCCTTGAGCCACACATACGGACCAAACCGCGTATTGGCTCCAAACACGACCCTGTTTGAAAATGTCACGGCGTCGTACTGGTCAGCTCAACAGGCGGCAGTCCAGCCCTCTTGCATTTTCTTCCCCCGGCTGAAACGGGATATCTCGACCGTCGTGCTGCTGTCCCGTCGGACGGGGTGTCCCTTCGCCGCGAAAAGTGGCGGCCATGCAGCCTTTGCCGGTGCATCCAGCAGCCCCAAAGGCATCACAATTGTGTTTCGGGATCTCAACAAGGTCCATCTCAACCCCGACAAGACAGTGGCCTCGATCGGACCCGGAAACACCTGGGGAGATGTTTATCGCGCACTCGAACCGCATGGACTCACCGTGGTTGGCGGCCGTGCCTCCGGGATTGGAGTCGGCGGATTTACCACTGGCGGTGGAATCTCCTTCTACTCCAACCTCTACGGATGGGCCCTAGACAACGTTCACAGCTTCGAAGTCGTGATCGCCAGCGGTGCCATTATCACCGCCAGTGAGACAGACCATGCCGACCTCTACTGGGCCCTCCGCGGCGGCGGAAACAATCTAGGTCTCGTCACCCAATTCAACCTCTTCACCATCCCTAGCGGCACGCTCCAAGGCACCACACGCGTCTTCGCCGAATCTGAAGTCCCCGATGTCATCCGAGCCTTTGTGCATGTCATCAATAGCGCCGCCGGCGACGGCAACGCCCAGCACTACGTCGCCTTCCTCCATACACAGGGCATGAACATCGCATCTGCAGAACTCACCTATGTCGAGGATCTCCCCGATCCACCACCCATCTTTGAGCCCTACCGGGTCATCCCAGCACTCACTGACACATCGACTGCCCGCACCCTCGTCGAATACGCCGACTACATTCAATCGTTTAGCCCAGGCGGTCTCCGCGAAATATACTCCACGCGATCTGTCCGTCTCAACGAAGCGTTCGCCATGTGGGCCGTGAATCACTTCTACGCCGTCCTCCCACAGGTCGCTGACGTTGCCGGCGCCAACCCGGACCTCATCTACCAGGCTATCACGCGCCCGATGTTGCAACATATGACCCAGCGCGGTGGGAATACCCTCGGTCTTCACATTGAGGACGGACCGATCCATATCCTTCACATCTCCTTCTGGTGGGCGGATGCGGCGGACGACGCCCGCGTATATCGCTTTGTCAACGATTATTGGGATGCGGTGGTGGCCCGGGCGAAGACGCTCGGCCTTTACAACGAGTATATCTACATGAACTACGCGAGTATGTTTGAAGATCCGGTCTCCGGGTATGGTGAGACCAATCACGCGAGGTTGCGGCAGGTGGCGGAAAAGTATGATCCAAAACAGGTTTTTCAAACTCTGCAGCCGGGATACTTCAAGTTGGGAGGGCATGCGCCGGTCGACCCTGCTCGTTTGTAGTACCACATATTTGTAGGGCTAGTGAGCCTTTCGTGGATGTGGCCGGGAGAGGAGGGTATGGTGGGGGGCGGGTGAAATGAAAAAAAAAAAAAATGAGAAGGAAGGAGATATCTAGCCAACACAGGATTAGAGAAAATCGATTGTTGACCAAGTCTATCTAACGAGCCCTTCGAGAGAGTAATTTACCCTTTGCCCTCTGTCATGGCGAATTCCTATTCACATCCCATTACGTATCCACGTTCAACATTAATCATAGAGAATCGTCACTACCGTCCATGATCCGACAAGCGCAAAATCGAATATAAAGAATAGAGACAGGAACACCGGGGGATATAAGAAATCAAAATTGTAGGGAAAAAAAAAAAAAAGGAAAAGATTAATTAATACCACCGTGACAAGAAACTCCTTCTGGCCGACAAGCGTCGATACTCGTCCATTGCCGGGCTGGTTACACTCCGCCCACTCGCATTAAGACTATTTCGTCCCTCCTCCTCATCGTCCAGCGGCACCGGCGCAAACTGCTTATTATGTTTATTACTATGTGTAGTTGAGATTACCGGGGTGTCCTCCTCGGCCTTGGTCCGGATATAATAATGTTGATCGTCTTCCTCCATGGCTACATACCACCGCTCATCAAGCTGACGCCCCTGAGGACCACCTCCGCACGCGCCTGTTAACCGTGTGGTCGCGGGACTATTCATCGCCAAGGCGAAGAGGTTCTGCGGCTCCGTGAAATCGGTCAGCTGGCGCCCACGCACTTCGACAAGCATGAAAGTGAGACAAATGGCGCTCGTGATGAACGCAAACGTGAGGATCACGTAAAAGATGCCCTGCCATGCCTCGGTGCCACCAGAGGCATATTCAACCACTTGCACGGTGGCCGGGAAACTCTGCACGTCCGGTTCGGTGAGGGAAGCATTTGGATGGGTCCAGTATGTGACGAAGGGGGCATCGGTCGAACTCATGATCAGGGTGTTGCCGGCCATGACGGCGAGAGCCTCGCTAATGGATGGGAGCCTGGGGTCGAGGGAGAAGTTTTGCGGAATGAGTTGCATGAGGAGATGGGAGTTGCTGGCTCGCCCGTTCGTGATGCCCGTTCCTAGACTTAGCGACGTTGCCCATTCGGCCGCGACGTTCTTCCAGTCGCCACTCCAGTATCCGTCTTGCGCATCGGGTGCTCGATTGCTATATTGGAGCGGATTGTCTGGATCCTCGCATCGGGTGCTGAATTGGGCTCCGTGTCCGGACACTGCGTAGTGGGTGGAGCAATGGGGCGTTTGTTTGGCTCTGAGCGCGCACATGATGTATTCAGGATCGATCCCCGGGGGGCTTGCTCCGAGAAGATAGATGGCATTTGCGGGCCAATAGCCGGTCGTGTTGAGGAGGGTGTCGTATTGCCCTGGGAATTTCCCAAAGATGGGGGGCCGTTGGCCATACAGAGGTCCGAATCCGAAGATCTCGTCGACGACGGTGCGGTTCAACCAACGGGGAAACTCGGGGATGTTCCCGGGCTGGCTCATGGTCCATTCCACCGGGTTGAAATATTGTTCGCCTAGTGGCCATTCCCGGTACACAAGCGGGGTGAGCTCGCTTCGGTTCATGCCGACACAGAGTACATTGACGGCAGGCGATGGCACCGAGGCCTCGATCATGTAGTTGCCTTCGCCGGAGAGGTCTGGCGGGTGCTGAATACGATTCCGCGCGTTCGTGGTCGCTTCTATAACACCTGCATGGGGCATAGCAGCTGTCACGTTGATAACCAGGCGTCCATACTTGTGTGACAGTTCGGTCATATCCATATGGTCAATCCAGCTCCCCGTGATGGTGGTGTTATCATGTATCGAGCCCGTTGGGAGAGGTCGGTGGCCCATACTCGTGCTGGACGGGGTGCTGTGGTTTGTGGCGCTTGCGATTGCGGTCCACGCCTTCAGATAGGCCTGATAGTTGTGATATGCTTGGCCGGCATGTTCCAAGTCTAGGCACGTCGAGTTACGGTTCAACGGATCCACCGTGGTTGGGATCGGCGTATTGCATTGCGCCTTGATATAGAACGGGTTGGCCCACTGTGTGTAGACGTCGCTGAAGAGGGTTCTTGCCTGGACGGGGCCCATCACGAGCTTGGGGGATACTGTTGTGGATCGTTCCCGTGAGTTAAGGAAATCGCGATAAGTTCGCAGGATTGGCGGGGAAACCTACCTAGAGCTTGCGCTGCTGTTGTATACAACATGGCCACCAAGGTCGCAGTTAGGGTAATGAGACCCAGCACAGTCAGGCCTGAGTAGCGCAGACTCTGCCAGTGTACAATCATCGATCCGGGCTGCGTAATCCACAGACGCATCGACATGTCCGAGATAGAAATCCCCCGGGAACCCTTCATGAGCGCGCGATGGCTTAACACCTGTCCCAGAAACGCAACGCACACCGTGACGTAGGCGAGCTCAATCGTTTTCGCGAAGAGGGCGCTGAGGAGACTCGCCGTCGAGGGCGCCACCCGTCCGTGGGCCCCAATGAATCGACCATAGCGGGGTTTTAGGGAGGCGACAACCAGATATATGCCCGAGAAGACGGTGGCATAAGTTGCGAGGACGATGATCGTAATAGGGATCCATGACAGCCGGCGATGGACGATCGTTTTGTTGGTCGGACAGCGGACTTCGGGTGAATGGCCGTGGTGGTGGAGCTGTTTGTCTAGCAGTGTCGCTTCGGATCCTCCATACCGTGATGGACGCTCGGAAATGTCAGCTTCGGTGATCTGGGTGTCAGTGGTGAGATTGCTTTCACTCCGGTAATGGCCTCTTGACGTTCCATCCTCTGGAGGCGCATGAATGCCGAGGCCGATGGGTGGCGCACGGTCCTGGGAGACTTCCCCATCGACAGGTGGCTGGCCCGCCTCGAAGGGACTCCAAGTAGAGATATGCTCAAAGTGTAGAGGAGGCAGTAAATATTGCTCCGCTGGCTCGCGAGCCATGGTCGCTGAACGCTCAACGAACTGACAAGAGAGCAGAATAGGGGAGAGAGGGGGGCTGAGAGCCTTTTATTCTCTCTCTCTCTGGAGTTTGCATGAACTAGAGCTGCTAGACCAATTAATTAAAAACAAAGTCTCACCCCGGCAGCCTTTGGGGTGGACTCTTTGAGTTAAGGTCCGAACCGGCTGCCCCGTTTCTTTGATTTGGGGGTTGATTCATCCTGCATCTTTTTTTTAATTTTTTTTTTCTTCTTCTTTTTCTTTTTTGTCCTGCACCTCTCCGAGCGCGAGAGAGATCATCTTTTACTCTTTATGTCTACCTCTTGCTTCCTGCTTTGCTCGTTTCCCTCACTCCTGCGACTCCCCCCAAAGGCAAGCTTGTTCTTCCTGGAGCCTAAGGCGGGGAGGCTAGGAGGCACAGTTGTGCATATTGGGGGCCATGAAGGGCTCATCTTTCCCTTCTCCATGCAAACCAGGGCACACTAGGCTCGGTCGCCTGCATGCGCTTTTGGTATCGTGTCCAATGAACGACATGTATTTTTTCGCCAAGCCCTCTAGCCTCATATCTAGTCACATTAACTGTCGCTGTTCTCTGTCCTGGTGGGTGTGTTCGCTCGGACCTTGCCGGCCGTCCAATTTTAGCTCTTGCATGTTCATCAGGTCTGCTCTCGATCGGGGTAATATGTAGGTAGACGTAGGAGCAAGCGACAACAGGAGATTAGCCAAGTCTCATGGAAGAGATAGATCGAAAACATTCTGCGTTTGCAAGTTATCAGATACCGAATACCATTAGTAACGCACTGCTAAACGAATTGAAGCCAATGTCACTACTGCCCGCCAAGTGGGCCAGTACCAGACAACTGATATTACCATCCCTAGGGGTGAAAGGGGAAGGGACGCGCTCATCAAATTAGACCAACAATATTCCTGGGGGAGGAGAAAATAATATCCTCTGCTCAGACGTATCCTTCCCCTCTTTGGGTACGAGAAACCTGGGAAGTCCCCTTTTCTTAGCTCGTCACCCCGAATCTGGACTCCCCTAAATATGGAAATCCCCGTAGCTCCCCCATACGTGATCCTAATATAGAAGCTTGGTGAGTCTTCATCTCTGTATTTGCTGTAGGGAAGAGACGCCGTGGAGGATGGCTAAATGGAACAGAATGTTATCTGTGCGAAATTGCATCTCCAGGGTGGAGTCAGACTCGAAAGATTTGGTTTAAAGCAAGCAACCTAGACTGTTCAGGGTTTGGTTTGGGAGATAGTGCTATCCCAAGGGGTGTTTTAGATCTTATTACTAGCATCTTGGGCGTGGCACTAATGCAGCATGTATTATTAGAGAGCCCCGAAAATGATGCAGCATATTTATTGCCGAATTTCGATGCCCACGCTGTCAATATTCCATTCCGCAGGACGAAACACCATTTCCCGTATACCTCGCTGGTGTTATATTCTCCCTCATTGAAGGATTTAAATGGTAGATCGCTAGAGACGGGTAGAGAACAAGAGAAAGAGGTAGACTTCTAGAGACTAGACAACAAAGAACAATACTCCTAAGCTATTTTTGAATTTTTTTGAATATCATCCACACGAAGGTTGCACATGCACATCTACAGTCCTTCCTCCCACAAATCTAACAGGCGACAGTCGGCCAAGACCAGCTCGAGAATAGGCCCGACAATGACCTCATCGTACTCGAGCGACTGCAGGGACCCGACAATTGCATTGATGGGCCGTTTCTTCCCGCCCGCAATCTGACTCCAAATACGATCTTTCACCTCGAAGTCGGCCTGGAAGTGTAGGAGTAGGTCCTCCACACGCGGGCGGGGATCAATGACCGTCAGCTGTGGACACGGTCCAAGGTTGATGACAACAGACGCAAACTCATCCGCACGGGCTACTGTTTTAGGAAGCATAACTGAGAGACTGGGCACTTGCGGGTATCCATCAATTGTAATGGTCGCCTCTGTAGTCACATCCAAGTCGTTCACGACGACCCGAAGGGCCTCGGGAAGCTTAGCCACAGCCAGGAAGCGGAATGTCCAGCCGATATTATTACCACCAGTGGCATGGCATTGACGGTTCAACCTGGCTGACAGCGTGCCCCCTTGTTGGTCCCATTTGATCGTCGACTGTCGGTTCCTAGTGTTATCGCGGGCCTCCTGCCCCCGGTTGAGCTGTTCCCGGTCGTCGTCTGGATCCTCAATGATGCTTGTCTGGCCATCCTGGCCGACAACTACGAGAATCTCCAAGCAAGTTGGGTTCAGGGACCCATTTTGCGGCACCCGATCTGCATCTAACGGAATAATGGCACCCTCAGGCGCGAGCACTGGATACTGTTCCAACGGTCGGTAGAAGGTAATCTGACGATTGCCGTCATAGACTGTTCCCGTGAAGATATCAACATATCGCCCTGACGGAGGCAGCCATGCCTTCACTGAAGCTAATTTGGTCCTTGGATCCCGAGGCTGCACGATGGGGGCCACCAGGAGCTGGGGCCCGAGGAAGTACTCATTGCGGAAGCGATAAGCCTCATCCCGGTCCGGGTAGGTCCAGTATATCGGTTGTACGAGTGGCTCGCCGTCTTGGGAACCTAATACGTTGTGGGTGTAAAGGTAAGGGATGAGCCGATGTCGGAACCGCATGAATTGTGCCATCACCGACTCGCATTCCGGGCCGTACAGCCATGGCTCTTTAGACATCCAGCGCGAGGTGGTGGAGTGGAGGCGCATGACCGGAGAGAACACGCCTAATTGCACCCACCGGGCGGTTAGTTCGTCATCCCGTCCACCATGGATGTGGCCACCAATGTCGTGACTCCACCATCCATACCCTATGTTGGATGCAGTGGCGGTGAATTCGGGTTGGAAGGCTAGTGATGCCCACGATATAATGGTATCGCCGGAAAAGCCCGCGGGGTATCGATGGCTCCCTGGACCGGCATAGCGGGAGAAGATCATCGGGTTTTTATTATGAAGCTTCGAGTCAAGATACTGGAAGTGATTCAACAGCCACAGGGGGTCAAAGCCGGGAATCTTTGACCACGGACCCTGCTGCCAGTCGATCCACCAGAAATCACACGCCGTCTGCTCCAGACGTCGATGCAAAATCCCCAGATACGCTTGCATAAAGAGAGGGTCGGTTGGGTCAAACAAGATGGGATCCTTCTCAGCGGTGTCGCGGCCCATAAACTGTGCCATCTCCTCGTACGCATCTTCGAATGAGTAAACTCCGCTGTGGGGATGGTCGTTGAGTGTGATCTTCAGACGTCGCTTGTGGAGCTCCTCCCGGAATGCAACCGGATCCGGGAATAACTCCCGGTTCCAGGTGTATCCTGTCCAGCCTGCATGGGGTACTCGCTTGTCCGACACAAGATGCCAGTCCATATCGACGACGGCGACAGACATTGGGATATCATGTGCACGGAATCGGTCCATCAGCTGGACGTATTCCTGTTGATGGTAGGCATAGTATCGACTCCACCAATTGCCTAGCGCATAGCGTGGCAGGACGGGCTGCTTTCCCGACAGTCTGTAAAAGTCCTTCAGGGCCGTCTTATAGTCATGCCCATAGCAGAACAGATACCCGTCACTCCGTGCGCCTGGGCGTCTCTCAGCCACCCATCCGTCTCCGTCAAATAACATCGACCGCGTATCATCGACCACAGCATATCCCGACCGAGACAAGACTCCATCCCCCATATCGCAGCGTCCATTGACACCGTCCAACGTCCGGGCCGTGCCGCCTAGGTTGTCCGGACGGGTGCCGAACCGCCATGCGTTCGCATACTTGACCACGCTTCCGCTAAAATGCACAATGATGCTCTCCGGGCTGAACTTCTGTTTGGTGTAATTGAGGTGAAAATGCTCCGTAATGATATCGAGGTTGTCCCCGTCAATCACACGGAATTTCGGGACGGGAAAGTTGCGATGGATGGCAAAGGTGGATGCGCGGTCCTCAAACTGTCCATCTTCGGCCCATTCGTATCTTATTAAGCGGTCGGTCAGGAGGGTAAAGCGATAGGTGGGACCCTGCACAACCGCCTCTGGGTGAGCCTGTGGTGAGGTGGGGAAGATGTATTTCTCCATCTCTTATTAATTATTGCCTTGGTAGGTGACCACCTTCGAATTCAAATCGACCTTGAGGGGGTTATTCTTCTTATTTCTCCCCCTCCGTTTGGTTTTATTTAATCATCGCTCAGCGTCAAGCAGAAAGTATCCGTCCTCCGAACCCCGCATCCTCCTCAGTCAATCGGTACCTACCAGGTCGGTCATGCATTGCCAGCTCAGCTCAGAGCCATGTGAGGGGTCCCCCGCTCTGATTGGCCGCTGTCCTGGATTTCCATCCTTCGTGAGGTGGTCATCCCAAAGGAGCGGGGGATTGGGTTTTTGTTGAGCCTCCTCTTCTTCGTTTTAAACGGAGAGAAAAGAAGAGGAGGAAACCGTGTTTGTTGTCTTTGCTTGGGATCCGGTCCATCAATGGAACGAATGGTGTCCAGACTGGAGCGTCACTCATCCAAGGGACAACCTCTCTACCTCTCAATCTACTGTAAAATCCTGTGATCGCGACCCTCCGTCGCTACTAGGAGGTTCAACGTTGGACTTTCCCCTTCTAGCGAATGCTCGGTATTAGGTATAGCCGGTACGAGTCTGTACAGATGATCAAAGACGTGGATACACCACCGCCTTCCCATTCTGCCGCCCCACTTCCCGCACCCCATCAAAAGATTCCACCTCCCCCAGTGTCTCATTTGATTACTTTGGAAGGACATTAAGTAGTAGTTCTGATTTCTAGAGTTGCTATTGCTATCACTACTCGGTCGCTGGGATTATTTAGAAATACTCATGATCTACATGGGTCCCAGGTTGATAGGAGATAGACATAAGAAGAGGTGCAAGGGAATGGAAAAGTGCCCCGCCGTCTTCCCTCCCCCCTTCCTGTCAGGGAACGCGTCAAACTGGGTGACCGTGGACCCGACGGAGATGCGAGCGCAGGTTGTCGCGGCGGTTAAAGGGCTTGCAGTGTTCATCGAGAGGACATCGATATTGCCCGGGAGTTAAATGGATCTGCCGAATATGGCGTAGTAAATCTCCGACTCGATTAAACTGGCCTGCGTATGTACAACCCTCCCACCTGCACTCGAGCGGGAGAGACCTACATTGGGATGCAGTGTTAGTAAGGTAGAGAGAGAGAGAAAGAAGGACACACCCAGCTTGGAGGGGTACAGACGCTGTTGCAACAAGCTCATGCCGTCGACTCTGGGCTGTGCCTACCACTGCAGGGGTCTGCGAACGGGTGTCTGGTCCGGTCAATTCGGCCCCCAAATGCCCATCGTGGCTGTGTAATTCGCGTGTCAGTGGATTCTCATAAACCAGCCGACTGGCCGATCGAGGAAAGTTTGTCCACTGAGCCACACGATCTGAGTCAAAACCGGTATTGATAGGGCTGGACCTCATAGGGCTGGCTAGAGGAAGTTCCATATACGCATGGGTGGGAGCCGAAGGGGCATTTACAGGATACGTAAATGGTAGCATGGGATACGCCATGGTTGCTGCTTAGATGTCTGCGGTGGAGAACTGCGCGTCCAGCACGGGGATCAGGTTCTGGGAAATTTGAGAAATGAGAAATGCCAGTCTATTCTGCTGTTGGTTTGTGGAGAGAAAACATGGCCCAGGGAGCCGACCTTTTAAGCGCAACCACATCATCATGCTGATGGCTCCCCCGAGTCCATTATGCCAAAATGGCTATCGGCATTTGCCGAATCTGATAGACATTTGCCAAATTAATCAGGGTATTATTGGTTTATTGTTGAAAGCTGTTTGCCGATGCCAAGGCCCCCTGCTTACGTATCCTTGCAAGATGAGGCTGTAGTTGGCAGTTGCCAAATGCAAGAGGGAAATTTGGTGGACAGGAGAGCGTCAGTGGAGGGTAGAAAAGGGTGGCCACATCGCTGTGAAATGGGGAGGAAGAGTTGATGTTTGGCTCATCTTTCCACCCTTTTTACCTAAGAATCAAGGTTCAATTTTTGTCACCTCCATTACTACTCAACTAGGAATTGATTGCTCCTCCTATGAAGTATGGGCTATACGTCACTGACGAAACGCTCGGCGCGGCCTGGATGTGACGTACCCCAATGGCTCGACCGGCTGGAGAGTTCCCATACCACAACCTTTGCATATTCTCATGAAGGAACACACGGATGGATGAAAGAAAATCACATACGTCTAGTATGTCTTCCAATCTTGGTCGTCCTTTGAGCTGTAATAACGTTTAATCATAGACTGCTGGCGAGCGTATCACAAACAAGAAAACCTTGCAAGGCACCATCAGGCGGTTTCTCGATGTTACAACAAATTTCAAAGCTCCTTATAGCAAGGTGGGAGATACACTATCGGAATTCGGTCTCACCACTCGCTCGTGCTCCTCGAATGATCGATGCCCAAATGAGGACTATGCAGCTCTCATTAGAAAGTCTATCGCGGCAAGCCCTAACCACCAGCGCTCCATCAAGGGGATCTGTAAGGATATCATGAGAGAAGACCCATGGTATCGTCAAAACCGTGATAGATGGCAACAAGAGGTCGCCTGGCAGCTCATGCATAGCTCGGACTTTAAGCCTTGTATCGAAATCCATAAAGGGAAAAGCAAGAACAACAAGTGGACATGCGTTAAGAACGAATGTGATAGTATAGATGGAGAGCAATTCGACCCAGTATACGAGATGGAGTCTCCTCTTGTTAGAGAGATGCCCGCCCAAACTATCCGTGCTCGGCCTGAATCTCCGTTGCCCCCCGTTGAACTAGCCACTCAGTCTAATAACATGTACCCATCAAACATCTCCAGTTCAACGCTCGTGCCATCCCATTCACGAGCCCCCTCTTGCGCGTCATGGCCGTCGTCTATCATAGGGGAGAAACACTGGGGCTTGTATCTCGCTCCTCCAGTATCCAATGTCAAAGGCTATCCTCTTCACAGATCTGACGAATTTGGTCAGAGATCTGTGTATTGTGGATCTGAGCCTTATACCAACTCCCACACAGTCGTGGGCTCCACAAGCAGCATCGAGATCATGGTGTCTCCCGTTACATCCGCAGAGAATCCAGATTTTGTACCCTCTACCCCCAACACAATGTTTTCATCCAGTGAGAAGACTGCTATCACAGTTTCTCCGGGTACGCTCTCCGACAGCTCACGGTCAATAAATCCAACTATAGACGCGAAGTTAAAGCCCACTCGTGACCAGTCAACTCAAACATCGTGGCAGGGGAGTAGCTCTGAAGAACGTGATAGCTATAACCAGTCGTCGTCCGAGCCAGCCACTCCGAGTAGTGGAAGCCAGTCAACTTCATGTGACTCTGGCACTTCGATGGGGCTACCCTCAGTTGCGGATGCGCGTGGTTCTCAAGGGCTAGATAAATCTCGCGACCTCCGTGGGAACGACGACGACGACGATAATCAGGGCCGCAAGCGGAAGAGATCCGTATCCCCCAGCAGGCTGAAATCCAAGCGGCAGTTTGCCTGTATCTATCACAAGTTCGATCCCGCTAAATACTGTGGTGATGACCCCACATACAAAACCTGTCAATCAACAGGGTTTGAATATATCTCTTATTTGATGTAAGTCTATACCCCATCTAATCAAAAGTGAAGGTTTCTTGCCATCTCACTTCAAGGATAGAAAACACTTGAAACGCGTGCACAAAGAATATTGCTGCCAGAAATGCTTTTACTCGTTCCCTAGTAAAGCTGAGTGTGAATCCCATCAGAGCCAATGCGTGATTCACCCGTCCAAGAACCAAGAAGACCGGTGGGCTGCGATCTGGACCGCTAGATTCGGGCCTCATCCTGTCCCCCGAAGTCCCTGTAGGTGCCACTTTTACCAAATCACCAAGCTCATGCTTTATGTGAATATGATGGTTAACAAAGATATAGTTTTAAGAAATCATGGCAAGTCTCGTCTGCCTACGCTCGACACTGCGGTCTCCTCTGGGCTGGCACAAATTGGGGTCGATTTTTCTGAACCGTGGACTCCCGAGTTCCACCCGGTATCGGCTGTATCAACGCTCATCGGTAATAGTTTCGATACTTCCATGATGGGGCCATCAGACGTATACAATGGTGAAAATATGTTTGATGGGGCAAATGAAACCCTAAATATGGCGATTTCAGCAAATCTAGAAAGACGTATGCGTGATCTTGAAGGGAAAGTAGAAAAGGTTCAAGAGATATTACGCAACATGCAAACCCATCACCCTGATAACCCTTCTTCAGTGGCAGAGGCTGGAACAGACCGAGTCCCACGACAGCATGTTGACCTTCGACTAACCACTGAAAACCTTCAAGGGAGCATCTCCAGTCCGTCTGGGAGTCCTGGAAGTGCAAGTCTGGTTTATAGTGGCTCAAGCCCTTCGGACCCTCCATCAGGAAACCCTTCCTGTGAGCAGCTACCAAACCAGGTGTTCAGCTTGCCAGGGTCGCCACAAATGCAAAAGCCTAGGTCCTTTCCCACCGAGGGAGGCTACGGTAACACACAACCACCGGACGCAATGGCAATAGATCCTTTGGGTTTCAATGCCTGGGGCGATGTTGAAAATGGCCTCATATTTCCGAATACTCTTGATTCACACGATTTCCATGGATAGCTCAGGCGGTAGTGGTCTCAGGATATTAAACGATCCATTGGTAATTGGGTAGCTTTGTTAGTGGGTCCTTCTCTTTTCAGTGGCTACGGGTGTTGTTATATATTTTCTTGCGCTGGCGCATCTTGGTGAAAATGAACTTCTTCTTGACATTAAACTCCACCACGATTATTCTACGGTAGTGACACCTTATTACTCAATTGAACATGGCGTTTCTAATCCAAAGTCGTATACCAAATATAACGTATTGTAATTCTCCCTACAGTAGGCACTATACGCATCGCCCAAGTCCCTACACATGTGCATAAATTGGAATGTAATGAATGCATAATTATTATCTCCGCTGACTCAGCGGAGATAGAATGGGGCTCAAGCCCCCAATCAGGAAAGTATGCGCATTCCGGTGGGGAGAAGTAAGGTACATCAGAAGGAAGCTGCGCGTCATTCAATAACGTTCATGCATGTAAAAAGTAAAGTATCCGGTTTCCGATCCTTATTTAGCAAAGATACATTTAGTCCGTTTTCAGTCCAGCTTTTCCCGGACGGAACATGAATCGAATACATACTAGTCACTCGGTGCAAGGGCGAATGCCTACCTACGGAGTATAAAAGAAAGAAATCTCCCGCTCAAGGTCCCAGATCCAGTACCCAGCTTTTCTAGTTTTTTTTTTTTTTTTTGAAAATCCGTGCCAGCATATCATTATCATGGATCGACCTTTCACTGTCATTATCATTGGAGGAAGCGTTGCAGGTTTGACCTTGGCAAACGTACTTGAAAGATATGGCATCAACTACGTCCTTCTTGAAAAGCATCAGTGTATTGCTCCCCAACTGGGTGCTAGCATCGGCATTTTGCCTTATGGCTGCCAAATACTAGATCAGCTTGGAGTCCTCCAGCGGGTTGAAGAGTTGAGCGAGCATGTCGAAGCAATGCGCAGTTTTGGCCCAAACGGTGACCTACTCAGCTCTCATGAGCACTTCGGGAAGATACTGGCCGAGCTGTAAGTCGAGGGGGAAAAGATCACTCCTGTCGGTGATACAAAACTAATGAGTCAAAGCACGGGGTATAATTTCTCTTTCTTGGATCGTCGTGACTTGGTTCAAATCCTTTATGATAACCTACGGGATAAATCCAAAGTTCATACTTCTTCTGAACTGTCCACAATCAAACAATTGGATGGAGCAGTGAGGGTCACCACAAAGGACGGTGTGAGTTTTCAGGGCGATATTTTAGTTGGCGCTGATGGAGTGCACAGTCAGACGAGAAAGGAAATTTGGCGGATTGCAGAATCAGAATGCTCTGACTACGGAAGTGCGAGAATGGAGAAGGGTAAGTATACGACTCATCCGAATTCTACTCGACATGCTCACCGTGTATCCTAGCATTCACATGCTCCTACAGATGTATATTCGGTATTTCACGCGCTCGCGAAGGTATCCCTGCAAATACGGGGTTTAAAACGTTTCACAAGAACCGTTCGTACCTATACCAGGCCGGCATTGGCCAGAAGCTGTACTACTTCGCATTTATAAAGAATCCAGAAAAGACCTCTCATTCATCCATTCCCCGGTACACATCCGAAGATCTGAAGGATACCGCAGCACAGTGTGAGAACGATATGCTGTTTCCCGGTCTTACTTTCGGTGATGTGTACAACAAAAGTAGTCAGGCAGTTTTGGTTCCCTTGGAGGAATATGTCTTGGAGAAGTGCTTCTATAAACGGGCAATTTTGATAGGGGATTCCTTTCATAAGGTACGTGGTTTCATTCTCCGCCCCTGCCAAACTATCCTATATGCCCCCTCTAGCATTAAATCTCAACCCAAGGCATCGCCAGTGCGCTAGTCACTTCGTGGTACGTCAATTGTCAATCGTTACTTGTGTTAATGGAAATTCAGATGAACCCTCTTACCGGGAATGGAGGAAACTCTGCTATTGAAGATGCTGCTTTGCTTGCAGATCTATTGAGGGGAATCTTAGATAAAAACCTTCATCCAACTAATGCCATGGTTGGCACGATTTTTTCTACCTTTCAGCGGAAACGACGACCACGCGCGAAACTATTGGCAGAAGGTGCCCACGAATTGCAGCGTCTCGAAGCTCTCGAGACACCATTTCTGGAGTTTTTGAACTTGAACATCATAGGAAAAGCGAATCTTGACAAAATGATTCCCAGGTTCATGTCGATATGCTCTCCAGCGCACACTCTCGAATATCTACCCAAGCCTTCACATCCAGGGGTTGTTACCCTCGACCAGGACGTATTCGTACGTCCGAGGACTCGTCCGCTTCACGCAACGGTATTCTGGACCTTGACTATGCTTGTTGTCGCCTTTTTTGGTAATGCCATACCACCATTTCAGATGATTCAATCCGACAAAGCTGGTCTCGATAATTTAGGCTTTGCGGCTACCTTCATCTCGAAGATGGCAGTGAACGCTCTCTGGACCATTGAGTCCTACCGCCCAGCAATCTTTGGAGGCATCCTCACGAGGTATGTATTTCCACATTTCCCCATAGACAAACGCGATGCATAACACTTTATTTTGTACCCACCAGTGCCATACCATATATAATCTCCTCCTTTCTCTTTGGCTGGGATGTTGTTGTTCCGATTTACCTCGCACTTTGCATTCTTGAAAGTAGACACCGGCCCTTCTACTATCCAAACCCGAGAGCTATCGACCCCAGGGCGGCTGCATCGCTCTCTCTCGCGTTTGTCATGACATATATGTTGCCAGTTGCCCTCAGTTTAAACCCACAACTCGGAATCTCTACAAGAACTGTCGATTTAGTTTGGTTCGCAGCACACTTAGGGCTACCTACCCTCACGTTTGCTGGGGTTACACTGTCTAAGCATGATTTAGGTAGCTCTAATCTCCCCGCAGTTTTATATGGGACTCTGGATTTGCCGCATCTCTCGGGATTCTACAACTTGCTTTTCTTTATATCTAGCACCGTCCATGTTACATTCATGGTCCAGGCTTTGACACTCGTGCTTCAGTACCGTCATATTTCACCTACCGCATTGCCATTCGATTACGTACAGCTGGTTTCCCCGTTTCTTACCATTTCCACTTGGTGCTGCTTCACAATGTATGACTTGCAGCGCGCGCACATTATTAGAAATCATCCGCTGCTTCATTCGGTCATGATTATGTTCGGTTTCATGATTGTAGGGCCTATCGCTACAGTTGTAGGGTTGTGGAAATGGCGGGAAACCGCATGGGAGAATTCCCGTGCCAAAAGGTGACTCATAAAGTCGGCCAACGTATCTTCACTTTAGTTCGTTTTGCGCGGACTTCTTAGGTCTAGACTATAGTTTTAATATTTAGGCGTTAAAATCACACCCTCTTCAAAAATTTGTACATACGTAATCTAGTTAGCCTCATCTTCCGTTGCTAGCGCTGGTCGCACCATTGAAGTCTGGAAATATCCCGGGGCGACTTCATACTTTCGAATCGCCTGAAAGCCATGTTTAGAGTACAGGTTTTGCCCATATGGCGAGGAGTTTAAGAATGTTAGCACGCCATCTGAATCTGCCCGAGCCAGGCCCCAATTAAGAAGTTTTGCGCCGAGCCCAAGACGAGAGAAGTCGGGATTTGTCCCCAGCATGTCGAGATCTACGCAATCGGTGTAATGTCAGCCTTGTCGCACAGTGCAGATCACGATAAACACGAACAGGTCATTGCAGGTCCCTCACAGTAGTGTTTCTTGTTCCCCATCACCCTGTTGTGCTCCTGCTCCATTGCGGTGAAGAAACTATCGCAGAGAGCGGGGTCTGAGCTTGGGGGCCAAGTGGGATGATGTGTTTCCTCTCCCTCGTCGGCCGTTGCAGGGACCTCTTGCGGAAGTTTCCATTTCGCAAACGCAGCAATGACTGGTGCGTTGCCCTCGACCGAAACGGCCTTCAGCAGGGCGATCGTTCCCTTCGATGCCGCCTCCTCCGCGTCCCTCGTGAATTGCTTAATGAACCAGGCACGCACATCTTCAGTAGGGGGGAAGAGACGCTGGTTAAAGTCGTCGGAGAAAGCTTTCAGGAACACTTCTGTCAATTCTGCTGCATCTTCTGCAGTTGCTGGTTCAATTTTGAACTCCATTGCTAGACTTTCGCTAAAATTTAGGGGAAATAGAAGGCAGGAAGGTAGGTAGGTAGGTAGGTAGGTACTAAGTAGAGAGAACTGAGCTCAGTTGTCGGTACGCTCGGCTAAATATAGTTTCTCTGGTGGGTCTATCTTCCACCAATAATATTAGTCTTCTAATCGGTCACGATAAGCAGATGACCAACCAAGCTGCTTATCGTGGAGGTAAATACTAACCTTCCACCAAGACGTTTTTATGGTAGAAATAAGAGTATAGCTCTAATCGAGTGTACTAGTTTTCATTATTCAGTAGGCAATAACTGAGCGTAGGAGTATGTGACATTAAAAGTTTAGGTGAAGAGGTGGGCTAACTGATGGGTTATTCAGCCTTTAGTCTACACTCCTCGGGAAATATATAATATTCGTACTATATCCATACCTACTAATCATACATACCCACTAGGACAGGTGGTGGCGCGAAAATGAAATCATAATAGGACTGGGCTAATAGTATGTGGTACAGCAGAGCGAAATAATCGAAATCATATATATTGATTAAAAGATTTTTTCAAAAATATTTTAATGAAACCAATAGTCATAGCAAGAAAATATCAAATAAAGAAATATGTGAACGAAGGTAACCAACACCATAGGGGTATCTATCCTTTAGTAAACAGACGCTTTCTATCACCCCGCTTGGGCGTTAAGCACTGTTATACTCCATCGCTTGAGACTTTTGATAACCACTGCTGTTCAGCGCCTGTTGTCGAATGATGGCCTCCTTTTCTTCCTGAATGAGGCCACAGCACCGACAGCAGAACGCGCCCAGAAAATCCTCCACGAGGGAGCCCTCGATATTGTGCTTTTTCTTGATATCTCCCGGCTCCATCTTGAGGAATGGCTCTAGGTGGGTCTCGGTAATACCGTATTTCTTGCGCATTTCATCGCGCTTCTTGGTTTGGATGAGGAAGCTGGCAGCGCAGCAGGAGAGGCCGCACCAGATGAGACACTGTGAGAGCGTGTTTGATTAGTTTCCATTCCTTGTAATTCACACATGTCACCGCAGCGTATATATATCTATTAACAGGGCGGAAAGAGAGAGAGAGAGAGAGAGAGAGACAGACGTTGTCATTGATGGGACTGTATTCCTTCAGCTCGGGGTCTTCGAGACGGGCCTGTGTTTTACCGAAAAGAACACATGGGCAGCACCATCCCATCAAACCTGAGTGGAACGGAAAGCACGCTTGTTAGTTTCAACTCTTATTCACAATGATGGCGAAGGATAGTATGATTCGTACATGTGTCAATGGGGTTCCAGAATTCCCAGAAGGAGTTGGACCAGGTGTTCTGGGTAGGAGCGGTAGCAGCTGGGGTGGCCATTGTGAAGTGAGTAAAGGAGTGTGAGTTAATACGTCAAGGAATGAATATAACGAGAGTGAACTTGACAAGAAATCTCTTGGTTATGAGAGAGTAGAAAGGCTAGTCTAGATCCTGAGTGATCAGAGAGCTGCCTCTCTTTATATCTTGGAGAAGGAATCCGCTCGCAATTGAGCTCAACTCCATAACCTCCTGACATGAATGCCGATATTTCTTTGGTGCCTAATATTCTTTCCACTCCAGTCTCAACAATCCTTCCTGGTCTCTCCTGTTGATGATTCATAATACAAATAACGACATCACGACAAGGAAGATTGAAGTGGACCAATCGTGAGCTAACAACGCCACGAGGCTCGTATTCGATGGGTATCCTCGTATCGCCAACACAGCCGCACACGAGTCGGGGGGAGCCGCTCAGTCTCATCCAAGCAAGCTTGGAACATGTTGAGGCTGTCTAAACTTGCATTAAGCCATGCAGAGAGCCTCGTATGGTCCCGGACCATTTGTCCCCCTGCATCATTTGGTGGCGCCCTTTAACATTTTGGTTGCCAAGATGGGAAGCCTGGGCTTGAATTGATCTGGCCAAGTCACTGGCCAGACTCGCAAATTGAGCCCGAAATTGGACAGTAGGATCTCCAGTTTATTAACATAAGACTGTGTATGGACAGGGACAAATCCCTGAAAGCAGCCGTTGATAGGTGGCTGTAGCTTTTGGCTGGCGCCGCCGATCTCGTATAACTATTCAGATCGGCGGTCTGGCTCAAACAGAAACTTCTCGGATATTTTTATGCGTTCATGGAAATAAAAAAGGCGAGAATTGAAAGATGCCATGTCGGAGCGACGATGGATTGTATTCACTGGATTTTATCTGTCTATCTATTTATTTATCGTTATTTATTCAAGAGAACAAGCAGAAGGGGAAAAAAACAAAAGTGTGCCCTACCTGACATGACTCGGCGATTTTGTTCTTTCCCCGGTTCTGGAGAGATGACTCTGGAAGGATTTGATTAATCTTAACTTAATATCGAAGAGAATCCTGTGGGTTTGACAACGAGGGCACTTGTGTTGCTTTTCAAGTTGCTTGAGAGCTTCGGGTAAAACTCGGTTCATGGTTTTCAATCATTTCGGATCCACATTTTCGAGCTTCATCTGGTGGTTGGATGAATCATGGAATCCGATTGAGAGCCTCAAAGTATCATCGCCATCTCTCTTCTTCAAGAGGAGTTGTTGTCTAAGCGAGGTGTGCCCCGGATGCATAAATATTGAACCTACATATACGAGCGATCAACGTCACAGCCTTCCTTTGTCTCCCCCCAGTTCCACAACTTGATATCTTTGACTAATTCAGGAGGTGAGACACGCGATGGAAATTAATGACAATAGCAGATGTCAAGAGTGGCAACAGCCATGACCGCCCTGTGGCCAGAATCGGAGGTGTCAATTGTAGCGGGAGACGCGGCTCAAATGCGGTATTTGACTTGGTTTATTTTTATTCACTTAATCGCAGGGATGAGGAGACGGGCTCTGGAATGGACTGAGCTCACTCTTAAAATAGGTCAAGTCTTGCTCGGAAGACAATTAAGGTCGTTGGCGCTGGAACAAGACCTACAATGTCTTGGCTTTGGAGGGTGTTTCAGGGGGAAATCCTCGGATGCGCTGTTCCGTTCCTTTCTTTTTTCTTTCTTTCTTTTCTTTTCTTTTCTTTTCTTTCTTTTTGTTTTTAGTCTTACTGCTAGTCCTCCCGAGGCTAAAGATGGAATGCATGCACAGCAGCATTAACTCCCATAAGTATGACTAGGTGTGCGGCTCCGGTATGACTAGGCATAAATTGGTAGAGCGATCTTTATTATGAAGTTGACAGGCCCCAGAATACCTACCCCATCATTCCCCCTCCCCTCTGGATACTCCCGTAGACTGGATCGGTGGGGAGATAGATAATGTCCACGCTGTTCTTTGGTTATCAGCGGCGAGAGCATGATTAGCTCCAGCTTACCCCAACGACCCGCTTATCCCGTGCCGATTGATGGAGGGGCTGGATAGAAGAGCGAACATCTCTGCCACAAGAAGTCGGATACAACAAACAAGCGTCAAGGAATATCTCGAGCAACATTACCTCCACCCCCAGGACACCACCAACATGGGCTCATCCCCGCCAACGAAGAAGAATTTTACGGTCGCGATCGTCGGAGGAGGCATTGGAGGACTGACTCTGGCTGCGGGGTTACTCCGACGTGGCGTCCGCGTCCAAATATACGAGGCTGCAGCGGCCTTCAAGGAGGTCGGTTTGGGTCTCTCGATCGGGCCTGCTGCTCATCGAGCCATGCCGTTGATTGATCCGCAGATTCGGGAGATCTATGATTCTCTCATCACGACGCATGCTGACAGCCCCGGGTATGAGCGTTTCCGGCAGACGTGGTTTGAGGTTGTGTGGGCGGCGGGCCCAAAGTCAGGGGATGTACTCATGGACCTCAAAGCGCTACCATCAGGTCAAACAACGGTGAGACGGGCGGATTTTCTCGATGCGTTGGTTTCACTCATTCCCCCGGAGATTGCACACTTTGGAAAGCGTCTCGTTACCTTATCTGAGACGGAAGCGGGTGTGTGCCTGAGCTTTGAAGATGGGACCTCGGCTACTGCGAGTGTTGTGGTTGGGTGTGATGGTATTCGGTCCAAGGTGAAGGAATTTGTCCTTCCCGATGAACACCAGGAGATGATGCCCCGGTATAGTGGTATGTATGGATATCGAGCAGTCTTGGATATGGACACTATGGTCAAAGCCGTTGGGGACCACCGCGCTCGAGTGTCAACCATGTATGTCGGCGAAGGAGCATACGGCATATCTTACCCCATCATGCGAGCGCAAAAGGTCAATGTGGGAATCTATAAGCTCTCCCCGAGGTGGGATAACGAGGCCTGGGTCCGTCCAGCAAATAGGGACGATATGCGTCGGGATCTAGGACACATGGGTGAACATGTTAATAGTTTGCTCGAGGTACGCTCTGAGCTCATCCCTACCCTGCAAAACCTTGTTGTATTGTAATCCCTGGATTGACGTCAAGATGCAGTATATGCCCGATCCCTCCCAGTGGGCGATTTTCGAGCATCCTCATATTTCAACATATGCACGTTCCAAACTGGCCATTTTGGGTGATGCCGCGCATGCGTCCACGCCCCATCAAGGCGCTGGTGCCGGACAGGCAATTGAAGATGCTCATGTTCTGGCTGAACTACTTGGGGACCCGGGAGTTACTGAGAAGGAACATGTTGTGGCTGCATTCCAGGCTTACGACGCTATCCGCAGGCCCAGGAGCCAAAGGGTGGTAACCAGTAGTGCAGAAAATGCTTATCTGCTTTGTTTGCGCTTGAAGGGCGTTGAAGACAACGAGACGAAACTTCGAGAGACGTTCCAGGAACGACTGCGATGGCTTTGGGATGTTGATGTACAGGATCAAGCTGAAAGAGCGCGCCTGGACATGTTAGATCGTCTGCGCAATTTATAGTTCACCAGACCTTTTTTTTTTTTTTTTGCCCCGGCTAGTTTGTTAACGTTGTATACGGAGTAAGTGTGTATGGATGCTTTATGGAAGTTGGAAATAAAACATCATCTAGCAAGCTTTTTTTATTGAATTACTTGGATTGATCCTACTTCTTATTAGGAACTTGATGCATTAGTAAATCCTTGATCATATATATCATTCAATAGATAAACGTAGAAAGGAGAAAAAAAGGTCACAAATTCCCAGGGCACCCCACAAGCCATTCCAAATATTCAGGCAATGGATCACTCTCAGGATTGTCCAATGCTGAAAAACCATCACCATTCTAATCCTCATCCTGAACCGTAAATTCGTCTTCAACCACTTCCTTGAGAATATCCTCTGCCTTATACCTTTTATGATCCAGACTTGTCCACCCCCCCCGGGATTTGAGCAAAAGTACCGCCGCTCGGTGACCATGAGCCTCGGCTATTTTGACTGCTCGAATATATTGCCTTCGACCACCGTCGTTGATCCATGCGCCCTGACTTAACAATAGATGTAAAATATCGATTCGACCGTTTTCTGCTGCACCCTCCAATGCCGTTCGTCCAAATTTCCATGCGCGACAAGCATTGACATTGGCACCAGCATCCAGCAGCTTCTGTGTTAGTAGCAGGTTACCTCGTATTGCTGCGAGCTGCAACGCTGTTGCGCCACCGTCCCGTCCTGCAGGAGCATTTACATTGGCTTTGGTTGTGAGCAACATGTTTACCATCTCCACTTTTTCTTGCTCTACTGCCAACTGTAGCGGTGTTCTCGGCAGGAAGTCAAAACCATAATCGTTTAGATCAATGCCCGCTTCAATGAGTCGTTTCACAAGTGAGATGTCGTTGTCGTCGATTGCATTTTTGAGGGGAATTCGCCAAAACCGCCAGTTTGGTGGAAGTGTTTGGCAAAGAACTATTTTTGCATTCACTAGTCCTTTCAGCATCTCACCTGAGGTGAGAAAGTGATCCTCAGAAAAAGTACGCTCGAGGTCTGACAGGCTCCAGATCCTTGACTCGAGAAGAGTTTGTAGTAGGAGACTGTCCCCTATGCGGGCTGCTATAACGAGTACCGAAAGGCGTGAGGCGAGATCCTAGTAACCGGGAGATATGAAATCGCAATGGTGAAGCATAGAAATCTTATCCCTCCAATTGACGTTGGGCTTGATGTCGGAGGGAACCCGGACAAGCCCAGCCGGCAGAACATTTGCCTTGAGCAATAGTTTTAGCAGCACATGGTCCTTTGCTAATATGGCAATCCCGAAAGCTGATGGAGCCACAATAGAAACTGACCCCGTTGATGCAAGTAGTTGCTCAATAATCATATTGTGGCCTACTGTCACTGCCTGAAAGGTAGCTGCAGCCAGCTCTCTTTCATTAACCTGAGCGCCTTGCGTCAACAAAAGATCGATACGGTCTCGATCCCCAAAGCAAATTGCCGCTTCTAGGGGGCTTAAGAGCCCGATATTATATGTCTGAAGTAATAGAACCAAAGAATGTTGATTGAATCTCTTAGCACTCTTGAGAATATATGGGCCCCTGCTGTGTAATAAACTGGATAATTTGCCAATCCTTTCTAGCAGGAGTGCGGTCTGGAGATTTCCAATGTTTGATATCCCATCCCATAGTTCCCCGGCACCAAAGTCGTGTAGCAATTGAATCAACTCGCAATCCCCACTTTCAATTGCACGCCCGAGAATAGTGGGTGGCAAAGAACCATTGAAACGGGAACCAGCAACGAAAACTTCATTAGTTCGGGCGCCATAGTGCAGCAGGAGCCGAGCAAATCGGATATACCCTTTCAATGCTGATATGGATAGAGCTGAATCGGGGCATTCTAATTCTGAACGATCTGGACTCGCCCCTCCTTCCAATAAAATTTCACCTAACTCTAGTATCTCATCCTCCTTTCTGCAACTGCGGACTAAAAATTCAATCAGCGTGAGAGAGGGATATGTATCGCTCTGGCGAATATCAGCCCCATTCGCTAGTAGCAACTTTGCGACCTGGGGATAGCCGTTGATAACTGCTAGACGTAGCGGTGACTGGTATGTTGAAGAGTCAGGATAAATGTTGCAGTGTATGTGGGAGTTTAACAGAAACCTTGCTACGTCTAGATAGCCATTTTCCGCAGCAACACCAAGTGCTGTTGTTAGCCCGTGCTGGGAAGGGGTGAGCGCATCGGTATGTGCTCCGCTTTTGAGAAGCATCTCTATTATCTCGATGTTCCCATTCTGGACGGCAAGGCCGAGAGGTGTCATTTTATAGAATGGGTGCGTTATTATTCTATTGACATCGATCCCTGATTTTAGTAGCATTCCTATTAAGTCAACATTTGCAATTTGGATGGCACGTCCTAGCGCCAGTGGACTTCCACATGCTCCATGGTCAAGGAGAATTTGAGCAACCGTGAGATTCCTTGACTCTAAAGCATGGGAGAGTGGGTCACTGGTATTGACATTTGCTTGATATGACAACAAAAGACGGGCCATTTCAAGAGCAACCCTTTCATTATCCAACCTGGATGCAGCTGCAAGTGGTGTACCGTAACTTTCCGGGCGTGATGAGATGCGAATACGTTGATTTATGTCCATGCCAGCCTCGAGGAACATTCGTGTTGTTGCCAAGTCACCAGTTCTTACAGCGCTCGCGAATATCTTGTCGATGATCGCTATTGCTGTTACACTCTCCAAATCAGAAAGACTGTTGAGAGTTCGAAGTATGTTTGAGCCAACCTCAGCTGTTTTCAGAACATGTATGATAAGACTCTTGTACTCTTCAATGTGTTGATCGAAGTTTACTTCGTTAGCCAAATTGTTGGATAGTTGACATAGAAGAACTGCCAACTTCGCTGGAAGAGCCTGTTCATGACGATCAGATATCATTGCAGAGGCGGTTGCGAGATGCTGTCCCGAATATTCCTCCGGCATTAAATTCCGGAGGTGTGCGGCAGCATCTTCAGCTTTCATATACCGCTTATGTTGATACCAGCAGTCGAAGCTGGATGCGTTTGCCAACTCATCGCCGGTCAAGTCGAGGAGAGGAACAAGGTCGGCCTTTTTTTGCTGATCGATCTCTATATGCACTCATTAGAGATCGACATATAGAAACCTTAACTGAGCTATTTACCTCCACTGCGTGGTGCGATCTGGTTCAAAAACTGAAGCCATGGAAAATTGGGGTTCCATTCAACCCCTGGTGCCGCTGGAATCGGGGAGCAAATATCAATTCCCTCGGGGGAGCGTGGGGAGGGTGCTAAATCACAAGCGTGAGTCAACGAGATAACTTTCACAGGTTGCACGGGCGAAATTACCAGGTTTGAACTTTTCAATGGTGGACGTAAATCCATGTCGAGAGATTTCTTTTCTCACTTTGGCTGGGGGGCACAGGATTTCGTCGACGTATACATCACTCTCCTTGCCCTTATGTTTCCGCTTCTCGATCTTGCGACCAACAACCTTCCAATCCTTGCAAGTATTGCGATATTTCTGGAGCCCCCATTCTTTCAACTTCCGCTCATACTGCGACTTGCTAGAGGTATATTAGTTCTCTTTCGTAGGTTATGGATAAGACATCATGTGTGACCTTTTTTTGAAGCCCCGAGAAGCCATCGTTTTGATTACCTCCGATAAGGGCTTATTTTCCTTCATGTAGAGCCGTTCGATCTCTGGTTTGCAGGATTCCCAGTCTGGTTCTTCCATGGTTGTAAGAAGGTCTTTGAGCGATGCTCTAAGACAGATAGATGGAGGCCCACAAGGATGGAGGAAAGAAGAATGCGTGGTTGAAAAGGAGGAAGGAAGAGGTGGTTGCGTCTGACTTTTATACACCTCCTGGGTTGTTGAGGCAATTTGAAGGCGGCGATATGCACTACGAGATTGGCTGGTTCCAATATCACCCTGCATACGATTCCTTTGTGCTCATTGGCTACAGCCCAAATCCTGCTGCAGCAGGATCTACCTATCCTACCTAGGTAGAATTGCCTGTAATTGGTCATCTCCCAAATCTTTTCCATGCTTGACCTCTTTAGATAAATGTTTTCTGTTTCCAAGAAAACTTCTCTTGTTTCCGTTTTCCTAGCCCTCTTTTTTTTTTTTTCCCTTAAGATCGGCTTCTTGTCAGTTACTTGTCGTGCGCCCAGCAAACCCCACGTACTCCATGGTTAAGGAGAGTTTGAGCAAGTATGAGATTGATATTTAGGCTTAATACTTGGATTTGGCTTTGTGTGGTTTGCATGTAATAAATTGCTAGATTAACTATGGATTCTTCTTGATTCTTCTTGGTTGTGGCTTTCCCTATTCTCATACCCAACTTACTTTCACCTCTAGATATAACTAGAGTTTCTCCCTACTACAAGTCCATGCTCCATGCTCTTGCGGCCTATATCTCCAATGCCCATCTAGAAACAGTTTGTCTTTTTTTATTTGTTAGAACCCCTCAATATCCCTTGCCTTTGGGCGGTTTTTGGAAAAGCTATTTCAGGATAGTTGGGCCAGTCTTCAGAACCAGCTTTCCTGGGCGCCTGTTATTGATGACATCGCATCGGCCAGTCAGTCAGTTGATAGTTAATCATTGGGGGCTTGTGAATTTTGATCAAATCCCCAAGGAAAGGATCCCTGATTTTAAACCCTAAAACACAATATTTCCGAGCTGAGCTAACCAGAGTCGGATGATTCGGCCATCTATCTTATGAGTCAAGTATCATCTTGAGCATGCTTTTTTCTGTTTTGGGCAATGAGACATCATAAAATTATCTTTGGTCAAATTAATAGTTTTGAAAGGAGTTCAACGTTCACATATCATGATTTAGTGGGAAGAATTCAGCCACGGGTCCTCCAGTAATTCTTTTGCCGTCTTTCTCTCCTCGGGAACCCACTGTAGCATTGAGCGAATGAATCGGAGGAAAAGCTGTTTACTTTGCCCATCAAGATTTTCTTCCGATCCCTCCAAAGACAACGATGGTATGGAGACACCGCCCGCACCCAACCATTTACCTTCAAGAACGTTAGTTTGGCTCATGCCGTGGGCTAGGGTTAAAGCTTACCATTTATATCAAACACATTGCGTGTTTCTTCGCTTCGTTGCAGAAAGCCAAGTGGCGGCAGTCCCAGGTACGCTACCATTTCAGCGACATGGTGGGATGGAGAATATTGGTTGTCTTCGTCAATGGCATTAAACATATGTTTGTTTTCAAAAATATCCCAAATCTAAACGTATTAGTGTTAATAGTAGAGCCATAAGGAATCAACTCACCATGACACCGACATTCCATATATCAGCGCTATAGCTCCATTGCATGTCAAAAAGCACCTCAGGGGCTTTGTAAATATCAGGTTGAATATTCCCTTTGTGAAAATTTCCGATCCTCGCCTCCCCTAGGTCACAAAGTACAGGTTGGCCCCATAGGTCATTATCCGGCATGGGAAGCTTCCGAGAGGTATAGATAGTGCGGTTATTATCCACAACCTTTCGTGGAGATGGACATTCTTGCTCCTCTTTTACAGCTCTAGTAAGTATTGTCTCATCTTCAATGCTTAGCATGATGTTTGAGGCCTGGATGTCTATTGTTTTGTTAACACTGCATAGGAACTGTGAATACTATTGGAACCTACCACAATGAACAATATTTGCCTCACTGTGGAGAAAGTCGAGCGCCTGTAGAAGACAAATTAAGGTTTGCTTAAGCAAAGGCTCGCTTAATTTACAAGACCTAGCTCTCATCCGCAGTGCATTAATAGACATATGCATGGGTGGTTGCACCAGGCATTGATGGACTCCAGATTGACTGAAAACATCAAAGGAATCGTAAAGCCCGCGAATGTAGGCATGTCCAGTATGTGATGAACTGAGTTTGCTTAGGTGCTCATACACTTTCAGTTCTCCAGAGGAGGTTTGCTTCGCGTGACTGGAGATTCCAGTAGGCACTTTGACAGCGACATATTTATTGCTGCTGGGTGAGACTAAGCAATTGATCCTGGTTGTCCCAGGGAAAATTCGTACCTCTGGTCGCAACAAAGCCACACGGTTGAGTAGGCACCATAGCCAAGTTTTGCTAGTACATTATATCTAGAGTGAAGAACCTCGCCAACATGGACGGGGTAGAACTGTTCTGCTTTGTAGAAAGGAAGATTCTCCTCTTCCAGAAGGCTCCTCGTGACGATTGGAAGCGGTTGAGTACTCATGAGTCGCCCATGCTTGAGAGCCCGTGGCGGAAAAATAAAATCATTCATCAGCCTTGCAAGTGTTGCGGTACGTCTCATCATAACATGAAGTCCTTACTTGGGCGGTGGCAAGATAGCTCTTACCAACAAATCTTGGGGCAATGGGATAGATGGCCGCAGAGGGTAGGATCATCCGAAATAGGATCCCCTGTCGATGCGGGCTATCTATTATCCGACCAGTTATTAAAGGCTAGGTACCTCAGGAATGTCAAAGAACTGCCAAGAAAAATTCTTCCAAAGGTTGATAGCACTGATGCCTCCAGAGGTCCACGAACATAATTAAACCCATTACACCCCGCCCGAGAATAGTAGTAAGTGATGAAGAATCAAAGAAAATCGAACCAGTAATGGAAAACTGTATAAATTTAGATGCTATAATGTAATGGGTATGAAACTTGTTCTTCTGTAGTTGCGAGGAGGTATTTGAGCCTTGCTCTAAGACCGATAAATGGAGGCCCACAGGGATGGGGGAAACCAGAATGCTTGGTTGAACAGTGGCGTGGTTGCGTCTAATTTAATTTTATACATGTTGCGGCAATTTGAACCCAGCGATATGTACTACATGATTGGCCAGATCTATTATCATCCTGTATCTGAACCTTTGTGCTCATTGGCTACAGCCCAGGTTCTGTCTTAGAGATGCGATTAGCGCACAACCCTTTCGCCCTAGGCTAGCTAGTTAGTAATAATACCTACCTCTGATAGCGGACTGGATCCGAGAAAGATAATGGTGTCTGGATCCATTTCATGGATGTATGGCTCGGCGGAGAAAAATATATTCTATTAGCGGCCTGCTGTAGTTCTCTGATAAATTTCTCACTACCTTGTTTTCATAAAGTGGGTAGATAGGTATGCTGCGATGATGGAACCACCTCCAAAGATTAGAGTTCGAGGTAATTTATTTTCTCCTATCAAGGACCCAGACGTTGGGATATTTTGTTGAGGCTGAAGGATGACAGACCAGGATTCAATGAAGATGGGTCTAGAACGAAGACTACCTAGTATTTCAAGCTTGTGTTCCCCCCCCCCTCCTCCTGTTCTCTCTTCAATTTTATTTATGAGCCGCCCCAATTAAACCTAAGGTATACATATTGATTATAATTATCCACTTTCTGTCTAGAGCATCTATAGATATTTCAACAACAGCAAGCCCCATGAGCAGCATGGATTATACGGCATTTCACACATGCTATGAGGAAATATACGAGACGCAATACCTGATCGACACAGGCGGCGCTAAACTCTATGAAGACGGGTTCGGCGGACTTTTACGATCAATTCTCACATACAATGATATTCCGATGCTGAAGCAATACATTGAAGTCCATAACCTGACCCGCGTTCCGATTACAGAAACATTTTACTGGGATCCATTCCTGGTGGCTGCCACCAGTGGTAGTCTCGATGCCCTGCGTACTCTTCTTGATATCTACTACGCCAGTCCGGGCGAGTCGGTGCCGATCAATGAAAGGGGATTTTCCCTGTTAACCGAGGCTTGTGGTGCAGGTCAGCTAGAGGTTGTGCGGTTTCTCCTCGACAGCGATCCTCCACTGGGCACCATCCACGAGAGAGATCCGTGGGGGCAAACGCCGTTGATGTGTGCGGCGGCTGGAGGCAATGAAGCTCTCGTGCACCTGCTGCTCGACCGCGGTGCCTCTGCACGCGACACCCGGTCCACTCCAGGGAAAATAAATGTTACAAATTCGTTCGAGAGCACAGTTCTCTCTAGAGCTATCACAGCAATGAGCTATGCAACAATTAAACGGCTGATCGATGAGGGCGCTGATTTACAACTACGGGACAATGGCGCGGACGATTTCCAAGTCTTTGGGTCTGACCCAGAGTGTGTTCGGGACGTTACTATGCTACATTTGGGAAGCATCCGCTGCAACGCAGAAGGCCTCCGATGTCTCCTCGACCAGGGAGGTCGTAATCTCATCGCGTGTCGTGATAGTCTAGGACAGTTGCCCCTTCATTGGGCGGCGGCGGCCCCGGACCCAAAACCCGAGACAGAGAAAGGAAGTGTCGTGGCGAGACCGAGAATCGGAGAAAGCGAACTAGAGTCGCGCATCTTGGGCACCTTTCAGTTGCTTCTGACCGAGGATCCTAGTGCCATCAACGCCCAAGACAGTAAAGGCGCAACACCATTGCATTATGCGGTGCGCGCACATGCACCCTGCGGCAGTAGGGGGCATGCCTATCGTGCGATTGAATTTCTGTGCAAGCATGGAGCAAACGCGTGTCAGAGTGACAATAAAGGCCAAACTGTGTTACACTTGCTTGCACTGAGGTCTGCTCAGGGTGATCCTATTAACATCAAGCTGCTCGACCTGCTACTCGCAAATGGCGCTCCTATCAATCACATGGATCAGGGTGGCAACACCGCGCTTCATTTCATGTCGAAAAATCTCCGACAGCGTGCGGCAGCAAAGGCTCTTCTAGATCGCCGGGCGGATGTCCATATGCTCAATGCTAAGGGAAACACACCATTGCATGAAGCTATGACTGGTCTACTTTTTCCCCCAGCGCTGATGGAAAGCGAGTCGGAGAACACAGTCGAGGAACTGATATTGGCGCAGGATGAGGTGGTCGCAGCTCTACAGGAAGCTGCTGGAGGTGTCAGTTGCAATTTGATGAACCGACCAAATGCAAACGGAGAGACACCCAGGCAACTTTGTGAGCAGACCAAGGAAAAGTGGAGGGAAATGAGGAAGCCAATTCCTCGACGTAGGTAAATAATATGTACTGTACATATCCAGTGCGAATGATGTATAGCTATCAATTTATTCTAGGAAACATTCCAGGGTATGCTTGTTAAGTGCTGCACAATTTATTTGACTGTTTCCATTTCAGCTCTCATTGCCGTGGTCCAGACACCATGTACAGCATCTCCACCTCTAGCGGCTGTAGAACGCTCTCTTCAATCATCCTGCAATAATTGGTGTCACTTAAATTGACATCCGCGTTGTGATACCCCTAAGACAACTCAAGATGGCCTGGGAGAAACCAGGAGAGAGACGGGCCCTCTCTGCATTGTACCACCGGTCTGCTGTGTGAAGATCCATTTGATCATCTGAGATAGCCTGGTTCTTGGGGTTTTTTGAGCGTCGAATATCTTCAATAGACTGCCCAAAACTAATTTCTAGCAATAGGATAGCAAGCGAAAGAAGGGCAGAGGAACCGCTTAAACTGGTTTGCGAGGGGTGTCCAGGTGACTCGGGAGCGATTTCTATCCTCATATATCAGTGACTCTTCTGATAAGCCTGATAGGTTTCGACAATGCAATATAACATGGAATTTGCTCACATTCATGGAAGTGCTTACGCGGTAAGGGTATCGGATATCCACACTCAATGGAGGTCGACTGCTGGTTCTTAGAAATATAATATCTTTTTTATCCCATGTGTGATCAAGCCATAGTGTAGGACTGAGCTGAAGGACCGATGCTACTATGGTGACTACGAGACGATACAATTTTTCCAGCGGAAGTCGAGCTTGGAGATTTGGTAGGATATCTTCGAGAGTCAAATCGCGGTCATGAAATTGCACCAGCTCGTTAGAGAATGGATACACCCTCAAATCTCCTTCGTTATCGATACAGAATCCTACGGGCGAGCTTGCTGGATCTCCAATGTATCGACAAATATTGGTGACTTGTGGTAGAGTTGATAAATCAGCATATGGAGGGCTTATGTCGGGGGTTGCGAGTGTCACACGAGCCCTGGTGCTTCAGTAAACACAAAAGAAAACAATCAGCTCCCCAGTTCATGGTTAAAATAGGAAAGGTGTGCTTAAAAGATAGTTACCTAGTAATATTCTCCACGACTCTGAGCTCCGTATTGAATATCTGGGAAGGTAGGCAGCATTCCCCATCCAAGCTCAGTTTAAAACAATTTGACTCCGCCGTTGTCATGAATGCTGAACAATGCTGTAGTCCGGGATTTTCCCTCACTCGTAGTCTTTTCACTCGTTGCTCGAGAAGAAGTAGCGTCGGATGCTGTGACTGTGATTTACATCGGTTCTCCAGCAGCGCGTGGTATACTCTAGAGGCATTGCCTTGAATATCAATTAATGAACCAGTGAACTCTACTTTCTCACGAGATACAGTTGGCTCCTCATGGATCTTCGCAGCCTTTTCCACCCACACATCAATTCTTTGCGTACAAGCCTCCAATCTCTCCAAGCTTGATTTAATGGCATTCTTTCTCGCGCTAAATCGGATCCGGCTCATGAAGTTTGCATTACCCGGAGTGAGCCGGGGTGATGTAAGGTTACCACGGCTATTTGCTAAAATCATGTCCTGGAGGGTGGTGTTTCCCTAGGTCATACATTAACACCGTGCTAGACGAGAAACTGTCCATAACATACTTGTTGAGAATCCTGGAGTTTAAGATGTGCTGCGGTACTCCCTAAAATGTCTGCAATTTCATTTATTGTCACTACCAGGGGAGTGTACACCAGCCCAAGTGTATCTTGCAGCTTATCGGCAATCGAACCCGTCGTCCAGAGGTCACTTAGAGGATCCTCCATCATCTTGTTCAAATCATCATATTCGGCAACCGGCTTTAATAACAGACATATAGCTTGGTGGTACGAAACTCGTAGGAGGTAAAGCTCCGCGATTAGCTTTCTTTGGTGTTTTCTCCAACTGAAGAACTCCTTGGTTGGCCTGATGGCGTTCTCGTAATTTTCGAGAACCGAAATGAGTATAGAGAGAGACCCCAGCACGAGCCCAGCTGTTTCGACGCCTGTAACCATTATTATTGTGTTCAAGAGACTCAAATAAGAAGATTTGAAGGGATGAGACGATGCTAGCCTTACTCAAGTGGACGTTGAGATTGGGAGGTGCTACAGCCACATCGGCCTCGATCCCGCCACATTGGCGAGGCTAATGCCACACCATCTCATAGGGAAGGCCACTTTTCCGTGATATCAGATAGTTTCAGGTTATTGCTTGTAGAGATAACCTGGGAGAAGTAGGTGAAATGAGTCAGTGGTTAGAGTTGACGGTAAAATGATTCTATTGCCGCTGCTTTTCTGCCCTTTTCGCCCCCCGGGTGACTGTCCTGTTGTAGAAGATGCACCTACACGGTCGAGCAATGGTGGGCTGATGTGGCTTGGCTTAGTGAGATGCTGATGGTTTGGGCCTCTCGGCAAATAAATGATGGAGCTATGGTCGTAGACCACGAGAGAAGGAAGACATGATGATGAAGATGATGTAGATGGATGGATATCTAGCTACAGAAGTGAGGAACAGTGCGCCTTATATACAGGAGGAGATATCACGTGTCCAACCATAAAAATCGGCAAAAGGGTGTGGCATTAACCTGGCTAGTGTCGCAAGAGCAAGACTACTCCTCTTAGGATCACCCTGCTCTTATTGTCCTCAACTACCCCTCCGCGGCTGCATCGACTGATGTTGAAGAAACACCTCCGGAGAATAGAAAGTAAAAGTTACACATCACGCTTCATGGCTCTAAGAGCGCTAGATATATGACAAACAGCGCCTTTCCATAGATGAGGTAGGGAATACTCAGGTCCTCAGCGGCCAGTGCATGGCAGGATTCGATGACCTGATACGATCACTGACAACCTACCCTGAAGAAGAGCACCGGAGCCATATGGAGCCACAAGAAATACATAACCAATCTTCCCAGTTTAAATTCTAGTGTGGTAACTTGAGTGCACTGCAAGGAGGCAGAAGTTCTTTTGACGCGAGATTGAGAGATACAACTGTAATGCATGAGACAGTTTTAGATTCCTACAGCAATCAGTTCTAGTTGAAATGGTTGAACATGCGGCTTTCGAATGATTCATTATCCGGCATAAAGGGTATCATCAACAGAATTCCACCACTTACTTCTTCATCGCGAAGTAGGTGGTAAACAGGCAAGTCGTACAACACCCACTATATCCTGTCTACTATAGGGAGGACCAAAGTTTTGAAGGACAGATTAATATGGCACTATTTACAATACAGAGTACTGTACGCTTCACTCAATCACGCGCCCAGCTCAAAGTCTTTCTTCAGCTGCGACTCAAACTTCTCCCACTGGCCCTTCACCTTATACGCCGAGGTCCAGTAGTTTCCCTTCTCGTCCTTCCCAAGAATGAAAAACCCATCCCCAGGCTTAATCGGGCCATGGTTCTCCTGGACATATTTAGGTCGACACGGCACGCTATCCCCCTGCCGGTCCTGACGAGCCGGGGCAAAGTCCAAGTCAAACAGGCCCGCCTTGGCCCAGTTAGAGAACCCGACCTGTGCCATATTTCCATCCCCAAAAACGATAATAGGCAAGCCGGTTCGCGATGTCCGGACCATATCATAGTATGCCTCGTGCTGAGCACGCGTGCCCTGCTCGTTAATAGCAGCCCGGACCTGGCGTGCAAGCCAACTCAGCGGTTTATCGATGACGTCGCCCGCGCTCACGAGCCCATTCGCCCAGCCGAAGGCATTACCCACGTATGGGTGCTCAGTAGAGGGTGGGAGCAAGTCGCCCTCAAAGGCTTTCCGAAGCGACATGGCGATAGATATATTCACTGTCCTATCCGGGCTCATCCCCATCTGGCCGATCACGCAGCGCACGATCCAGGCCGTCAGGATATCGTTTTCGGTTAGAAACACCTTGGAAGCGTCTTGCCCGGTTGCGAGGGCTTCCTCGCGGAGTTCTGTGAGGGCTTTCTCCCATTGCGGGCGCCAGAATGTCTCGGGAACACAGACCATGCGGTTCTCCTTGGCTCGAGCGAGCATGTCGAACCCATACCCAAGGCCCCATTTGAGCATGCCCCCCAATCCGACTCTGCGATCTGCGAGGATATGTTTCTCCGTTGTTGGGCGAGTACCCTGCGCTAACGGGTCAAATGGATCTGTTTCAAATTTGCAGGGGGTTGGGATATCATCTGCCTTGCCCCAGAGCATGGCATTCCACCCTTCTACAAGGTGCTGCATGCCTAGAGCGTCGAAGGCGACATGCTGCCACTGGAGGACTACGATGGTCTTGTCGGTGAAGGAGTTCACGCGCAGTCCCAACACCGGGCGGTCTGAGCTGAGATAGTCCTTGATTCCGCCCGGTTTGGAGTCCGGTCCCCATGCTAGGTCTTCCAGATAATCCGGGTTGCCGACGATGGCGGGCCGGGTGTCCGGCTCTGGGATGCGGGAGGCCGCTGGGTGCGATGACGCTGGAATGCCATGGTCGATGTGCGCAAAGGAGATGGCCGGTCTATCTGGGGTGAATTCGGCAGGGATATGCCATTCAATGTTTCCCAAAGCCTGTAGTAAAACAACAAGGGGGTGTCAATATATGGGGACTGTCCTCATACAGCTCAGGCGCAGAATGTTTTTTACATTCTTCTTCAGTCGACCTCCCAGCCTCTCCCACCCTTCTCGCCTCACGAGGTCATCGAGGGATTCCCGGAGCCTTTCAGGATCCAACACCGCATCGAACACGAGGGATACGGCCATGTTATTGCCCTGAACCAAAAGGCTCTTCTCGAAAAAATGTAACGGCAGCACCCGATCACCCGGCACAGGCTCGATGGGTTTCTGCCTAAAAAACATCTCTATATTGTTGCCAAAAAAAAAATTAATTGCGTTCCTATACTGTGGAGTGCTTGAGGTATAATGTCAGCAATTGATTAATTGGCATGTTTTGCCCGCAAGAAGGAATTTAAGAGGGCATCCATCCAACAGACGGCCCCTATTGCTTGGTGAAGCAGGTTATTTTCATTTGGGGCAGGCGAGGGGAGCCTCGTTGGACCGGAAGAATGGGGCAGAAGGAGTGAGAAGATCCCGAGATGACATCGATTTAACTGGCCAGACAGGACTGTTATTCCAGTCCAGCGAGTTTAGCTCATGAGTTTACCAGTAAGGTGAGACGGATAAAGTTGTGTCAACGCTAAGGGACCAGGCCGTTATTCAAAGGATGGACTAAAATTGAACTGGCCTATGAATCTGTGGGAAGCTGTGGAGAATGCCAAGTGACCGGCCAGTCGTTTGGAAAGGGCACCAAACAATAGGACTAGGAATGGTTTTCTCCATAGTTCCATGTGGGTTTCTATCCACTCCATTTGAGGCTATATGCTGTCAACTCAAGAAATAGGCTCCCTAGTGGATCTTGGCTGGGATGAGAGTGGCCTAATCAGTTAATCAGGTGGCAGATGGATCAGGTCCCATCCAGAAGGGAGTGAGCTGGTCTGTTGAAACTGTTTGGATATTGTGATTTGTTTGACTTTACACTGCAAAAGGGGAGAGAGGGAGGAATAGCTTAGTTAGCAGCAGGAGGGCTTTTTCTATTTATTATCGAAGGGGGTTTCGGAGGGAGAGCCTCCCAGCCAACCCAATCGCCAAGAAGGGACACGCCAATGCGTAGGGGTGTCGTACGTCCCAGGCGAGCTGATCATGGCTAGATATGTTTGCATCTGGCAGCACGCAGCAATGATCCTCCTATTATACACGTATTTTGCAACGGACGAGATTTCGCCGTTCCGAAAGGAAATCTTGGTTATAAATGCAGCGCGAACAAGCCGCCAACATCCAGCTAGACTCATCGGAAGGTGTATGATGGAGTTTTGGGAGGGGATGAGTTTCCGAGATTCAATAGGCGAAGCCCAGTTGATCGACTAATGCATGCAAACTGCGCTGCATTGTGCCACATCGCAAGGGAATGAATTTTACATCCAACCTTTGTGAGCCCGTGGGGCAGATCTCAATTTTCGCGACCCGGTTGGATCAGCAGCCCTCCAAAAAGCAATAGAAGGAGGCCATCAAGGTGTTGCAATGGCCTTAGTCCGTGCTGGTGCTGACATGACATTTCGAGCCGTACACCTCTACATCTAACTGCAGCCATCGGACAAGAGCAGCTCATAAGGTATCTTCTGGAACATGGGGCAAATTTGGGGCTTAAGTGGCTCCTTTGGAAAAACAGCGCATGATATTGCTTGACAGAGTAGGGATCGCACAGATACTAGAGCCTTTCGCATATACCTGTGATGTCGGGGCCATTCTCTTTTCCCCTCGAAACTCGAGATCTATTGCGTTCTTTGGTTGTCTCTCCCCCTTTAAAGGGGAATTAATTCAAAGGCATTTTTCTCCTCAGTACGTTCAACAATGCAAATGCTAATGAATCAGATAGTTAACTTACCCAAATTTATTGATTATTCAGACACTCAGGCATGCTTTTGAACGCAGGCAGGGAAAATGGATTTTGAATCTATGAAATAGCAAGGAAGAAGAGAACATATAACAATAGACAAGTAAAGAAAAATCTAGGATATCATAAACGTGAAATTAAAACGTCAACATAACATCACTAAAACCTCCCTCGATTTCATACCGCCAACGAAAGTGGTACCTTCGCCTTCAACTCCCCAGTCGAGGTCCTACTGGTAGTACCTCTCTTGACTATAGGTCTGCTGAATGGGGGGCATCACAGCAGATGTTGACGAGTTCATTTGCAAAGCCTTGTAGTTCACCTTCTCCTGGGACCCCGATCGAACATGCCACATCGCGTCTGCCCACTGATTCTTCCACACCAATCCTGGATGGAAAACCGTCAGACCAATGACCGCGATACAGATCATGGCGCCTTCCAGGACCATGAAGGTGATTTCATCATTAGCCAAGGGGCCATCGAAGCCCTCGGAAAGTTCAGCGCAGCGGAAAACCGACCGGACGAAGATGGTCAATGTGGCGATCGACAGGCTGTACAAAAACAGCTTGAAGCGTCGCGTGGCCCGGAGCTTGTCGAAGTTGACGTTGAATTGGGACATGGTTGCCCGACGCACGCGGATCGCGAGATCAATGCTTAGGGCGATAAACAGGGCCATACTGAAGACTTGCCATGAGACACCGGCCAACATGATGTTCTTTCCGAGCTGCTTTCCCGATCGGTCGTCTGAGATGGACGCAATGGCACCACCGACCGCCTGCAGGATCAATGCGATAAAGTCGCAGGTAATGAAGAGGATCGTGTAGGTCCGAGGACGGATGAAGGAGATATCCTGGCCGTATGTGACGACGATGCGCGAGAGACAGAGATAGATTGCGGCGGAGAAGAAGGCCGGGGCGATGGTGAGACATACGAGGTACCTGTAGAGTGTGAGTGTTAACAGGATTATCCTTTTCTTTTTTCTTTTTTTTTTTTTCCCTCTTATTAGATATCGGATATCGGAGAGCATACATGAGAAATGGATCTGATTTGAAGGGATTGAAGTGCATTTGAATACGCGCCACATATCCGACCACCTCGAGGGCAAGACCTCCCAACATGGCGATCATATATGTCCATGTCTTATAGCGGATGCCAATACCCAGTTGGGCGACGAACCCCGCCGCAAAGATTCCAGCGTACAGGATATTTCCCCAGAGCAAGGGGACGTATCGCACTTGGGCCATGGTCAAGGGACATGTGTCGAGGGTGCAGAGATCTGGGTTCTCCAGGAGGGTGACATTGGTAACTGTGCCTTCAAACATCCTGAAGGGTTCGAAAGGAAAGAGAAAAAAGAGGAAAAAAAAAAAAAAAAAAATTTTTCAAAATAAAACAAGGTATACAACTAGCCCTTATTTTTTCCAGTCCGAAGATTCTGGTTGGTTTTTGTTTTGGTCTTTGGTGTTTTGTCTGTGAGTGGACAAGCTGAGGAAGACTTGAGAGATGAAGGGTCCATATTTATGTTTGGTCTCCTCTGTGTGATGAAGATGGCTATGAATATGCCTTGTGGACAAGCAAATCCTTCAAGATGAATCCTTCGTATAGCGAAATGAGGGTAATTCTCTCCAGTCTATCAGGCATCAGCTTGGGGGATCACTCAAGATGTCAACACGCGCTTCGCCTCATCCTGCAGCATCCTTGAGAGGATCTGATTGGACGATCCGTAAGAAGCTCAAATAGTCCAGGGGTGAAGCTAGTGCTCCAGGCTATATTTGTCCCAGGTTGCTCAGTAAACTCGACTGGCCCCCACAGCTGAGGCGGAGTCTGAGCTCCTTCGCCTTGGCGGCTCCAAGCTTTTGTTGGCTTCCTGGCTTTTCCTGCGGAATGTATAACAGTTTAAACTTCCATCCCAGGGAGAGATTTCGTCACCTAATTAGACGGTTCATATCTAATTCTGTTGTGTCAGCCGTCTTGTCCTTGCTCGACTTTCGAATCATATTTTCGCGTTGACTCTCTGCAGCGATAAATGCATCTACCTACGTGGATCCACCATTGTGTGTAAGATAGAGCAGCTAGGTGCCAAGCGCAACAAAGTTGTTAATTAGCTTGGACATGAACTGAGCAATATGGAACAGGCAACGATATTCTATCGTGACCGACTTCCTCAAACAGCCCGTCCCAAAGCGCGCAATCTTTCCATTCTTGAGCGAGAGCACCAAACCTCTTTACAGATTGATAACTTTTTTGAGGAGGGAACTAAGTTATTTCTGACAGTCGTTGGCACGGCTGAGATGGTTGGCTTGGCGTTGGCACCCCGCATTGGGTATTAACGCCTTCCTTCGTAAACCAGTTATCCATGCACTCAAGATCAAGGAGAAAGGTGATAGACAACACAAATTTTGTAAACACGTCATTTCAATGTTCCTGCCCTGTCCTATAAGCTATCACCTGGAGAAGTTCTACTACAGTTGGTCCTTCTTCTAAGAGCCAACATGAAGTCATAAGAAAATTTTGTCAGGAAACGCATCCTATTAGAGGGTTTAATTCGGAATTCGCGGCTTTCCAAGGTTTATTGTGGTAATCTAGGGAAGCATTCCAACTACCTACTGCGTACAACTGGTTTATACCTTAGGGAAGTAAGTTCAAGGGCTCTTATGCTTCCCATTTGGCCCAGAGCCCGTATATCGACCTTATTATCCCGCCCGATATCTAGAATCACTTCAAAAGTCCTATATACCCTGAGACTAAGTCTAGTCGCGCCTATCCGACCTCGGCGACAATTAGTTCTTCCTTCGTTCAAGGCATCGCATGAGTGGCATATATTTCCCGGTAACATAGCTTCTTTCGAAGAGCAGGATTTGACGGCTCAGCTTCCTCCAGTCTGGGAAGAACTGATTTACCATTGGTTTCCACAAGAACGCTTCGTGTTTGAACATCGGGGTTTGACTCGGCGTGTCGTACACTAACAGACGGAGGAGTATGAGCTAGTTGGATTATGGACGGATATTATAGCCTCTCCTGCCCTACCTCTTATTCTATAATTAAATTCAGGGAGATATATGGGGCAGATATTAATTTAATCTCCTTATCATAGCTAAATACTCAAATATTGTAGTCGAAAGGTAGCATTCAGCCCGACCCCTCAGACACCTTAGATATAATTAAGCCGATCCACCAAGTTTACCGAGGTTCAGGTATTATCCTACACAAGTACAAACAACGCCATGGAATTCACTGAAAAAAAGATAAAGATATTAGAGATCTTCAATGGACTTGTAGCTCTATATGGGGCGCGAGAAATCAGCCACATTGAACATGGTGGGTTCTAAAGATCTGCTTGCTGGACACATCTATTTTTAATCCAGGGTCTGGAAATTCAAGGCTCCTGCGAGAATCAAAACCCTGCCCCAGACTGTCCCCAACATTCATCTTCAGCCAAAGAATATGTTATCACTGTCTGAACATCCCCTGTCACAGCTGACTGCCAAGTGCCAACAGTGTAAAGAAGTCGTCTGATTGGCACATGGAATTCTGAGTAAGCGTGGCTGGCTGAATTTAGTGTTTGAAGAGCTGCTTGGTAATGCAGGAGCGGGGTTTCAAATTACCAACCAGCCCTTCAAACACTGAGTATCCATCCTTCTGGGTATCTATAATCTACAAATTACGAGCAGTCCTAGAAATAGTTGGAATCATGCCGCGTGCGATCGCTAAAGTCGGCGACCAGGTAATCGCTGAGACAGAGACATGGGAAAGCGTGGAAGGAAATATCTACGTAAGTCTGTCGATTAACTCCCCCATAGATGGCGATCGTCTAGGTAGGTTAACCTCTGCCTCCTTGCTACCTACCTAGTTTCCACCCTCTGCAATTAAAGATCAGTCACTGCTCCAACCGTCGGACCTGTCTACATTTTGTCCCTGGAAAGGTCATGCATCTTATTGGACTCTACTCGTGAATGGTGAGTACCCGGGATGACAGTTGAATATTTTATTTTATATAAAGCTTGCTCTAATACGTGGGATAGGCAAAACGTTACCCAACGCTGCCTGGTACTACAAGGAACCCTACGAGGCAGCTAAAAATATCAAGGATCATGTTGCATTCTGTGAGTTCCTGGTCGCCTTACATATTGAGTCAGGAGTTTTGATTTTTACTAATGAAGGAATAGACAAGGATAAAGTTGAGATTATTGAAGAATAAGCCTATCTCCCGGGCAGGACGCATACTGACCCCTCGTCAATATGCTGCTGCATTTGATGCATTATGCAGCTAATATTTCTAATGACTACTACTATGTGATTACTTTGTGATATGTGTGCTGTTTGAGGTAAAATGCAAGTGTTTACTAAGTTGCGATGCAATACTTGTTACATGTAACTTATCTTCGCCTTTCCTAGCAAAGACTCCATCTACACGGGAAAATAGGTTCTGTTCATAATCTCTACTAATTTGAACGCCTGCCTGTTGAAATAAATGCAACTAGATTCAACAGAACATTCTAGAAGCTGATACGTTTGAATAATGTAATAGCAATCACTTCCCGGATGTCCCCATGTGTTTCGGTAGTGTGAGCTGTGAGGTAACTGAGTATTCAGTAACTCCGATCCTCACCCGCTCCCCAACCGATCACTCTGGAGTTGGGATTGGAGGAGCAAGTACCGACATATGGAATCCAATGCAAATCCATCCGCTCGTGTTAGGAGAGTTTACATTGATCGGGAAAGGTCGGGCTCGCACAGTGAGAGTTCAAGACACTAAACAATCTGTAGCCGAATCTCCATAAGAAGGATGTTCAAAAAGAGTGGGTGCTGTAAATAAACTGCGCGGCATTGGTGACGGAGTCGTCTGGTATAACTGGTTGGTTACGCGTCACTGGATGAGAGGATATAGGAAGGTATAGAAGCACCAGCATAGTGGTGGCGATACCCTCTTTCATCGCCAAGAATAAGACTTTGGGAGCGGGGTGGGCTGCCTTCGGAACAAAAGACTGAGAGGTGTTTCGGTTTTACAGACCACCAGCGAGATATTGAACTTAGTAGAGCAGGTCTAAGTCAAGCTGATATAGCGACTAAGAAGTGGGTAGTATTGCAGCTTTCTAAAGCCTTCCCGAATGTTTCTCCCCTGCTACTCCGGAATGTGACAAGAAGCTAAACCCTGTTGTTATTGGGAGAGGGATATTGTTCAGAACGAGGCCTGTCACTCCATGTGAGAAGCTAGCATAGATTTACAAATATCCTAACCTTTGAACTTAATAACGTCAACTCCTCATGCGCCGTGCACTCGACTATAATCAGCCTCAGAACATATGCTTCTTAGCTCCGAGGTTATAGCTACGGCTCCCTAGGTTTAGATTTAAATCTGCAGACTGACGGAATGGCCACTTCCACCGAGGAATAACATAGTTCAATAGGCGACCGTAGCTATTCTGCCAACCGAAATGGCGTGAAGTAGGATAATATCACATACCAAAGCGGGTCGCCAAACGGTAGCGTATGAGTTTAAAGGGCACTGTCTCCTATTGAGCTTTACCTTGATTGATTATTTGGAGACAATGACCCACATATGCTGGAGACCTGAGTGGATAGGACCGCCGATGAGGATATCTAAAGCCATTGCGAATTGGATGAGATCTTGGTGGACTAGTCCTATTTAAGCATTGGCACCCAAAGTCCACCTGAGGCATATCGGGATTGGCTGGCTTCGTTGATCTTGGCAGCGCTTCTCTGTTGTAGGCAAGTACAGCCGCGCTCATCAATCTGTGGATCCAGACAGCGATGGAGAAGTGATTTGGAGTACTTAAGGATAGCATCATCCAACTCTCATTCTGGGTCTACTTAGTTCGCTATCCCCAGCGTATCGCGATTATCTAACCCCAGAACGGCCGCTTCTAGGACCGAGCAGTTTCACCCGGAGCGAAAGACTGGCAACAACTAATCTCCCAACATGCCAGAGGTTACCCCGCAACTGGCAGCGTCCATTGCCGAATCGGTGGCAGCCGGTTTCAAGGACCAAATAGAATACACGCAGCGCTTAATCCGATTGGGTGGTCAGCGTGGCCAGGAGTTCGAGGTGCAGTCGTTCATATACGACCAACTCTCCGAACGAGGCTATAATCCCGTGAAGCTAGAGATGGATGAGACCCTACTATCACAGCATGAGGGGGCCGGAAAGTTCAGCCCGGAACATTCCAAGGCGCCCGTTGTTGTAGGTGTACACGAGCCGCGATCGCAAGCGCCCGGTGGAAAGAGCTTGATTCTGAACGCACATATCGATGTTGTTCCCACCGGACCAGTCGATCTCTGGACGAATGACCCGTATAGTGCTCACATCGACGGTGATAAACTATACGGGCGAGGCGGGGCCGATATGCGAGCGGGAAGCGGTGCCAATATGTTCGCCCTGGATGCTCTCCGCAGAATCGGGCTACAACCAGCCTCGAAAGTAGTGTTTGAGTCGGTCGTTGAGGAAGAGTCTACCGGAAATGGAACGCTCATGACCCATCTCAAGGGATACAAGGCTGATGCAGTGATTATCCCGGAACCGATGGATGAGAAGCTCGTCCGTGCCAATACCGGTGTGTTGTGGTTCCAGATCGAGGTTCGAGGAATTCCGGTCCATGTTCGCGAGATGTCGACCGGATCGAACGCAATTGATGCGTGCTGGAGGGTGGTGGCCGGGCTCAGAGAACTAGAAAAGGACTGGAATGCTCGGAAGGTCGGGCTTTTACATTTTGAAAAGGAAGAGCATCCTCTCAGTCAGTCGTCTTTTTCCCTCCTATTATCTCCCCCACTTAAACCGTGATATTCCTGTCCGTCCTCGTCTCTACTTCTTCCTGACAACTGGCCAGATCTCAATGTCGCCAAGGTAAATGCAGGAGATTGGGCTTCCTCGGTTCCCGCATGGTGCCGAGTTGACTTCCGAATCGCCATCTTCCCCGGTGTGACAGCGAAATCGGCGGCCGAAGAAATCGAAAAGAAAGTGGCCGAGGTTTCGCGCAACGACGCCTTCCTAAGTCAAAACCCACCCAAAGTGACCTGGAACGGGTTTTTCTCCGAGGGATACGTTCTGGAGCCGGGGAGTGAGGCTGAGGAGACGCTCAAGTGGGCCCATCAGCAGGCGACGGGCAGTGAGTTGAAATCCTTCACTACGCCGGCCTATCTTGACACGCGCATCCATGCCCTATATGACAAGATCCCTGCCCTTTGCTACGGTCCGATCAGCTCCAACATTCACGGTTTCGACGAGTGGGTCAGCCTCAGCAGTCTGCAGCGAGTCACCGTTGCGATCGCATTATATATCGCGCAATGGTGTGGCTTGGAACCGATCGTGAATTCATGATAAGCTCACTTCCGCATGTATTGATGAAGATTGAGATTGAGTAAATATTTAGAACTACAGAATTAAGCTAGATAGTTACTGTCCTGCCGGCTTCTGTTGCTCTCCTGAGAGTATGTCAAGATTATTAAGTTGGCCCAGCGAGTGTCGGATTTAATTCCGCCATGATCTAGAATGGCGCTCAATGATTGGCGGACGTGCGGGAAAAGAGGAGTTATTTCCTGGACACCTGAACCACCAGGCGGGAGCTGACTAACTATTTGACGTTTGATTTCTAATCGTATGTAACGACCATCGGCCTATGCATGGATGGATCAGGTATTAATTGTAATTATGTAATTATGTATGTATGGATCAGGTACTAAACCGTAATAACCTTGAACATTCTGAGATCAGTTTACACTCGATGATCAAATTCGATGGGTTCTAACGCCATACCCAGTGACCAGAGATTCTTATCTTCCCCCGTGACGATTAACTAAGAGCTGATTAAGAATAGATGGAGGGATCCAATCACGCCCGCTATCGACCGAGGACAACAACTTGAGCATCATTTTCAACATTCCTTCCCAGTCAAGACAGTCTGAAACAAACACTCCTCCCCGGGATGGCCTGGGAAACAGGACGGTAATGGAGAGAGAGGATTTGCGCTTCCACTCTGTTCCACTCTATTCCGTTTTCTCCACCTCCCCTTCCATCCATGCTTGGTTCCCTTCGGGTCCACTCACGGGTGGACAGATAAATATCAACCAGGGACGCCCTGGAATGATACTTGTCTAGTTTAGAATAACTACCAATTCTTCTTGCTTCACGTCATTACTCTTTGATTCTCGTCCTTCTTCACAATGGCTCCTTTTGGCACCATCTACAGCTACCCCAACAACCCTCGGGTTGCCAAGGTATGTACCTTTCATCTCATAAGTAAATCAAAAGAAAAAAATTTAAAAAAAAAAAAAAAAAGGCATGAACTGAGAAGGAATTCTAGGTTCAAGCAGTTGCCAAGCTCAATGGCCTCGAAATCGAGGTGCCCGTGTTCAAGATGGGCGAAGAGAACCAAAGCCCCGAGTTCCTGGCCAAGTTTCCCCTAGGAAAGGTGCCTGCCTTCGCCGCTGCGGATGGTACCACCCTCTTTGAATCGGATGCTATCGCCCTTTACGTCGCTGAGAGTGGTCCTGCCGCTCCCCAGCTGGTCGGCACTACTCCCGCAGAACGTGCGACCATCCGTCAGTGGATCTGCTTCTCTGAAAACGAGGTTTTGAACCCTGTGATCCAACTCGTTCTACCCCGCGTTGGAATGCGCCCCTTTGACGAAGCGGTCGAGAAGACGGCTTTGCAAAGGCTGGAGCGATCCCTGGGCGCCGTGGAGACACACATGCAAGGCCGCACCTGGCTTGCCACCGAACAGCGCAGTCTGGCGGATATTAGCTTGGCTACCTCCCTAACCTGGGGTTTCTCCCTCGTCATCGACGCGGAGATGCGGGCCAAGTTCCCTACCACCGTGTCCTGGTATGAGAAGATCGTCGAGAGCGAGGACCTCAAGGACGTCTTTGGGGAGAAGAAGTTTGTCGAGAAGCGACAGGTTCCTCAGTAAATGATGGCATTGCTTTCTTTGGTGTCTGACTGGGGACTACTTTCTTGCTGTTATAATAATGACGATGCGCTCACATGATTGAAATAACGACCCAAAATTTTGATATGTTCAATAGTCCCAATAAAACATGGATTTGTACTGCAGGCCATTCAGCTCTCTACGTAGGCTTTTTAGGGTTAAGCCATAGTAAAATCATTAATACGACAATCAAAGTGTAATCGATTAACCAATCCCCCCGGGGGCGAGGAAAAATAATATAAAATAAGAGAACGGGGGGCACACAAGATACGACACCCACTTCCTCGATCTTGTTCGAAGAACTGAGCCGTCCCTGAGTGCATCGACATGGGAGGTGAGGGGCATGGCGGGGTAATGAGAGATGGAATACGATTAGTGGTGAAATACGACCTTCTCGTTGGCTGCAACCAGGGACTCAATCAGCTGGTGCCAACTTTCCTCGCAGTCTCCCGCAGCTTGCACATTGATTTGAATGGCCGCTTGAGACCGTAAGATGCAGCTAATTCTTAGCGGGTCTGGGTTAAGGGGTATGGAAGTGGTATCTAGCGCGCCAGCGTGTTATCCAGCTGAACTGCCCAACGGAGCCAGGCATCTGGGTCCCAACTAGCCGATAGGATCCCTTATGTCGATTGACATCAGGGCCTAGTGGGGATGGGCTTCTTATGCGCCAGGAGGCTGTGTGCCACAGAGAGCAACAAACCTGGGCGATGGAGTATTGCGATCGGGCAGAAAGAATTCGACCAAAAGCAATTTTCTTTCAGTGGATGGCACCCGTGACGGCCTTTCTTTTCTACTATTTTGGAATCTAGTATAGTCAAAGAGAAAAGGATAACTACAGGACCAGCTTGAAGCCCTCTGCTACTGTGCGACCGGCGTAGTGTGTGACGACCGAGTTTCAGAAATCTCGTCGAGATGAGCTTCTTACAGATCGCGGTTGTCGATCGCGACTGCTACCAGCTATTAACCGATGGAACCGCGAAGCAGCTGATCCTAGGATCCAACACCGCCTGCTGGAAGGTTATCGATCAGAATCCCGATAACGTCCAGATTGTCGCGAATGCGCCCGCGGGGCTCCGTCGGGTGAACGGGGACGTGTTCAAATTCCGAGGGGGTTGGGCTCACTTTGGCACCAATGCCACGAAATTATGGGGATGGAAAGGTGGCTTTTGGCAATGGCAGAAGGGCTCGGGCAAGTTATGGTATGAAGGCCCCGAGACCCAGGGCATATGGGAGATTCGAGACACCAATCCTCTCACGAAGGATCTCGTTGTCGTCCAGGACGCTATTTATCAGCTACTGGAGAATGGGAATATCACGCAGTACCAAAGCCCAATGGACTGGGCCCATATTGACGACATCGAACAGACCACGGCAATCACGACGGATCATAAAAGTCTCTACAAACTCCAGAAGAAGGGTTATATTCTCCGCTTAGATGGACAGCAGTGGCAGCTGATCGGGAACGATGTGCGGACTGTGCAGCTCGCGGGTGGCGAGGCAGGGCTCTTCCAGCGTCATAACGATGGGAAAATATACAAACATCTTGGAGGTTCCGCTTGGGAGTTGAGTGACCCTAGTCCAGACAATATCTATCTGGCTGTTGCGAGCTCGGCGTACCGGGTGAACAGCCTGGGCGAAATCTACATCCTGGACGAGAGTGGAACATGGCGATTGTTGTCGCCGGCGAGTCCCCAAAGTACACCTGCTCAGACTGGCGTTCAACCGGAACAAGTATATGATGGGGGATACCATACCACTGCTGTCACTCCTCTTCGTATCGGCAACGGTGGAGCGGGCCAAAGTGGACTCATTAAAGGTGAGCACCCTTCCCAACCATGGGTGCAGATGATCTCATCTATTAAATAGCTCTTGCGGATGCCTTCATCCAGTCGCGGGTCGCCGATGGCTTCCCACCGTTCAAGGTTGCGTGGTATAAAAGCGATACGACGGAATCGATCAAGTACCTCAAGGATGGGGTTGTAGATGTCGCAATTACCTACACCCCGGTAGCTGAGAATACTGCCATCAAGGAAGGTGTCGCGCTGACCCCCAGTCACTATATCTTCCGCGAGCACTTCCTCCTTGTGGGCCCCCCTGCGAATCCGGCTCGATTAAATCCTTCAACAGATGTTGTGACCCAGTTTACGACATTGTATACAGCAGCAGATGCGGAGGAGACTTCTCTGCCTGTCCGGTTTCTCAGTCGCTTCGACAAATCGGCCACGAATATCAAGGAATCTGAACTCTGGGTCAAAATAGGACAGGTTAGAACCCTTCCTTCCTTGTGGATCTCTTCCTCTCGTTCCCCCTCTGCTCTCATCTCTTCGCCTCCCCATTCCTGCTAACAAAAGCAAATAGGCACCATGGGCCACTAAGCGCTCATCCTGGTACCACGAGTTTATCGCTTTCCCCGTCCAGGCGCTCGAGGCCGCTGCTGCATTACAGGAATACACGCTCACCGACTGGGGCACGTATTTATCGGTCGACACGACAGTTCAGCAACAGCTGGTGATTTACAAACGGGGCTCGGACGAGGAGGATGATACTTTACTCCTGCCAGCGCATCTCTTGGTCGGCAGCGGGGCACAAGATCTTGCTCTCGCCAATGATTTCGCCGCATGGGTATCTGGAATGGAGGGTCAGGCTGTGATAGCGAACTTTCAAAAGAATGGGCATCTGGTCTACTCCCCTGCGCCTCAGTATTAGCGTGTCGCGCTCTTTACTGGAAAGGGTAAATGGGGGAACAGGGGTTGTCAAAAATAGCATAGCTAGATGTCGGTTTGTGCTTCCTTTGATCGGATATTCTCAAAACCTTATTACCACCATCTGCCAGTTATCAAGATGGATGCTTGCTTGCTTAACATGACTAGTAATGACCCGATACACATATATTTGTACTTCCCATGACTGATAAGATTTTATGCTTTCTTACCCTTAGGGTTCGACCATTAACTTGCATTGAAATTCAGAGACCTTTCGTATAGGGCGGCAAAACAAGAACTAAAAAAGAAATGACAATGTAAAATGAAAGTGAGGGTGAGATGATGAATGATTCATCACAAACAAGTAAAGAATCTAGAATTTCTGGTCCCTCGGCCCTAAGCATAAGCAGCCAGCCCAGACGTCATTACAAGTCACAAATGTTCGCTATAAGCCCCACTTGGGTCCTACCCCGGCTTTGGGACATGCAGTCCGCGAGCGAATGGAGGGTATTCACCCCATGAGCCCTTAGATATTTGCAGGAGAGCCGGCCAATACCATTCGAATACCGCATGGCAGGGTATGACAATGCGGCCTTGCTTGAACCATGATCTTGAGTAAAATTAGGATCCTGTTGCCCTATTCTCCAGATCCCCTCGCATTCAAAACCCAACTACGTTGCATACAATTATTCGACACCAATAATAGGTCACAGAACGGCAGTCCTCACAACAGCTTTAAAAGCCGAAAATAGTAGCCAATAGATGTGGTGGAAACTCGAGCTCCTCACCATGTGTACTATGGATGCACTTCTGGAATACGAGGTCTGAAACCTGCATCCTCGGGTCGCTTCCTTTCAATCTATCCGAACTTGGCAGAGTGAGACATTCAAGGGAGGGTGGCGCTCACTCGTGTGCGGCCGGAAAAAATAAAGCCTCTCTTGCTGCAACGCTTGATTCTCCACGAAAAGAAGAGACAACTCAAGTCCCGAGCCCAGTGCTGACTCCCCACCCCCGCCTCTGTTGTGCTTAGTCTGATGACATTGTCTCACTCATAGCTTCCAGCTTCACCAATGAACAACTCAGTCTCGCTCTGTGCTCAAGCCTATTGGTGAAAACCGTGCGGAATTACTTCAATCCTACAGCTGGCAGGTTGCAGTAAGCAGCTCCAAGTCTGCCTGTTTCTCGCGTCGCGAATCGTGGTTACTCTCATTGTCTCATCTCGTATGCTATCATATGATTGAATGTTGTCTCCCATGGAAGCCCTACGTGGGATCGGTCCTTGTGAGCTACGATGTCTTTCATCAGGCCGTGGGATGGAGGTGAGACAAACGATGCAGGGGTGAGACAATGTCGAATATTCTCCACGAGAATCTCATTAGGCCGTGGCGAGAGTTGTTGGGCTATAAAAAGGACTCGTCTCGTCGCGCTCCTCCGCTCATAAATCAATAAGAAATTTACCTCTCTATCGTCTATTTTCAGGTTTGCTCCAATATAAGCCCTCATCTCAGGTGGTCAACATGCATTTCACCAACCTTGCTTTGATCTCTCTCACTGCTCTGACCCCCTTGGTCAGCGCCGTCGGAAATGCAATCGTGAAGAACAACTGCGACTACCCAGCTTACCTCTGGTCCGTCGGAGGCTCTGTTGGCCCCCGGAAGACCATTCAACCCGGTGGTACCTACAGTGAGGCCTTCCACCGTGATCCAGCCTCGGGAGGCATCGCCATAAAGATCACTGAGACCCCCAATGGACTCTACGACGGAAGCCCTCAGCTGATCTACGCCTATACCCTCGACCCCCCCAGACTCTGGTACGACCTCTCCTCGATCTTCGGCAATGCCTTTGAAGGCGAGGTTCTGTCTGTCAAGTCCACAAACCCAAACTGCCCCTCCATCTGCTGGCCTGAAGGTGTTTCCCCTCCTGGAAGTCAGGTAGAGGTTTGCGGCACCGTAGCAAACGAGACCCTCACTCTCTGCGCGGCTCAGTGCTAAGAGTTAGGTGTGATTGATGGATACTTTTGAGTGCCTGTGTATGGGTGTCAATATTTGCTTCTTGCTTTTCCTCTTGAAGTTTCTCGAGGGCCGATGAAAGGTCGAATGATATTTATGAAAACCAATGTCTCAGTTTTGGTGTCTACCGGTTACCTGCGTTTGATGTTTGTCTTTTGGCTGGACCCCCTCTCCCTCTCCCTCAAATTAAAAAATACTTTGAGATATATCTTGTCAGGACGGTACCGTCTGAGCAGTTCTCTTTATCTATAAATATATTCTTCCTACCTACAATATATAATGTTACTGGGCCTATGCGCGCATTGAACTGTGCTAGCGACGAACCAAGTAGAGCTCCATCCACTTCTCTCTCTCATATTGTTTATTGTTTTATTTCATGATAATAGATACAACCGTCGTGATTTGTTTATGAGTCATGTGGTTGACAAGGGGCTGCGATTGTATTACCCTTTTGATCCTCTCCGAAGCTATCCTCTACATACATGGGAGGTAATATTTTGAGATTCGTAATTATGCGTTGACGCAAGTTCATGAAAATATTATGCAAGATAATTGGTGACGTTTTGCATAGGTCTATACTTCCCTACCCATGAGTGATTGCATCTTAGCATCACCAACACGGCGGATACAACAACAACTAGGTAGTTATCTAACCACCGACTCTACCTATGATAGTCGACGATGTAATATGGCACCATACCTATGATAACACTGATGAATGCCGGTGTGCGTCAAATAAAAACGCTGCCTAGAAATCCCCCCTCATCGCATTTAACCCGGAATTATGATTTGCGGAGATACCGGACTTTATTCTCTATGCCGTGTGGACTTTATGGTCCTTTCGCCTAAGGTAGGTGGGTATAAATAGGGTCCCTGGGAGCCTGACTTGCACTATCTCCTCTGCGAGAACCCAATACCCAAGATATGAACCATTGAAATGCCCTCAATAGCTGGCTCAAATATTCTCGTCATCGGGGGCTCCTCTGGAATTGGGGCAGCGGTTGCAAGGTTAGCTGCCACGGAAGGCGTCCAAGTTTCCATTGCCTCATCGAATGAATCCCACGTACATACCGCCGTTCAACAGATCAAAGACCTCGTCCCAAATGCCCAAGTGGCCGGCTATACCTGCGACGTGAGCCAGGATGATGTCGAAACGCGTCTGGAAAGCCTCTTCTCGGCTGTCACCGAGGCCACCGGCCGTCCCCTCGATCACGTCATCTACACAGCTGCCCGGGTGAACTTCAAACCCCTCGACGATGTGACCATTGACTTTCTGCGCGCGGATTGCCGATTCCTCACGTTTGTCCCGATTATGATCGGTAAAACCGCACCGCGTTTCATGAAGAAGAGCTCGACGTCTTCATTAATCTTCACCAGTGGTCTCCTGGCGGACCGGCCTCGCAAGGGAACGGCTACTCTGACGACATGGGCAAGTGCGATATTCGGATTGACTCGTGCCCTTGCGTTGGAATTGGCACCAATTCGCGTAAATCTGGTCAGTCCTGGGTTGACTGACACAGAAATCCTAGGCGCTTCGGAGACGCGAGCTCAGATCGTCGCAGCAGCAGCTCAAACAGCACTCTTGGGCAAGGTTGGGGCTCCTGAAGAAGTGGCAGAGGCCTATATTTATCTAATGAAGGATTCTAACAATACTGGGAGCTGCGTACACACTAGTGGTGGATCATTGCTTCAATAAAACTATCTTGCAATGCTTACGGGCAGCTATGACACTCTGGTGGACCTACTACTACGCTGCACCATATATTCGCTGAGAATATAACTTTTAACCCGCGCCCCCACCTCTCTTTTTTACACGTAAAAGCTCGTACTTTTAATCATAAAACAAAGTTTTGAAAGTGACACAAGAACCTAGAAGATGATGTGAAGCTCTCTTCTTGCTCTCCAAGTTCTGTTCTCTCAATTTGCCTACAGTTGCTCTACCATTGCCCCCAAGCCCCAGGTCCGATTACTTTCACCGGTATGAGTGCTTCAATATGACGCAAGCTTTGTGCAACACCCACCTCTCTACCAAATAGTTCAATGCCATGTTTCAACTAGAAGTAAGTTTTACTGATGAATCACGTCACTCATTCTCCTTCATGCACGCTAAGGAGAAGACCAAAATCAAACGTAAGCTGCAGGAGGACAATATACAATGAGGCAGGCACCATTAGAAGAAGGATGTGTCTCGAGATGGCCGGCAGGATATATGGGAGATATATATATATGCACGCAAGGTAGTGGTACCAGAAATATGAAATATACCTATGTTCCTTTCTAGGAGGTGTCGCTCTATTACGCATGCTAGTAGTACAATCGATGCGGAATTATGGACAAATATTCCAGTTATGTGATAACCTTCTCTTTTTTTTTTTTTTTTTTTCTGCTTCACTTAGATTTTATTATTATTATTATTAACTGGTAGTAAATGTATAATCCTATGAGAGGCTATATTAAAAATTTTTTACTGCTCACATGATTCTTACCATAATAATATATATCAATGTTTTGATGAGCGCTCTGACACAAATTCGCGCTTTAAATAAAAAAGGCAGCTTAACTTCTTCTAGCAATATACAAAGTTGTATATGAATCTAATCGCCTAATAATGATGTATGAGGAAGCTTCTGGTATAATTACTCCACTACCTACACAAGTGCTAGATCTGTATGGAGATAGGTAGGAGGTATAGTTACGTGTGGACCTGTATACGTCATCACAATGGGATGAGGGTGCAGCGTGCATAATAACCGACTAAGTCCCGTATGACAGCTTTGAATGCAGTGCATAATGTAGAGTAGATCGGTACGTAACAGCTTTTCCCAAGTTATGGTTCCTTCAAGGATAGCCTGTCCTGGATAAAATTTCTTAAAAGCAGGCATTTGCTTCCAAAGGATAGTGACCTTTCTTTTCATCTGTTCACATTGATTTTCTTGTCCACATAAATGAATTTAAGGACCAATGATTGAATTTATTCTAATGAGCGATCCAGAACTAGTTGGAGAAGTATAAAATATCTTCATACTGCACCCATATATGTCTTGAGCATCAGAACAAAAACAAGTCTACTGAGGTATGAATGACCAAGTTTTACCTGCATTCTGCATCTATGTGACTACAATTTACAATTGAATTGCAACTCCTTGTTTTCGGCAGTTGGTCCACTTCGGGTTGACCGGTTTTGGACTGGTGGTTCATACTTGCTTTTTCTTGCCTTCCTTTGGCACAACTGAAAGTGACGTAACGTATCTTACTCTGCCCAGAATCTTCCAGTGGATATTCAAATGGATGCGTCTAGTTCCAACCAGCCTCTACACTACCCCGGTATCTATATGATGCACAAGTTGGGGATTGCTATATTGGATACTGTAAGCTGACAATGCATTTAACTATTGGACCTTATCTACATTGATCGTCTACCTTCAAAGGCTCGAATGAGTTGGCGCAGCCTGGCAACTGAAGGCAACCCTTCTTGTTTGTGTCATCGAGCAAAAACGAGACAGAGCAATGATGGGTGTCATATCAACATCCATCTTCGACGTTCTCCCGTCGAGAAAGGTATATAAAGAGAGCATGTTTCCCTCCAACCATCACTCCTCCACCTGCAGTTCAGAGTTCGACAAGGCCCGATCGAAGCTTCTTCCCAATCCTCATTTCAAATTACAATTCTCCAAACCATAGCACATTCCAATTCTTCAAAATGCGTGTGTACCAAGGCAAATTGACCACCCAATCCGGTACAGCAGAGAACGAGGTCATTACCCTCAGCACCGATGGCGGATTTAGACAGGGTACAACTGCGGTCTTCTCTGGCCAGTGGACCATTAGCGCTGCTGAAAACGAGAAGGAGAACTTCTTCTTCCATGGCACTATCACCAAGTTGGATGGCAATACAATTGAGATATTCAAAGGAGAGGGCCAGTACTACTGGTGAGTAACGCCATTCTTTCGACAATTGTTTTCACGCAAGCTGCAGTTGTTCCCTCTGCGTCTGAGTCCCAAAACCTCTAATACGTATTCATGTAGGTAAGAGGGAACAATCAACGGAGACACCCTGACTTTGTCCATGAAGAAGGACACTGATCCGAACTACGGCAAACTCGAGCTCTCTCTCAAGTTTAGCGAGGCATGAACACAACGCTTCATGGTCTTATTATGTATTCCATCACCCTGAACGTTCATAGCCCGATCTGACATGCGAATGAATATGGGGACAAAGTAGGGTATGTGGTGTGGAATGGATAATGGAACATGCAGTGTAATGACACAGAATGTGATTAATCTGTGTTTTTTGCTGGGATCTTGTCCTATGTTACTTAGGGGGTGCAGTCAGTCTTCAAATCTTAGGATTTACAAAGTGATATCTTAGCGAAGTAGATGCTTTCATATACCGCGAGCGTAGCCGGCTTCCCTGTCATCAAGCATAATGGCTCTATTTTTATTGACTCCATCTTTCATCGATGCTTACCCCTTAAATCTTCGGAGTTCTTGTACGGAACTTTCCATAAAGCCAGTAACAGCCTAGAGGGGGGCCCAGACTAAGCCGCAAGTGTGGATTAATCTATGTATGGGTCGAATGGCCGGCTAAACTGTTCTCATACCCCTGCCAGCAGCGCCTCCGAGGCTCAACCAATTGGTGTTAGTAATGATATGGTTTGCTGTTGTTGTTGCTGTTGTTGCTTCTAGAAATCGACTGTCTTGGCGACTGTAAGCGAGGCGGGTGGGCGGAATAGGCTAATCCTATTCTTCCGAGATCCTGGTCAGGGGGTTGCGGCCTGAGGCAGCACGCCTCTCTTTATCCGCGCCAATTGAAAGTTCACCATCTAAACAACTCCCACCTCCATGCATCCATCATCTATACATATGTTCACGATGAGTCCTACTCCGGCGCTGAATCCAACTGGAGATGCGACTAAATTTTCCTTGGGGTGAGGGCTGAAGCTTTTCAACCGGAAGCTTCCTACTGGAGGACCGGAAATCAACCTGGATTTCCCCTCACGCCATCCCCTCGCAGGCCTGGGAAAGTCCCATTAATATAGGCTAATATATGGTCATAATCTCCCCGGGAGATACTCCAGACCCACCATTGCTACAATGGATGCGGGGTTCCCGGACGGAGCTCCTGAGAGGTAAATTAAAGGAGAGGAAGAAATAACAACAACTCGCAAAGGTACGATCGCTCAATCGACGCGAGTACATAATTGATAGTTCTCCCCCAGTCTCTCCACTCTCCAACCGAACATCCACTTTCCCCGGCTCTTCTAATTGCAATTGCTCTCGACCGTGGTTCACAATGCGCCTTTCTTTCACTGCCGCCGCTCTACTCGCGAGTGGGACGCTTGCCTCTCCCCACCACCATAAGGATGCTACTCTCAATACTCTAGCCCGACGTGCTGGACAGCAGTGGTTTGGCACCGCTGTAGATATTCCTCACACAGATGAGACTACAGATAAGGCATATTTGAAAGTTTTGGACCGGGAGTTTGGCGAGATGACCCCCGCAAATGCCCTCAAGGTATGTTTTCTTTTCACCCTCCCATTGATCAAAGAATATAGTCGCTAACGGGACTCGTCCCTCTTTGTTCTGGTCGTTTCACATATAGTTTATGTACACCGAGCAAGGTCTCAACTCATTCAACTTCACCGATGGCGATTACTTCATGGATCTCGCAGAGAGAATGGGTAAGGTAACTCGCTGCCACAACCTTGTCTGGGTCAGCCAGGTATCCGATTTCGTCACTGCGACCAACTGGACCGCTGAGGCCCTCACGGAAGTGATGCGCAACCACATCTACACCGTGGTCAAGCACTTTGGCAAACGTTGCCACTCGTGGGATGTCGTGAACGAGGCCTTCAACTCGGACGGCACCTTCTCGTCTAGCGTTTGGTATGACACCATTGGCGAGGAGTACATCTACCTTGCTTTCCAGTTTGCCCAGGAGGCCCTTGAACAGATCCATGCGCACAACGTTGGTCTGTACTACAATGACTACGGTATCGAAAGCCCTGGTCCCAAGGTCGATGCGGTCCTCAAGTTTGTTGCCGAACTTCGCAGCCGTGGCATCCGTATTGACGGTGTTGGTCTTGAGTCCCACTTCATGGTCGGCGATACTCCTTCGCTTCAGGACCAGATTGCCACTAAGAAGGCCTACATCGATGCTGATCTTGATGTGTTGATGACGGAGCTTGATGTTCGTTTCGGAAGCGCTCCATTCTACTCTGCTGCTGGCCAGAAGCAGCAGGCCGCCGATTACTACGCCAGTGTTGCTAGTTGCGTGAAGGTTGGCCGTCGCTGCCTTGGTATCATCTTGTGGGATTTCGACGACAAGTACTCCTGGGTTCCTTACACCTTTGAGGGCCAAGGCGGTGCCACCCCGTACAACGAGACTCTCGAGGCCAAGCCTGCTTACTACGCTATCGCTGATGCGCTCCAGGGCAAGCGCTGCAGCGTGTGCTAGATTGATTGTGCTAAGGCAAATTTAAAACTATGTACATATACATGCAATAGACTAGCTTGCAATGTTGACGATGGTGGATATAGTCTGTATGCTATACCTAGAATGAGAATGCTTTTTACCTTTTTCCCCCCCTTTTCCCTTGTCGATGTCCATCCTTACATCGCACGATGAGTGGACATTCGTTCCCGACTTGGTCCCCAATGCGATCATACTACCCACAGTCTAACAAAAGGTCCAAAAAAAAAACATGCCTTACAGCTGTGAGCATCCTTCCACGTTCGCCGGTAATCGGTGTGATTTCCGTGACCAGGCAAGCTAGTGAGCTAGCTTACACACGTACGTGTTCGCGACAGGGTTTGCATTCCGTTAATAATCTCGCATTGGATCTCAGCAACACAACACCACTTCGGAAGAGAACAACCCAACAACGGCACAATTTCGGAAAAATTCACGGCTGGGCGCTAAAGTGGGAACAAATAATACAACCGCATGTCATTCGCAACTTCCAGATGCATCCCCGGAGGCTAGTTCTAGCGCATGGCTGCTCATTGGCTCTTGGAGAGCTCGGAGACGGGAGAAGCCTCCCCAGTTCCCTCGAAGCTAGGCCGTAGGGAGTAAAAGAAGATAAGCTAGGTGTCATTTCACTCTTGCCCCTCAGATTAGGTGTTCTACTTTTCCCTCTAAAGCTTGTAGCGCCACATTCTTTCCCTGGTGGAAACCCTGTCCTTGGATACCCGAGGTCCGGGTGTGACAACGCTCTTTGAACTGATATTTGGGTATGTCCGTCATCGACATTATTATCGGGCCGAAGTTGCTTTTAATATCTGTCGTGACATGTTAGAGGTAAATGCAGGACATTTTCTTTGTACATGCTGGGTCAAATGAAAAGCCGCGATTGCTCAAAACAGGTCTAAGCCTCCAAGTCCGCGTCAAGAGATACGGGACAGCGCGCATTGTTAGAAGCAAAAATACACTAACTTGGTGATTCTGGGCCTAGAACAACCAGAGCCCCTCACGCTAACAGGAACAATCTCTTTGAATGGTACAAGAAACCCCTCCAAGCGGTGGCCTCCATAATAAGCCTGCCCCGGTAGTCTACTGCAGTACTTGACCCCCTGCCCGTTGCAATTCAATCAAATCGGCCCATATCCAATCGTCTTGCCTTGTCTCTTCGGGCGACCGTCCAACTCAAGTGCGCCCCGAATCGGGTTTCTCTCCGTTCTGGCTCACACAAGCTTAGTCCGTGAGGTTCATGTATCATGTATGTGGATTGAACTATTTGTCCTCTCCTCTTGAGGCCGTATTATTGAGTAGAAACTGTTGCCAAGGGGTCCATCCAGCAGACAGAACAAATTAGCTATATCAGCAGTCAGCTCAAGCTTAACAATATACCATAGTTGAAGCCGCGTGGGCGTCCAAGCCAGCAACGCTGAACAGAACTTAAACGGTCCCTGATGCTGACTTGCTACAAATGATGTCGCACCACACTACGCCCGTCTGTGGCTTTATACCTGGCTCAGTCCAGGGGGTAACAATCTTCTCGATACTGGACAAGATCACCGCTCGACCCAGCGAACGGGGGGGAATTGCAGCGGGACAATCCCCCAGGCAATCCATTCTAAACCGCGTTGAAGTCGATCAGTAATGGGGTAGCGACATAGCCGCCCGATGCACCAACGGGCAATAGGTACGCGCTGGCTATCCATACTACTCCGGTGACGACCGAACTGGTCCGTACACCATGTAAGCGGATGACGAGATTGCGCAAAAGAGCTAAAAACTCGCATCGAGATCTGAGACCTAGGTAAAATTCCATGTTTAATAAAATTGAGCCACTTCTGACTCGAGAAAGAACTGCAAATGAAGGATTCTCGTTCACTCGTTGTCCCAGATCGCCAATCCATTTCGAGATTCCTTGCTTCATGACAACCCCCTTCTCCAGCCGATTGCATACATGGGATAATAGTATTTTATTAAAGTCTTGATTAATAAAGCTGAATACCGGATCTCAAGAGGACAACTGAATCAACTTCATCAACAAAGCACGGGTGATGAGCCACCGGTATTGGACGTCGCCAATACAGAAGCACCACTAATCACTAATCCGTGTAATCAACATGGTTCCCATTCAAGGAATCGTAGTTGAATATGCATCGAGGGATCCAACCAGGCTTAACCCGGCCAGACACTTCAAGTGTAGCCGGTTTTAATGCAACATCTTGTAGCTCTCAAATGATCAGATGGAGTGCTAAACCTATCGGATCACCTGAAACCCCACCGCTGGTTTTCGCTTATCTAGAATAAGGCTGCATGTCTTGGAATACGAGAAGTTGTCTCCTTCTCATACAGGAACTTAGGCTGGATGATGGGAGTGCCATGATCACGGTGCCCTCTCCTACAGATAGCCCAGTTCTTAGGCCAATTACTGATCCCATGAGGTGCTCAGTTGATCTCTTGACTCAGTAGCGACATTATTCTCAACTTTGATGCAATAAAGATGGTTCTAAAAGGGTCTGGCCCAATAAGCAGTAGCACACGAATACGAGGCAATCCACACCTAAAGTCTTACAGCTTGGCAAAAGCGCACCTTTCTTAGGTCCCATTAATTGTAGAATTTGGACTCTGCTTCGCTTCTCCGGTATGTTGATCAAAACGAGCATTTTCTCAGATAGAATATGGCAATAAGAAAGGTGTGAGAGGGCCTAATATTGTCTCTAACCGGATAGCCAGCAACATACCCTTGCAGATACTATCTTGTAGTCTAGCTACAGAATCTGGGGTGCAAAGCTTCAGATCGTCAAGGGTTCCACCTTTAGAAGGGCCTAAATTCAAGGCCCCTGGGCTGGACTCGACAGGGGAGAATACGAGTCTCAGCCCGTGTGCCCGACAATATTTTCAGGCTCAATCCCTCATTTGACAAGTTTTGGATCGGTACAACACATATGGAAAAGCACACTACATTAGCAGAATCCAATCGCTTCGCACTCCGCAACCTTCCCGGGCGGCGTGAAACCACCGATTTGCCCATCCCGATGGAAGTATAAGATAAAGTCCACAACCCAGTACCGTTCGAACATAACAGCCAAGGTGCTGTCTCGATTTACTCCCTCTCTATAAATAAGCTACACAACTGAGCGTCAAAGACAAGTCATGTTAATAAAGGCTTCCCAGGTGGCGATTGCCGCCCTTCTGTGTGGAACTTCTCTCGCCGTCAAAGTTTCCCCTCGTGGCAGGGTCAATCATCACCCAGATTACCTGATTATCGGGGCTGGCCCGGCTGGACTGGTTCTTGCCGCGGAGCTGTCTCAAAACCCAGATGTCAGTGTTGTCCTTGTCGAAGCCGGTCCTGAGAACATCGGCAACGAGGCCATCGACATCCCCGGCTACGTCTTCACTTTACTGAATAGTTCATCTACTTGGACCTATTCCTCGCAGCCAGACCCTAGAATTGGCAATCATACATCACTCCTTTACCAAGGTCGTGGTTTTGGTGGGGGTAGCGCTGTTGGATCCCTCAGCGCCTGTCGGGGAGCGCCATCGGTCTACGATGAGTGGGCTGAAATAAGCGGTGATGAGGGCCTTCAGTGGGCGAACCTACTAAATAACTTCAAAGCTACAACGCGCTTTACAGAAGAGCAGCTTGACTATGACCCACACATCAGTCTTGACGCCTATGGTGATGGCCCGGTGGAATTGACCGCCCCTTCCGAGATGCAGGATCTCGGGCTGGGTTTTCTCCAGTCCTGGGAGGAAGTCTTAAGCCTCAGTAGAGCAGATCTCAATGACGGCACCAGTCTAGGAAGCACTACAGGTACTCAGACGATTCGGGCTTCTAATCGTACGCGAGACTATGCGGCACAGGCGTACGGTTGGCAAATTGCCGGGCGTTCTAATGTGCAAGAGGTCTACAACGCAGAAGTGACTCACATCGGATTTAAAAATACTCGCGCAGTCTCCGTAACCTACGTGGATTCGGCGAGTGGGAGGAAAACCACGTTAAGGCCGAAAGAGGTCATTGTAGCCGCGGGTGCTATTCATACTCCCAAGGTGAGCCCACACCCCGTATTGTGAAAAGGTTTTTATATGGACTCAGTTCTTTGTATAGCTCTTGATGCTTTCTGGAATCGGGCCAGCCGATCACTTGGCGTCCTTAGGTATTGAGGTTGTTGCCAATATCCCCGAAGTTGGACAGAATCTGTAAGCTCCTTTGCTTTCCTTCATCACCGTGCCGATCTAACACGATTAGCCGCAACCATCACCTTGCTTATATATCTTGGCAAGTCGGGCCCAACGTAGACACGCTGTGGCAATACACCGAAAATGCCACATTTGCCGCGCAGGCCGAAGCAGATTACATTCGGGATGGCAGTGGTCCCCTGGGGAATTCCAATAGTCCAGCCTTCGCCCTGTTTCGCCCCCCGACTTCTTGGCTGGAGCAAAACAACCATACTTATCATGCATCGCTCCCCGAAGATCGTGCGCATTTGCTCTATCAATATGCATCCTCACCGCTATCCTCCGGTCCTAACGTCAGCACCATCTCTGCATTCGTAGCCCTCGCGCAGCCGGAAGCGACGGGCTACCTGGAGCTTGCATCTGCAGATTACCACGATGCACCTCTTATCTACTCAAACCACTTTGGCTCTAGATGTAATACCCGCACACTCCCCTGCATGTTTTAGCTTGATTTCTAGAGATAGTATAATTGTTACTGCATAGTTGCTGGAGCTCAATCATGGACACTGACGGGTGATATAGCGGACAAAGCACTTATGGACTACGGGTTTAAAAGGCTTCGAGGGGTGATCAATAACGCTGCAGTCCGGCCATTTCTCCAAACCGAGATCGCCCCTGGCGGTCTTGTGAAAAATGATGTGGAGATGTGGGATAGTCTTTCTAAGGTGACTACAAGCCTTAATAACCCGGTATGAAACTCCTTCCCTTGATCTTTGGTCCGGGTTCTACATGTTTTAACCAATGGCAGGTGGGAACTGTGGCTTTGGGAACTGTCGTGGATGGCGGCACCTGGAAAATAAAGGGCTTAGATGGCATTCGCGTGGTGGATTCGTCGACCTTCCCGACCATTCCCACTTGTCATATTATGGCTGCGGTGTACGCGTATGCGCATCATGCGGCGCAGTTGATCAAGGCGCAAGATTCTTGATTGGAAATGTTTGGTTGTGTGTGTGTAGTAGCCCGTGTGGAACATGGGAGAAGGTTGCATATAACGTCACCCTCTCTGCCCCGGTGAATATAATATATGCCTACTGTAAACTCTCTCTAGGCCAAAGGGATTCTAATTCCACAGGTAGCAGCTGATGTAAATGCATCTTTATTTGATTGAAATTGGCTTAGTTGTTAGAACGAAGTGGTCTGAGACAAGAAAAGATATTTATCTCTCCAATCTATCACCTGTGTGATGTGGATAATTTATTAGGGACTTAAACTGCCCTTGAACCCATATGTCATTTGTATATCCAGTGCCATCCCACAATTAAAAGGTCTTCGAGGCGGCGACCTTACCGACCCAGAGGACCGGCTTGACATCGGTGAACTTGTCCGTATTTGCCGTCGATTCTTTGGCCTCTGGTGAAAGAAGCGCACTCTGGAGTTTTTCCTCGCTTTCAAATATCGCTGTCGTCTGGATCACGTACGGCATATCACTCCCATCGAGGGGATGCTCGGGGGGAAATTCGACCACCCTCCAGCTCTTCATCCCATGAGCTCCCCAGATTCGGTCGATGAGTGGCAAGTGGGTATTCAAGTAGCTAGGAGGTTGAGTAAGCCGAATGGTCATTCCACTTATTACATTCTTTCGGTGAGAAATACTAATCCTTGTCAAACCGGGCGACCTCTCCGGTGGGGGTCTTCGACGGGTATGAGACGGTACATTGGATTGTCTCCGACATTCTGACAGATTCAACGGATGTGTTTATGAGACAGTAAAGCGGTACGAGTTGTGAAAAGTAACGATGCTGTTATGGTGGGTTCTCTTGGTTCGTTCCAAGATATATAAGTATACACAGTGCTCTTGTAGTTCGGCACTACTTACAAACCGCGGTAGGATCATCCCCGCGGTATTTCATCGGTATCTCTACTTCCCCGCCATTTGCCAATCTTCTGACATGCTCACTGGACGGTGAAACATTTTTGCTAGTTTGGTATTGATCCAGTAGGATCGCAAATCTGGGAACGAGGGGTTTGAACCGTATGTGTCTCGTCAAACTATTGGGAGCACGGCCTGCAGATGGATGGATTGTGAAACCGGACCCTTTTTGGTTTAAAATTTAAGGTGAGAAACATTGTTTCAATTTAAGTGAGGAGATCATACTTGGCCCTACATATAAATATGCATGTGAAGTTAATTTTAGCGGCTTTGGTCGGGACTTCTGCTGCGGAGGGGTATGCGGGGTCATGAAGATGGCGTCGTCGACCATTGGCTTCCAGCGCCGGGGAAGTTTCCTGACAGAGAGCAGATATCCTCAGCCAAGGAGAAGTGTACCTAATTGAGGGATCACAACTTGTCGACGCGACTTTTGACCCGCGTGTCATTCCCCCAGAACCGATCACAACCTACAAGCTATAATATTTCTAAATTCAAGGAGATGGAGTGTTATATTCCATCATCAACACATGTGTGCACTTTTACCAACGCCTACAGTTTCATGCTTTGTGTTTCCGTTTTTACGAATGGTGGACTGGCTGCGCGTCTAGAGTTGACGCCCCTACGTTCAATAAACCATCCCATATAAATTCTCAGAGACACTGGAAATCGGCTAGGTAACACCAGTCCCATAGCTAAATACCATTTATGTTTACTGGAGGGGTGGCGAACAGCACGGAACTAGACAGTCAATGGTGGCTCGTCTTGAGGTTTCTTCACTACATACCAACACGAGGATGTTTTCCTGTATGATTAGGTAGTTTATGCAACTATTAATTCAACCCTCTCTTTTCTAGGAATAAATCCAGACCCACATCGAACTTCCAGGTGTGGAGAGAAATAGAATGCCATGGACGAGTGATGGAGAACACGCGTAACTAATTGCGGGCCCCAATCTCTCTGACTCGGCCTCCGGTGGACCACCCCTACCGCCAATTATGTAGGCCTAACAACTGCCCAGATAACTAGCCAAGAAGGGCTTTTCTCGCGCCGAGGCCGGTGACTCCCGGTTGAGTTCAAGACTGGTGGCCGGGAGTAGGTGGGGAGGCCTCGTCATTTTATCACACTCCAAAGGACAGACGAATAAATTGATTCACTCTTAACGGCAAAACGGATTGGTGCGTGGGATTCTCTCAGCTTCGGACATGCTTATAGAGGTAGCTTACGACTCCCTAGAAAAACAACCTGCCAGACAGCCAATAGCGAACCCATGACCAATCCGAGGGTCTTCTGGTGTGATCTTATCTGATGGCGCTCTCCGACCTGGTTGGTTGTGGGGTGGGGGCATCTCGGTTAAGCCTGGCATGGCCGATGGTGGACTCTGGAGATATCCATTATTACCTAAATTGGGATGTCGGCTGCCCCTTCAAGACAGTGAGTGGTTCCGGGCCATCACCGATTCCTTTTCAGACAGTCAACCTGCCATCATCTACCCCTCATATAAGCATACCATCGCCGTTCCTGGGGCCAGAAGTGCCGTCCAGGCTCTACTCCCCATAAATCCCTCATTAAAAAACCACCGATGGCAAGTCGGTTTTTTGCCCTCCCAGGTATGTTCGCTCGTGCGAGGACCATCCGATCAACGGTTCACTTCACCGATCTGACTGCCCGCTAGTTTTCTTTATATGTTTTCGAGAATGCTTAGAGACGAGTATCATTGTGTCGGTCCTCCTTGCCTTTCTCAAGCAGACTCTACGCGAGGATGACGATGCGGCAACCTATCGAAGGCTTGTAAAAGAGGTACGTTCGTCCCCTTGGGATTGGGAGTCAAGAAATAAAAATAATCAATGATAATAATTACGATGACCATGACCATCAACGAGACTGACCACGTTGACTGTAGATCTGGCTGGGTGTGGGAGTGGGTTTCTCTATTTGCCTGGTCATCGGGGGAGGGATGATTGCAGCATTCTACGGCCTCGGCGTCGACCATTTCGCCGCGACCGAAGATGTCTGGGAGGGTACACTGAGCATTATCTCTAGTCTGATTATTTCGATCATGGGAGCGGCACTCCTCCGAGTATCCAAGCTCGAAGACAAATGGCGCGTGAAATTATCTCAGTCCCTCGAGGCGCGTGATGCCAACCACGTCAGTCTCACGCGCCAATTCACAGCATGGACGCAGAAACACGCGCTTTTCGTTCTCCCATTCATCACTGTCCTACGAGAAGGCCTTGAGGCGGTGATTTTCATTGGTGGTGTCGGCTTAGACTACCCCGCCACCGCATTCCCCTTGGCTGTCTTTGCCGGATTGTCGGCGGGCTTTGCTGCGGGCTATCTCCTCTACCGGTAAGCACCCAGCCTCCACGTTTTTCTTTCGCTCTCTCTGTCTTTCTTTTTCTTTAATTTTGTGAATCTCCCCCCTAATGACACCCCATTCTGTCTCTAGAAGTGGAAATACAACCTCTCTCCAGCTGTTTCTCGTCGGTTCCACCTGTTTCCTGTATCTGGTGGCGGCCGGGCTCATGTCGCGCGGGGTGTGGTATTTTGAGAACAACGCCTGGAACCAGAAAGTGGGAGGGGACGCATCAGAGACAGGCTCAGGTCCCGGCTCGTATGACATCACCCGAAGCGTGTGGCATGTGAACTGCTGCAATCCCGAGCTCGACGGGGGAGGTGTTTGGGGTTTGTTGAATGCGATCTTCGGTTGGACCAATTCAGCCACCTACGGATCCGTCCTCACCTATAACCTGTACTGGCTGGTGGTCGCAGTTTACTTTGTTTGGATGCGATACCGGGAGATGCATGGTTGGAACATGAGCTTCAAGCGAATATCCTGGCGAAAGAGGTGGATGTGGTCGGGAACTGATGCAGACTGTGAGCCATTGCTCCGATCACCACCAGCGTAGGTAGCTAATATCCACTGGGGAGTTCCCTCGTTGTAGAAGGCTTACCGGTTTTGCTCCTTTTCTCTTTCTTCACCTTGTCCTTTCCGGTTCAGTTTTTTTTTTTTTTTTCTCCTACTTTCCCCTCCCCTTCAACTCATACTTTACTTGGCTTGGGGGGCTTGGAAAAAGATTTCCTCAAGTACACTCCATCATGTGGCCATGACTACAACTCCTACGTATTATATCCACCCTCCGTGCGGAGAGTGCAGCAGATTATGTCCAAAACTTATCTATTGGTAGTTTCATTCCTGCAATTCCCCATAGCTCCCCAAGGGGTAAGTAACATGGCTGATGCCCTGGGTGCGCTTCCGGTCGCAAACAAGGAATTGATTGAATTATACTCTACAGCCAGTGACGATAAGACAGACGCGACTGGTGCCAACATAATTATTAAATGTTACTTCTGTACGTAAAGATGACTGTGGTGGGAACCCCGAAAGACGGCTGGGTCGTTGGGGGGGTGTGAGAAGGGCTGTCCATGGTTCCAATTCAAGTTACAGGGGAGGGACAGCGAAAAAGACCTCAGCCGGTGGAGCCCCCTATGAGCTCCCCCCACTTAGACAGCTGGAATGAGGGAAGGAGGAAGCCGGAAGACCAGGAATGTGGAGGAAGAGGAGGCGTAGTTATTCGTCAAACCCTTCATTGGGGATTCGGGAGTTTCGGGAAGTTTCAAGAGGCAGCAACCAGCCAAGAGGCCGACAAGGAGACAAAAGTTTATCAGATTAGATTATTGAATTTGATCAGTTGGTCCGTTTCTCTTTCCGTTTTGTTGTCCTCCCCTCAGTCACCCGACTGAGACTTTTTGTCGGCTTGGCAGCAGGTCACAAGCCCATAATAGGAAAAACGCCAGCCACCGTCGAAGAGATGAGCTTCATTGGCTCGAAATGGCCAGAGTCCCCGTTATCAATCAGATATGTGCGTACCTAGTTAGTAGCTAACTCCCTGGGCCCCCCCCTGTTGGCCCAGGAAATCTTAACTTGCTGGGCCTGGCCTAAGGGAGCCAATCCGGCGTGCGCCCCAGAAAATTTTCGTTGCGCTAAACGTCAGTTGGTCCAAGGGTGAAGTTTATCAGATCAGGTCGGGCCGCTGCAAGTGTCGAGGTGTTTCTAGTCGAAAAATACTTGCTTCTTGTCCTGGTCTTGTGCCCTCTCTCTGTACATTTTTGTGTGGCTTCAATTACGTCGTGTAAACCCTGGAGGGACAATTGATTGCCCGAAGCCCCAAGCTCCCCTCCCCCCTTTTTTACTACTTTCCTACCTACCCCCAACATCGTGAGAACAGAGTGTCAGCATTGGACCCTCGAGTTTGCGGTTGCTGAAAGGCACGTGCAGATCAGGGCGCAATCATGAGGGGGCTCGTCCAGTATGCCCTGGCCGCCGCTACCCTGCTCGGTGCCGCCGGTCGTGTCGTTGCGAAGGATGTCGTCCACCATTTCAATGTGTCCTGGGTGACGGCCAACCCGGACGGTCTGATGGACAGAAAGGTCGTGGGAATTAACGGCCAATGGCCCCTCCCCGTCATCGAGGTTGACAAGGGCGATCGGTTAATTGTCCACATGTACAATGGTCTTGAGGACCACAATGCCAGCATCCACTTCCATGGGATGTTCCAAAATGGCACCAACGAGATGGATGGGCCCTCAATGGTGACGCAATGTCCGGTGCCTCCCGGCCAGAGCTTCACCTACAACTTCACCGTCAACCAGAATGGCACGTACTGGTATCACTGCCACACGGACTACTGCTATCCGGATGGCTACCGTCAGGCCCTGCTGGTCAACGACAAAGATGCCTATTTTACTGCGGACTATAGCGAGGCGTTTACCATCACGCTGAGCGACTGGTATCACCAGATGATGGAAAACATCGCCCCGGAGTTCCTGTCCCTGTATAATCCGACGGGAGCGGAGCCAGTCCCGAATTCGTTCTTATTCAACGACACGGTCCGAAGCAGCCTTCCTGTGAAGCCCAACACGACCTATCTTCTGCGTCTGATCAACATCGGCGCGTTTGTGGCTCAGTATTTCTACATCGAGGGTCACACTTTCAGGATCGTCGAGATTGACGGGGTTTACACCGAGCCCACCGAAGCCGATATCCTCTACCTCTCCGCCGCCCAGCGATACTCTGTCCTCCTTACGACCAAGAATGAAACAGACAAGAACTACCCGATCATCACCGTCGCCGATTCGGAGCTCCTGGATGTCATTCCCTCCGATTTGCAGCTCAATAACACCAACTGGCTGGAATACAACGCGGCCGCCAGCCACTCCGATGCCGTGATGACCGTTGACACCTCCTCGGACCTCATGCCCTTCGACGACTTTACGCTAGTGCCTCACGACCGCATGGAACTCCTACCCGATCCAGATATTACCCTGGACTTGACCGTCAGCATGAATAATCTCATCGACGGTAAGGGCTATGCATTTTTGAACGACATCTCGTATACCGCACCGAAGGTTCCGACCCTCTACACCGTCCTTTCCGCAGGGGATCAGGCGCACGATGCCGCGGTCTATGGGACATACACGCACTCGGTCGTGCTGAGACATAACGACGTCGTCGAGATCATTCTGAACAATCAGGACCCTGGCTCCCATCCCTTCCACCTCCACGGCCACACCTTCCAAGTGATCAATCGCGAACCTTCCTATGGGGCACACTTTTATGACTACGTTGATAGCGACCCCCTGCCCTATAACGCTGCCAATCACTCTGCCTTCCCCGCCTATCCGGCTCGGCGCGATACCGTCGTGCTGCCGCCGCAGGGACACTTTGTCTTGCGCTTCGTCGCGGACAATCCCGGCGTCTGGTTCTTCCACTGCCATATCGACTGGCACTTGTCGCAAGGACTGGGCATGCTCATGATTGAGGCCCCAACACAGATGCAAGAGCGCCTGACCATTCCACAGCAGCACAAGGATGTCTGTCGCGCCGCGGGGGTCCCCACAGAGGGCAATGCGGCTGGAAACACTGAAGACTACTTGGACCTCTCGGGCCAAAATAAGCAGCCAGCATTCTTGCCCGCGGGTTTTACGACGCGGGGTATTGTCGCGCTGGTCTTTTCGGTGATCAGTGCGCTGGTGGGAATGGCATCCATCGTATTTTATGGCCTCTCGGGCGTGAAATTCACCAATTCTCCCCCTCCTGGAGAGGGCAATAGACGGGGTGAAGAGTCCGAGAGCACAAGTTAAACGTGGTGGGCTAACTTCGTCTAGATGACGGAACTCTTTCCATTTTTTTTCTTTTCTTTGCCTCTTTGTTCGATTTTTTTTTTTTTTCTTTTTAATTGGTAGATTAGGGCGTGGCTTTGCATCATCAAGTTTATTCTTCTTCGTACCACCAGATCCTAGAGCTTATAAATAAAGACAATTCCCTCCCAAATTTACGATAGCGTATCACTTCCCATCTTAAGCCGAAGTAAGGCATTACCCCCGATATTGCTTACTTTCTGAGGGCCCGAACCTGTTCTTGAATTTGAGTGGTCCAACGATGCCTCCTTGCCTCGGTCTATCGCCGATCATAACCATCCATGATGGATCCATGGATGTACTGTACATGCTAACAAGAGTAAGTGCAGCCCATGGCCAAGCGGGGTTTTTAGCGTGTTATCTAGAGGGATGGGTTACATGTCGATCTCTCACTTGATTGAGTGTCGAATATGCGGCGACGGGCAAACAAATAAATGAACCCTTTACTTCTGAGGATAAGTGCTCACCGTTGCACGACTATTGGGAACGACGAGTGACCGGATTCGGTTCCCACCCATCCAGGGGGCCTCTTGTCCAGTCAATAATCCATGGGTTACTCGCATCATCATGCATGTTGACTGCGGTCGAGCGGGGTTATTTTCCGCAGGACTCCCTCGAGTGAAGGCATACATCTCAATGTTACATCATCTCGGAGAATCAACGAGTCTATCTAGCCAAGTTGAGGTGAGGTGTTGGTTATTTTTCCTATTCTTATACCCCACAGTCTCTATCCCCGCACGCGATGACTTTCATTCCCTCTCTCCCTCCCTCTATTTCGTTCTTCCTCCTTTCTTCCTTTCCTTTTTTTTTTTTTCTTTTTTGATTTCCCTCCCCTTTTCTTTGTTAGTTTCCTTCTCCTTTCATTGGTATCTACTGAGACTACTGGCGCAAGGGATAACAGATCAACTTTTTGAAAGGAGGAAAGAACCAAAAGAGCAACCGACCATTACAGATGAAAGAAGATAAAAAGTACAGACGCAGGTATCAGTAAAATGGCAGGAGGCCCAAAGAAACCCGTGAACATCTTCCGTCTCAGGAATCTGGCGGACCCGGAAGAGGTCTTCAACTGGAGATTATGGTTTGCCGTCTTCTCTTTCGGTCTCATGGGCGCCGCCCGCGGTGTGGACGAGGGTCTCATCTCGGGGGCATTCAACTCGGTCGACTTCCAGCGCACGATCCACTTTGGCTCGTATAGCGACGTCGAGCAAGCTAATATCAAAGGAAATGTGTCTGCCATGGTGCAGATCGGCTCGGTCGGCGGTGCTCTCTTGTAAGTTTCTCTCAGGAAAACTCATCAAGCACTTCGGTCACCTTGATCATTCGCTAACCGATGCCCATCGCAGTGCATTTCTAGTATGCGACCGGATTGGACGCATCTGGGCGACTCGTCAGCTCTGTCTCCTGTGGATTATAGGTATTGCCATCTTCATGGGCGCAAACGGGAACCTGGGAGCGGTTTACGCTGGTCGGTTTGTAGCTGGACTGGGCGTTGGCCAGACTGTCGTCGTCGGCCCCGTTTATTTGGCTGAGATTGTACGTGATATTTTCGTATTCGCCTCGGCGCATTGTAGCGTCTGTCTCTTTCTGACTTCTAGAATAGGCACCTGCGTCGATTCGAGGCCTTTGCACTTGTGTATTTACGGGCTTTGTGTACCTGGGAATCGTGCTTGCTTATTTCACCAACTACGGATGCCAGATCCATATGGGGGATAATACCCACAAGCGATGGGTCGGTAAATGAAGCTTCTCTTTCCCACTTGGGCTAAACGTGTAGCGATGGTAATTGAGACAAGGTTTCTCCATGTATAGGAAGTCCCGACCAGCCTCCATATTATGTTCGCCGGTATTATCCTTCTACTGTCGTTCCTACAGACTGAGTCCCCTCGCTTCCTTGTCAGGAGAGGGAAAGAAGACGACGCCTTACGGTCTCTCGCGCTTATCCGCAATCTCCCCGTGGACCATCCGTACGTGGCGCAGGAGTTCACGGCCATTCGAAACTCATACTACATGGAGATGGAGGCCACCCGGGGAGCTGGATGGTTTGGCGTGCTCAAGGAGGCCTTTCTTATTCCCCGCAATTCCTACCGTCTCTATTTAGCTTTCATGGCGCAGATATTATCCCAGTGGTCTGGTGCTGGCTCCATCACCCTCTATGCACCTGACATGTTTGAGCTCCTAGGGATTACCGGGGACGACGAATCACTGTTGGTCACAGCAGTATTCGGCTTAATCAAGTTGGCAGCCGCCATCCTGTGTGCTCTGTTCCTTGTTGATGTGATCGGCCGCAAACGGGCGCTGCTACTCGGAATCTCCCTGCAAGCCATTTCCATGATCTACGTGGCGGGCTTCCTAACCGCCGTGCCTGAGATGGGTGTCGTAGACGGATTTGTGTTGCCCGAGTCCAAGCTCGGGGCCAGTCGAGGCGCCATCGCAATGATTTATATCTCCGGGTTCGGATGGGCCCTCGGCTGGAACTCGATGCAATACCTGCTCACGGCGGAACTGTTCCCTTTGCGCATTCGTGCGCTCGCCACGTCTTGTTCCATGACTCTCCACTTCGCAAACCAGTATGGGAACTCGAGAGCGGTCCCGAACATGCTTCTTCCCGTTCATAGCGGCGGGATCAGCCCAAGGGAACATTCTGGTTCTTCGCGGCAGTGACCATCCTGGGCGGACTGTGGGTGTGGTTTAGCATTCCTGAGACTGCCGGCCGCACTTTGGAGAGCATGGATCGCCTCTTCGCGCTCCCGTGGTACCAGATTGGTCGACATGGAAATGCAGATGCTGAGCAGCGAGATGTATTTGCGGAGGAGGAGAAGATCCCGCAGGTCGAGCCGAGTACGATCCAGGATGAAGATAAACCTTACGAGAAACGTATCAGTCAGGTATAACTCAAGTATAAGGTGTCACTTGGGGTTCATAACAGCGTTTGTTTGCTAGTGGAAGTTAACAAACGAGCCACTAAACGTCAGCCCGATCCTGAGTTAAAGATCGAGTTGTTGCTATAGCTCTTAGCATGCGTGTTTAAAGTTCGAGCAGAGAATGAAGGGCGAAATAGTTTAAACTACTGATTTCACAGCTTCATACTACCCCACTTGGCTCGTAGATTGCGTAATATTCTTGTTTCATAGCATCTGCACACAATAAAGTTGACCAGCAAAAGGAGTGAAAAAAAAAAAAAATCTATTCAGGAAAAACGTATCCATAGCACCCTAAACCCTGGCGTCATGCTTCAGGCCTTCAACCCCAACCAATTCGGCTTCCTTATTCAAATTCGCAATCTCCGACTCCGTCAAGGGAATTCCAGTCGCCAATCGCTCATCCCGTGTAATTTGCTCAATCTCTCCGGGATAATAAATACGATCTACGCCGGCCATCTTCTCCGATCCAACCACCCGCTGATAGAGGTAATCCATGCGTTCCTTAAATTCGTCCACGCTCATAAACAAGTCCGGCTTGATAGCCATGAGAAAATGCCCGACATCTGCTGGCTTCGACGGATCGTACGGACCAGTAACATGTCCAGCAAAGGCCGACCCGGACAGTACACCTGAAAAGACATCCATCATAATAGCAAGCGCCGACCCCTTCGGCCCACCCATAGGCAACATGACGCCCTCTAGAGCCCTGGCAGGATCATCTGTCATCTGTCCCTCGCCATTCAGAGCCCAGTCAGTAGGGATCTTCTCGCCACGTCGTAACGCCTTGTAGATCTTGCCGCGGGCAGCCACAGACGGCGCCATATCCAAGATGAAGGGCCTCTCTTTGCCAGCGGGCGCACCACATGCGATCGGTGACACCCCCATGAGCTTTTCCTTGCCTCCCCAGACGGGCAGTGCGGGCGAGGAATTGGTAAATACTAACGAAAGCATACCCGCATCAATTGCCTGCTGGACCAGCCATGCCGACATGCCAAAGTGATTCGAATGCTTGACGGAGACGAACCCCACCCCGAACTCACGGGCCATCTCGATTGCGCGCTGCATGCCCAGATGGGCGGCCACAAAGCCGAATGTGTTCTTCCCATCCACTTGCGCCGCGACGGGAGCCACCTGCGTTAGCTCGGGCTGGGCGGAGGGATCTAGCACTTTCTGTCGGATGCGCTGCATGTACGAGGGGATGCGGTTGGCGCCGTGTGTGTCAACGCCACGGAGGTCGGCTTGGACAAGGCAGTTGGCCACAATGGTCGCATGTGCGTCGGGCACGCGATTTCCGACCAGGACTCGGTGGACGAAATCCTCGAGGTCCTGGTGGTGGATGTGGTGGACGGTTTGTGGGGTGGCCATAGTTTGTTGACTCAAGGAGGAAGCAGTGAGGGGTGAATCATCCTCAACCCCAACTGCTCAACTACCGATTATCACTCGCTACAACGCGGTTGCAGCTGTGGCCGGCTTAGTCATGAGTTCGTGACCCCGCTTTCTCTTTCCCTGTCAATAATGTTCTCCGGAATTTGAAGGGCGGGCTATAGAAAACTCCGAGTGTCGAGACAGAAAAGGAGGAGTAGCTCGTTCGGTTCATTTTTGCCCAATAAGACACTGAAACAAAATCCGACAGCTACGGCAGTGTTCACTGAGCGCTCAGTCTATGACCGAGGGCTCCCTACTAGTAACTCTTGAATCTATCTAGGGCTTGGGTATCTAGAACGCGTATTCGTTTTCACCGGCTTGAGGCAAAGGGATGGTGTACTAAACACGAGTCTTATATCTTAATTTTATTCTTGTTGGGGAGGGGGTTTAATTATAAATGGCTACGGCTTCAAAATATATATACATACACATTCGGTTCAGGTCCGATAGCTTAAACTAGTTGTCTACAGCTATACTTTGGTCAACAAAACAATACCTTACTAGTTAAAATACCTTAAAAAAAAAAAAAAAACTACATATGAAAATTTTCTATCTTCTTGTTTTATTCACCGTTCTCCAAAGGTTGAAGTGGGAAGATTACCCTGATGCCAAAATCTAGCCAACCCCACCCCCCAAGGTCGGAAGAATTCTAGTTATATGTCCCCTACGTACAACCGCATGAAACACTCACATCCGCTCCATCCCGGAAGCATTGGCAGGTACTGCCCCCGGGAACTGGCATACCATGGCACCCGTTGAAACAACAGCGCCAGTATCCCTCCGAGCACGGCGGACAGTCCTCGTAGGTTCTGCAGCTGGTGCCCGACGGGATGGGTGGCGGTTCAGAAGTAGTAGTGCGGGGAGTTGTTCTGGGAGTTGTGGCAATCGTGGTAGTTGAATTCGTCGTTGTGGGGGGTGGTTCTGTTGTGGTGGTGGTGGTCGTCGTGGTAGTAGTTGTTGATGATGATTCCGTAGTCGTCATTGTGGTTGTCGTGGTTTCTGTTGTTGTAGTTGTCTCTGTGGTAGTCTCGGCCGATGTTGGTATTTCCGTAGTCGTATCAGTCGTTATCGTGGTAGGTGTTGACGGGGTCTCTGTAGTACTTGACATTGAAAAAGGGAAGGTAAACGGTGGGGGCATAGTAAAGCCCTCATATGACCAGAGTGCAGCGCCTCCGACCCAACTCGGTGCAGAAAGAGGACAGACGTGATCCATGATTTCGGTAGACGTGATTGGAGTATCTGAACATGCGGTTTCTAGAGAACACACGGTCGAGAAGCATGTAGTACTGACGGGGTCAGAGTCCGTAGCGCAGAAAACCACACAGTTGGTCAGGACTGTCGGACCGCTACACCCAGAAGTGATGCCGCTGGTCGGCGGTTGGGTGGTTGTGATCGATGGACCAGGGTCTGAGTCCTTTAGAGCCCCGTCAAGCAAATCGGAGAGAGCCATAAGGTCATTCAAGGGCACATCGAGTGAGCTCGCCTCAGTTAAACCGGCAGAAACCTGGTTCACGGCGGACAACATTGAGCCAAGAACGGATGAGAGGGCGGAGACAGCATCGCAGAATAAGAAGCAAAAACCGGGGCTCGAGAGCCCCAAGTCTATTCCAAAATGGTTCGTATCTATTTGCCCTTGTTAGTGCATCTGCAGGTGGCAATTTGGATTGCCTCAACCGGCTGGGACTTACCCGACTGGGTGTGCTTGATGGAATCTGTTGCGGAGGATGCCTTTGCAGAATCGGCCGGGCTCGAAGAAAACGAAGACACTGCTGAGGATACACTTTTTATATCGGCGATTAGCACCTGTGCCGAGCTCACGGCGGCGGCGGAATTTAGGGTCGTTATCGGAGCGACCATCCCGTCTGCATCCGTTGTGCCAGTGATGGTCGTAACTACTGGCCCTCCCGGGGCGTTAAATGTGATGGTGGTGGTCACAAGAGGTGGTAGTAGAAATACCGTAGAGGGGAACGGATAAGAAGTCACTGGAGGAAGCGTACTTGAGCTCTGCGGGGCCGGAGCCCTGGTAGGGAAGGGGATAGAAGGGAAGCCTGGAATACTTGTTGTTGTCTCAATGGGATCCCAGGCAATTCCACCGGGCCCAACCACGACGGTGGCGGTAACCCCACTGATTTCTGTAGTTAGCGTACTAGTTGTCCCTAGCCAGGTATATTGGGTCAGGGTTGTTGGGGTGAAAGTAAACTCCGTGGTGCTAGAACCTCCTATATCAGTTACGGTTAATACCGTGCTCGTCACCCATGGCGCAGGGGACGGCGAAGTGTTACTGGAAGATGTGGAGGTCGACTGAGGATGAGAGGTAGAAGCCGGAAACGTCGCAGTGCTTGTGGGCCCTGGGAGGGGTGCTAATGTTGTTGTAGACCCCGGGTCTTGGACTGTATGTGGCAGAACGGTGATGGTCACTCCCCCCGTGACAATCGTGGTAGCCCTCGTGGGTGAACCCGATGTCCAGATGGTACTCCCGGGGCTGATTACAACCCCTCCGGGGCCGAGGATGATTGTGTGTCCGTTGTTATCCACGATAGTAGTAGGAGATGGGCCCACGGTGTAAGTGGTGCCACTGAGAACAAAGTCCCAAGCTGATGTGGTTACTGCCGATGTGGTGGGTGCAGGACTGGTCGGAACAAGGCTTGTGGGCAAGAGACTAGATGTCACACCGGATTGATCGGGCGTCCCGTCACCAGATTTAATAGGAATCAAGGTGGAGTTTTCGCATCTGAATTCAACATTAGATAGAGATTCTACACATATTGAACAAAGGGGCCTTCAGCTCACCGATACTGAGTTTTAAGAAAGCAGTCTTCGCCACAAGGGAAAGTCGGTATCTCCTCGATCACCGGGCAAAGCTTGGTATCATCGTAGCAGGTATACTCCAACTCGAGGTAGCAGTCAGAGGCACATGGCAGAGTACGGATACCGTCAAGGATAGGGCAGAGCATGTCGTTGGCATAACAGCTGTACTATATTTGGCATGCTTAGGTTAGATGCTGCCTTCGGTGGGAGGAATGTGTCCTGTGGATTGAAACATACCTTTGTCTCATTATACCATTGCTCTCCACAAGCTAGTAACGGCTCGTGGTGTGGAGGTCCTTGGAAGGGATCAGACCCTAGAAAAAGATTTTCAAGACCCCGGGATTCACCGACTGGTGGGAACCAGTAATTTTCATACAAACGCCCGTTGGGAAAAGGCTGATCTCCAGGTACGGGGATATCATCGGCCTGGAAGTACAATCGAGCTCCTCGGTAAGTCACGCCCTGATCAACCCTAGCCGCAGGGTCGTACTGGTACAAGCTCTTCCCCCTGGCCCCGTTAAGCGCATGGTCATTTTGATCCAAGGCTTCGTAGTTAATAACTTGGGGCATGATATCCAGAACATTCAACAGGTGCTGCACCAGCTGGAGGATCTCAAAATTATAAAGCAAGCCATCGCCATACTCAGATACCCCAGTGACAGAGGTGCCTACCCTTTGTGGCCGCTGGAGCTCATTCCTTGGGGTAATAATAAACGCACGGGCCTGGGTGTCCGGACCAAAGAGTCCCGCGTTTACCAGGTCTTGGAAAGCAACGTACGTATTACCAGCAAGATCGCGCCCTTCTTGTAGAAACTCCAGTACATATCTGCGGAACTTGGCTGCTCGGACGATTTCTGAAGGTGGGTTGCGTGTGTCGTCTGCGAAGGAACCTGCCTCACTGGAGTGCAATGTTAGCAAGCGCTAGATGACCATGATACAAATTTCGGAACCCCCTACAAGAAGTGGGCGTAGTAAACTGCGCGATTCGAGACGACCACGAGGGCGGTACAGCCGCATAGCCCATCAAGTCCAATCTCCACAGGAGTCTCGTCGAGCAATGAAAAGACGGCAGAGTTTCCGGGGTTGACCCCGTCTAGGAAAACCATCTGCATCCCGAGGCTTTGCCAACGACTGATGCGCCACCTCAACCAGCGAGCCACGGCATCACTAGTGTCTAGAGCTGAGAACTTCCTCTTAGAAATTTGCCATTGGGCCAGATCTCCGACAATATCGAGGAGGGCGCTACTCCATCGCCTCAGAAGGCCTGATGGAGGGTCCGGGGCTTGCCGAGCGCCACACTTCCCGCGGCAGACCAAGTACGGAGTGGTGTCGCGCGGAGCGAGGGAGCTTTCTAGGCTTCGAGAACATCAGTGCCTGAGGGTCAGGAGGAAGTTTATTTGTTTGAAGTCCCTACTTTTGAAGTCCTCTTGAGAGGGATGCGTTGACACTGATAGTTTGCACACTATCGACATAAGTAAACCTGTTCTCGAATCAGCCACCGTCTCCCAGGCAGTACATGGTTACCACAGACACCGCTGCTTTCAGCAGAGAATTGAAAAGCATACCTTCCATCCTTATTGATGAGTGGTTCCCTGGAAGCAGCCAGAGGAAGCAAGGACACCAGGCAGAGGATTTGAACAGCCTTGGAGAAAATCATGTTTTCTTGACTCTTGTAGTACTTGCCCATTAGCAGAGAGGCAGGGGACGTTGTGTCGCCTTTATACAACGACCCAACCGATCATCAACAATAATGGTGCATCCCCAGGGAGCATCTATATTCTGCGCATCCCACTCTGCAGTGTGACATGGAGAGGTATTAGTGTGGCTTCTCCGACATCTCACCCCGTGCACACGCATTTTCTCGGGATGGCCGACATTTGACGGCAGGTTGGGCTGCTGATATTAGTGCGTTGCAGGTGAATACTGAGGCCACTCCAGAATCTCCGTATCCATGCTAACTATCCATAGGCGTCGCAGAAAACGATAGGATCCTAACCCTTACAGGGCTGGTCGGGATATGGGCGAGTACCTTGTATGTCAGACTCGGCCTCGCCGATCAGTTGTTGAACGTTTATCGTGTGACATGCCATTGCAGCATGATGGACTATCCCACAGAATACTTAAAGATCCTGGCCCTAATATGCTTAAGAAGAAAGTTGTTTGCTCTGAAATGTTCGAGACGGCAGCGCTCACTCCGAATCCCTGCCGTGACCAATATCTTGTCGGCTGTTCTTCCTCTACGGGATTTTAACATACTACGTCGGGTTTTATGACCAATCCGGGCGCCGCAAGACAGGTGTGGCGCCGCCTAGGGCTGACGAAGTTTAACGGCTTCGGGGGAGGGCCAAGCCCGTCTCGGCCTCTTGGCTACATATGTGATCCAGTCCACAGCATAAGAGGTGCCTTTTAATCTCCGACCTTTACCAATGACGTAGCTGGCTTATGATCTTTGACAGAATGAAGCGATGTTGAAGGCCGGCGGGGGTCTGGTCTTTCAGCCCTACGTGTAACCTCTGGCTTAAACCAAGCCTCCTGTATCTTCCCATTCGTTTGACAACATGCAATGCAAAATGGGCGTTTCTGTCCTCTCAGCCGCAGTTCAGGCGTACTGGTGCTTGGGATACCAAATCTCGAGAGCTGCTCCCATGAATTTTCATTTGGCACCTCTCATCTACCTCGAATATCCTCAGCAAGTACCAACTGCATTAAAGAGCGATAGAGGCCCAATCCGTATCAGGTAAATACCCAGGCAGACCAACCGTGGTTCCATTCTCTGTCTGATTTGTGAGTCGTCGGGACGTGGGAGATCTGAACGAGTCATCTAACACAGATCGAGGCATCGATCCTGCAACTGGATAATTATGAGATACGTGCTGTGGTAACGATCTTTAGGGCCTTTAGTAGAATGCAAAGCGAACGCCAGAATTGCGAAAGGGTTTTGTCTGCGGTGGCGTAGGATGAATGACGGGGTCAGGAAAGCAATATCTCAGACCGTTTCTTGCACAGAGAACCACCAGCCGACCGAGATTTTTACTTGATCCGCAAGGGGTTCATAGAAGCCGCGGGGATACTTAGTCGCGGTTTTAGTTGTGCGCACGAGGCAAATTTAGTTACTTTGTATTAGCTCCCTAGCAGATGTGCACTTCGACTTACCTTGCTCTGACTGCACCTTCGTATGTTTATTAGTTAAGATGATTCACTAGTCACAGCATTGAATTCCATATTGTATCTCAACATGCTGGACTCGTTCAGCAAAATTTGGAACTTGCGGGGAATTGGGACTACTCACTGAGCCACTCTGAGCAATCACTGAGTACCCTGTGCGTGCTCCCTGAGCACTCAGTGAGTGGCCAAATATCAGCCAAGAAAAACCACAATGGGTGTTTCCGGCCTCTCCTGCTTTAGGAAGTGACCAAAGGTGCGACACTAATATGCTAATATACTAGTTGCCCGCTAAGCCTTCTTTTGTTCGGAATATCTCCAGCTTCATCCCCACAATCCTCCAGGCTTTACTGCATTTGGTGCGGGAATTTCCAGAAGACCCGTACATCTTTCTCCTTTGCAAGGCACTACCCCAGTTTTTAGGCCCTCAGCAAAGTGCTTGGGAATCTTGTTTCCCGGCCTAGCGGCCCACCAAATCCAACTAGGTAAACAGGATGCGTCTATGCTGTGAATCTCGGGTATAAAAATGTCAAGCCAGCGCCCCTTAAAATGCCGTTGTGTGTAAATGTACCTATTCCTCCGCTCACTGTTCGTCTGTCATCATGAAAGTACCTCAATTTCTTGCGCCCCTTTTCGGAGCTATACTCTTGCCACTTGCAAATGCGACAATCTACTGGGGCAGGGATCGATGAGTCCGGTGGAGAATTTGCCCCTGGCGTTCTCCCTGGAACATTTGGTGTCGACTACGCCTTTGTGAACAATACCGCCGTTGATATCTACATTCAACAAAATAAGGCAATTAATTGAGCCCCCCCCCTAAGCCGCAAGAACGTAAACTTTATGACGACAAGTTCCACTAACATTGGCTGCTGCCTTAGGTCAATTTGGTCCGGGTGGCGTTTCTGCTGGAGCGAATGTGTCCTCTACAATATGGACTGGGAGCCAAGTTCAATGAGACATATTTTGGCGAGTACAAGGCAGCGATTGACCATATCACTGTCACGAATGGTGCCTGTAAGTTTGTGTTTAATCGAGGGGTGTCGAGTGAGGTTTGCGAGTACTTACCACTCACCACTCGATCCTAAACAGACGCGTTCCTGGACCCGCATAATTACATGCGTTACAATGACGCATCCATGCAGCCTTTGAGCGGCAGTGTTATTGGCAATTCCTCCGATCCGCTAGCGGCTACCACACAGCAATTCGGTGAATTCTGGGGCGAGCTTGCGTCGCGCTTCAAACATAACGAGAAGGTCATCTTTGGCCTCATGAATGAGCCTTGGGGCATGGACACCTCCCTCGTTCTCAAGAACGATCAGACGGCCATCAACCATATCAGGGCAGCTGGCTGCAAGCAACTGATCCTTGCCCCCGGAAATGATTGGACAGGCGGCCATTCCTGGTTTGACGGCGACGCGAACTCCAACGCAAACTGGATGTGGAAGTTACGCGACCCCATTCATAACACAGCGATCGATATTCACGAGTATCTCGATGTGGACTTTAGCGGTTCTCATGTTGAATGCGTGTCAGACCCACGAGTCTTCCTGGCCAACGTGACAGGATGGCTGGAGCAGCATCAACTTAAAGCCATGATTACCGAATTTGGTGGCTCCGATACGACCGGTTGTTATGACATGCTGAACACTTTGATTAATTACATGGAGGAAAACCCTGTCTACATTGGATGGTCGATGTGGGCTGCAGGTACGCTTTCTTTTGGGTGGATATTCTCTCCTAGACCTTCTTCATCTGCTAACGGCTTGCCTTTTCAGGACCAATCTGGGGTTCCCAATCCCCCTGCTGCGAGAACTACGGATTCATGGGTAGTCTCGAGCCGAATAGTCTTGCAATCGATGGTAGCCCTGGGCTCTACGAGCAGGTGTGGCAAGCGCATATGCAGCCTCTCGTCCCTGAAAAGCTTGTTTGGTCCGGTATGAGCAGTGTTCACGGTGGGAAATTATCTCATCCACCCTTCAAGAAGTCATAACCTTTACCGGCTTAAGCGCTCCGATATGAAGAATTCAGATGGTGAATTTCCCTCACGTTGAGATTTGTCGCAGGTCATGAGCCAGCCCTAGTGAAAGGGCGCATAGTGTCACTACCAAAAATATTCGAGCTCCAAGAATCCAAAAGATGAATTCGAGATACAATAATAGTACATCGCGTAGCATATCGCGTAAATACCAACCGTAGGACATTAATAGATCGCTGTCGGACTTGGTTATAATTAATCTATACAGCTTCCAGTCCATTGATCCGTTTAAACAGCTCCTCAGTATGACGCCAGACCTGATCCAGATGGAGCACGGTGATGAAGAGTGCAAACACAAGACCGGCTCAAGAGCAAAATTCTGTTCTCCCAATCATGGTAAAAGTAAAAATCAGAGGTCAGGCCAAGTCAGTTTATTCAGTCGAGTCACTCCCCATCCGGGAGTCGGCATTTCCGGTGTCTCCTGAGCCACCTGGTTGAAATCCTTCCAGATATCCTTGAGTGACCATTCATTCATCGACAGGAAATTGTAGAGTCTATCATAGGCAATTCCCCACGCTACCCTCACCCGCCCGTCATATCCATCCTCGTCCGCTCCAGGCAACGCCCAGTCCGGATCGACTGCCCAGAGCCAGGGGTAGGGGAGATCCCGATCTTTGCACGAATCTCGACACTCTGGCGGAAGCCACAGAAACACATTGCTGAGGACTCCCGGGATAAGGCCGTCCTGGTCGCGTCGGCTACGAAAATCCCTGATAGGCGTGTCAGTCCTGTATCTCTTTCATGTCATCTTCTATCCTACTCACTTGCGCAGAGAACTCAGGTCACTATGCTCACGGTCCATGTGTACAAACTCGACAATTTTCGAATTTCGTATCTCCTCAACCCAGTTCCCTATAATCGGCAGATTATCTATTCTCCACGCCCACTCTTCTCGAAATCCCTCCCAGATGCTTGTAGTTTCCTTTTGCCTCTCCACCTGATCCACGTCCGGGGTGGTGTATATGATGTAACCCCAAGTATTCTCTCCCTCGCGATCAATCACCTTTTGCACCCATGGAGGAGGTAGTTGCCTCTGTCGTTGGTGCTGCTCGATCTGGGGATCTGAATAAGCATTTTGTTTCCTGCGGAAGAACCCAGGTTCAGCCACATTAAGGACTGCCTGAAGCTCCATTGGTGAAAGTACCGCTGCTCGAGCCTGTTGCCATTTGACTTTGAGGTTTGGGTTCAACAAACCCCGACGCATCATAGCCATCGTCCGCCCAGCCTGGTCCTCTTGCTTGAGAAGGTGGAATCCCTAGTAGATCATCACACATTCCTTGTACGTCAGGGACTCCGGGTCGGTCGCGGCGAGGTAGAACAAAGAATCTAGACTCCGGTTGAGGTGTTTTTGGCAGGTGTCTTCCATCTGTTGCCGACTAGGCGGCCATTCTGCAATCCAGTGTTTCTCCTCCTCAGTGATTTCTGAGGGAGAGGAGATGGCTTTGTCATAAATGGGTTCGATCACTTCCCAGTCTACCAAACCTAACTGAGCCAGATTCTCAACGATGTTGTTCATTTTATTTTGTCGTTGGATTTTTGTTTCGCTTCATCTTTTTTTTTTTTTTTTTCTTTGGTGGAGAGGGGTGTTAAGATAAATAAATTTGTTAAATTGGGAAGGGGAAGACGGCCTTTAAAATGACGTTAGTCCGGTTTTGGTAGTCGTGGTTTTGACGCACCAAATGGAAATTTACAAAATATTGCTTGAAATTTATATACGCCGAACAACAAATGTGTCTAAGAATACACATGCTCTGACTACTTTTTCTCTCCAGAATGGGGTCGGGTCCGTTCAGGGTATTCTTGGGATCAATCATCTTGGCTCTCTAGCCCTAAATTGCCCAGTTTGGGTTCCACCATGTATATTTCCCCCCTTTCAGTTGACTTGCGAGATAGATGCATGGAAATCGACAGAGGCGAGCGTCAAAAAAGAGTACACCAATAGCAATGTAGGCAGAGATAGACAAATACTTCAAACATGCAAGATGTAACAGGTGAAGCTGCCCCGACAGGGCTTGTTTTATGATGCTATGCGGCACCCTGACGAACATTCTGCACAACTCCGAGGAAAAGGTCACGGAGTCCAGGGTTTTCTGGTGCGTGCGACTGCTTACCAGGAATTATGCTTTTTATTTTGTTACGCCCCCATTTGAACATATCCTTAATGCGCTTATCAGAGTGGCTCTGATGGGGTACAGCATCCGCAGGAGGTTGAGTGGAGGGTTCTACGCCGGTATCACTGCCAGCTGGTGTATCGGATGTACTGGGGGTAGGAACTGAGTCAAACGTGGTATCTGCATGTGACAAAGAGTTGTCCGATGGCTCCTGGAGAGGATCCATCGGCGGACCTGGGAGCCTATCCCGATGTGCTTTTGCTGTCTCTTGCGCCCATTTTGTCCACCGATCCGATTCTTGGGAGAATTCAGTTCCAGGAAGTTGCGTATTTGGGTAACCGACCTCTACAAAGGCTCCCCAGGCCGTGATGCTTGCTTGGAGATTCTCACTAGACGCCTCGACCCAGTTTATATGTCGTTTATTCTTCGTACGACATTCCGGGTTTTTGCATTCGTGAATACGGTGCTGCGAGGAGAATTCTCTCAGGACTAAATTCCTCACTCTACCCGCATTTGGGCACCTAGCTTCCCAATTATGCACGTTCAGTTCTTTATCTTTATAGCATCCTTCATAGAGTGTCGTTTTCTGTTCCTTCTTAATAACAATCCTGAAAACCCCTGGGGCGCCTTTGTGGCCCATGATATGTATGTATTCAAATCCGCTGGCAGGACCAGGTTTCTGTAAAGGTTTCTGTAAAAGATGCTTCACTTCGTCGTCTACCTGGTCTCGTGTCATGGTCGGCTCACACGAAGCCCGAAAATTGAAGTGTTGTTGCCAATCCGAGGCCTGTTGATGTTGTTCTGGCGCCGAAACAACCGGGGAGGGTGATGGAGGCTTAACGTGTCCCCATTGGCGGACAGCGGCCTTGACATTTTCTTGGGTGTTATGTCCTGCCTCATGGCAGAGACAGAGCAAAGCCAGCTTGGTGAGAAACTCATCGCTATATTCGACATCTCCTTGGGCGTTCTCTTTGTCTTCACCCACCACGTCATCCTCATCGTCATCTTCGCATTGGTTACGCGAAGAATAAAGACGGCTAATATCTTGCAAGCCTTGTTCCGAGATGTGGTTATTACAACGCTCACCAGTGTCCTGGAAAGCGGCGCATCTATTGTTGTCTGGAGGCTGGAGTTTTTCCAGCCCCATGGACGAAAACGCGATGAATAATTTCACAGACATTTCTTGTAGAGCTCGGCGCTGCAACTCTTATGCTCTTTTTATTTTCTTTGGTGCCGTTGGCAAGAGATTTAAATCGACAGATTGAGGGGGAATCGAGCTTTGATTTTGCACCGCACCGACGCTAAAGCCCCTCATGCTCTGACATTCGTAGGATCAATATCCTTGTCTCGACCCTAGATAACGGCTAGTCCTAGCAACCTCAATGTAGCCATGTGGTTTACTTGCTGGGGGAGGCTGGACCACTCACGCAGGGGAAAATAATCCACAGGACGCACTTGATTCTGCGCTTTGGACGCTCGATGAGGCACTGCCTACATTTCATGCATCCTTTCATGCAACTATACTCAAGCGAGGAGGAGATATACCATCTGTCGTAGAGATTGAATCAGGGCGTTGTTTCACCATGCTTGCCTCAATCTATTAAAAACAATATTTCCCTTTAATTGGCACAACTGAAGACAAAGGCCCTAGGGTGGGTAATTTTCTAGCGAACGGGGTGGCCGACTAAAAGGAACAGTAATAAATTGAAAGGTTCTTCTATGTGTATCAGTCCGAGGTCGGAAAATTATAAGCATGATGAAAATAGTGTACATGAAGAGAAAAAAAAATTAAAAAAAAAAAGGGGGCAGACGAATTATAATTAGTATTGCTGCATATCGTTCCAGTATAGCGTTCCATGTTGCATTTCGCCCGTGGGCTCGAGTGCCCAACCTAGCCGGAGATTTGTCCACTGCAGTAAATGACTTGCGATCTTGATATGTCCGACATCTGTAGGGTGGTTTTTGGGGTTGATATCGTTGTGTTGGAGGATACCATCAGTATGGAATAAATGAACAAAATTCCATCTACGATCCTTGAAGTGTTCGAAGACACGCTGAATCTCTGCCTCGTATACTGTTTCTCCTACCCATTGTGTCCCTTGTTGCTCCCACGAGCCCCATTGGCTCTGACGGATCGAGTTAGCTGTCGATCAGGTACCTTACCCTCAGTAGTAGGTAGGGAGTTGGACAAAAGATGTACACACCATAATGACAATCTCTGCCTTCGGCCAGTGATGGTGGATGTCTTCTATCACCTCAATGTAGCCCTCGTAGAATTTCTCCCCGGGGATTTCATTGGGAGACCGATGATCATTGCCGCCCATCTGAATAATTACCAAGTCCGCCGGTTGCTCTGCTGTTACGTCCCACTCCTCGGGCTCACGGCCATATAAATGACGGGCGCGAGAACCGGGATCGGATGCCCGATGCCAATACCAGATCTAGTTGCGTTAGAGGAGTTTTTTCTCGATCGAGATTCTCATTCGGGGGGGGGGATGGATGTATACCGTGCCATGGGTGTTCCCACCGTAGCATTGCATATCCACCAGGCAAGCACCAGGATAGGCCTAAAACACGCGATACAAAGTTAACATCCCCGATCGCAGATTTCAAGACAGAGAAAGGAATCCTCAGACTGACAGTAATCCCATATTCCACATTTCCGAGGCCGCTCGCATAGATAAACGACCATGAGGAGAGGGTTTCATAGGTAGCATATTGGCCCGACGCAAGGCTGACAAAGATTAGTTAGGCGACATCCGAAACCGAGGCAATCTGAGACCGGAACATACGACCCCCCAATGATTTCCACCTTTCTCTTGAATGTTGGAGGCGTTGTGAGGCGAGCATCAGCCGATACTGATGCACCCGCGATCTGGACTGTGTGGATCGTGAGCGTGGAGTTCAAGGGAGGAAAGGCGTCAATCAGGTTCACTTATCCTATGCCCCAATTTGTGACTGGCAAACAGTCGGTCAGCACTTGTATAAACGATTCCAATCTTTATCGTTTGTTCTCATATATAACATACCTCGCATTTCAAATATGTGGTCTCCATCATCCGGAAGATCAACGTATTCCGTGCCTTCGCCGACAAACTGATAAGTCGCGTCCGCGGTCACATTCGAGAATAACCAGTCGAGCGATCCAATCCTATGGAGTTCTAGATCAACTCTGACTAATATCCGGCGTGGGGGAATCTACCGATACGCGATGAGCGTGCCATCCGACGTGTAAGGTCCGAAGGATACAGCTAACTAGAAAATCTCAATATTAAATCATCGTAATGGCAGTTATGAGAGCGAGATAGTTTACTTTAGGGCCGGAAAATTGGAGTTTTATCCCAGGGGCTCTATGCGAGTTGGTTGTAAGTCTTGAATGCAGAGAAAAATGCTCTGGGAAACGGGAGGGGGACGAACGACCACCCTACGGCTTCATTAGCGAGCGATCAAAAGAAAAAAAAAAAGGGCGATGGCGATCAAGAGAATGCGAAGCTCCATACAAGAGATATGTCTGCTATCCCAGCGACCTTTGTAGGCAATTTCTGGTGCATCCGCACTGTATGACTTCCAGGAGTTATCGAGCTCAATTTCTGGAGCTTGTCCAGGCCATGGATCTAGCCTCAGTTGACCGTTCTCCAAAATGTTTGCCCAGATACTCACGGGCCAAAGGAAACAGGCCAAAAATAAGGATGCAATCCGCATTGTCAGCACCTCGGGGACGATTGATGGCGAAGCAGCCACCGCATGAAGGGTTTCTGGCTCTCTATTATGTTCTGACAACAAAACAAAGATTGTTCAAGTCAGAAGCATTCCCCCAAGAAAGATTCCACATGGCCAAATTCCAGGGGATAACAGCGGCGCTAGTGATGACGCGATAATGGGCGAGAATTTGCTGGAGGGCGACCGATTATTGTGGATGCCAAGGAGCTTGTGTGAGACAGATCTTAGCCAACCAAAATTCTACCGCTACTCGTTTGCTCTCGAGATACAATCGTGCAATGTCCTATTCGTCGAATCCTTAATAACTCCCAAACTCAAATAAATCGCTTCAGAGACACCGAACAAGCTACGCCCAAGTAGGTAGGTAGTCAGTTTACTACCACCCTAACTCCCTGTGTGCTGACTCAGCTGCATCCCTGAAGTCGCCAAGGCGAAAAGATTGATTAATTGTGCCTAACACAAGATCGGGGAGATAGTGTGTAGCTTACCGTCTCTTAACGGTTTGTCTCTAAATGTTGAGCTTTGAATGTGGCCTGGAGGACCTAGCTTTGTCCATAGGGTCTAATTGAATTGCCATAACTAGCCAGCCACATTTCCTTTCCGATTGCCTTCTGAAGTAAATTCGTTGGACCGGAGAAATTACAAGTACACTTTTACTCTTGGGATCCTCTTCTCCATACTCTCGGTTTTCACTGGGGAAGCTTGGTACGCTAATTGCATATTAGCCTATATATTCTCGCCGATGATCTGCAGTTAGTATTTACAGAGGCAGCAAAACCAATCGAGCCCCCGGTTCACTATGTTCTAGAGCCCCGAACCCCGGGTAACTCTCCCCACAGGACGAAACAGGCGACCGGGTATCAAAGGTGTCTGGTGGGTGTTAGAATGAACACATGAAACTTCCAATCTTGAACTTGGGGGAACCCTCGGAAGGTCCTGAATAAGGATATCCAGGCACAAGAAGCGATTATAACCGGATATTTTCGCCCTTGCATTACTTCTTTACAGCCTTGGACCAAAACATTCGCACCTAATGTCCTGTTCCTATCTCTAAATTACGTATCGAATTCATCTCACCGATGTCTCATTTTAGTTTTACGGTTTAGGTTCGCGCGGTTATGTTGCCGATATAGAATCCCCGTTCCGTTTAGAAGCAGGGTGTCTGAATTAAAATTATTTTCTCATTTAGGTCGACCCTTATTACCCGTCAAACTTTTATGCCAGCCAGAAATGGCGAGATTCTAGGACAATCGCCTATGGAATCGAGTCATCAACAGAAATCATACAGGTTTTTCTCTATCCCCCCAGGGTGGTGATCTATTGAAATAGCGCTCTAACACACAGCATCGAGATAGCGAGCAGTGTTACGGTGATCCGCTGCAGGCTAGGCCTCGCAGCAGTCGAGGTGCTGGTCGGATTCGCGGGCGTTTCACTCACTAACGAGGACGTTGATGACAGTATCGAGTGAGAAACCGATACTGTAGCTGTGCTCTCTCCCGAGCTCTCTACAGTTGTAGTTGGTAGGATAGTGCTCGCATCCAAGCTAGTAGGACTGGCCGTTTCTGAAACCAAATCGGAAGATTCAGCCACAGTCAACGGCTGATCCAAACTATTGTAGGCAGGGAACCCGTTTTCATCGAGGACATACGTCTTCGTCTGCCAGAATCCGGTCGGAGTGGAGATGAATGAGGTAGGCGCTGGGGTCCCTTTCACCGTGATCGTGTCGCAGAAAACCTCCCCTCCCCCCGAGATGGTGCCCCCGTTTGTCAGACACATGAAATGTTCATCCCAGCCGTACGGGTAGCTGTCATTAGACACCGCCAGAGCTGGGTCGATCTGACAAAACATGGCGCAGGCGACGGGGTAGGCCGGATCATCGGGGCTGGTTGGCGAGGTAATGTTGTATAAGGGACCCGAGCAGCACTCTGCAAACCGGGGTGCGCTGCGAGAGCCAAAGGGGGGCGTCATACAAACGTATCCTGGGATGTGTTCGGGCCATTCCGAGAAGGCGCCGCCATAGGCCTCGTTCAGAGTAGGGTTACCGACGCACCGACTTGCAGACATTACCAGCGGGGACAAACAAAGGTATCATTGAGGCTCTGTGCAGAAAAAATGCATTGAAATAGGGGACAGAATCCTCGACTAAAGGTATTCTAGCGTCTCAAAGTCTTGGCAGGCTCAGTATCTCTGCTAATCACTCGGTCGTTTGGGTGCAGAGGCTTCGATGGCTACATGGTTGGAAAAGGCTTAGTCATAGACTAAATGTTATGCCGGGTCCAGCCTTAGAGCATTGAGGCAGTTTTAGAGTCCGTGTAGTATGTTGAGTATCCCGATCAATGAGAATACTTCACCTCTTTAAAATGGCAATTGGATCCCGGAATAGTCTTTATCCGAATAACTGTTGCAAGTTTCCTCTTTGGGAAGCAACGCTGACTCATTCTTTATTTACAGTCAGCCAATCAAATACATCCAGGTATGCAGTCACCACAAAGGGGGGAGAGTGACTCCTCAGGCTCCTACTCGTATCACATCTCCTCCCTGAGGGGTTATCATCTCACTTGTGTAGATCATCTTAACATACTCAACCCCTCTTTTTTTTTCCGGCCCCCTCATGGCTAAGATTCTGAATCAGAGCCCTTGATTTCGCTGACGTAGACCCAGACTAAACTTGGCCCAACTCTCCAGCAAACCTGGTACCTTCGAAGCGGCGTCTGACTCTCGATTTCGAGTAGACTTGGAAATGACAGGTCGCTTCGCTTGCCCTTAGATCCATGGTCAGCTCCCAGCTTAGTTCGGCTGGTCCTCTCATTGAGGGGAGACATCAAGCAAGCCCTGAATCAGTCGGCAATCTCACCTCAGACTGGTCGCTTTGGCCTCCGATGGGAGTTAGTTCGGCTTCTATTTAGCCAAGCCCCGCTGCGAATGATCTACCGCCTGCCAATCAACAATAAAGGCCATGATACTCCGTAGCAGGTATGTGTCTACCTAGGTAAGAAGGCAACATGTGGGCGGGGGCGGTTAATCGGAGTCTTTGTGTGAAAGACTAGGTAGATACGTGTCCAACTAGCCAGATCGGCAGGCAGGTAGGAAGGGAGGTAAAAGTAGTATATAACCTCAGGAGTTAGTGGTTACTACGCCTGCCTTGCTCTCCGACTCGAAAGAAGCGGTCGCGGTTGTCTCCCTCGACCAACAGATACTATGGCATCCACCATTTTCCTGTTCGGCTCCAGATTATATCGAGGTGTCGCGACAAGTCTCCTCACCTCCTGGACACTCATCGCCCTAGGCTTTGTCACCGTCGACGCACTCAATGCCAACCGAGGTGCCATCGATCCCATCGCCTCCATCAGCCTGTTCACCTTTCTTCTTTCAAGGCTAGCTGTTTCCATTTCCAATGCGTTGGGCCACCCCCATACCCATACCATTACACATCTCGTCGCTTCGGCAGATCGTGGCTCGCGTCGGGGTGCGCTGGTGCTCTTCGCGCTCTGCTGGGCATGGCTCTACCAGCTCTTCGTCAAGGGGCTGTTACTAATTGGCTTCACTCTCCTCGGGGCCGCCATTGCGACCACCCTTTACGCAGACGAATTCGAGCAATGGAACCACGTCTCAAGCTACCAACCGAGCACCTCCCAAGACCCGTCCACCGTGGCATTAGCGGAGATTGACAGCTTCAAGAAGCACACTGGATTCGATCCGACCGAGATATTTACACACATTCCGCCTCGCCTATTACTCTATGTTGTTGGGCTCATGTGGGTGAATTATCTCGGCTTGGGACTGTACCTTCTCGGGCATACGGTCAGGTCGATGATCCGGGTGCTGAGCGCCCCCACGGCACCCGCGAAAGGGGATAATACGACTCTAGTTGCGGTCGAGATCTCCGACAATCAGATGTGAGGGAGGCTTGGGGATACATATACCGCGCGAGGATCTAGGATTTCCCTTGCGATTTTTTGAAATCGGCTATCATGATGGTAGTCTTAGCCCCAATCAGTTATTACCACACGCTACTACATTAGAGAGACTCATCTCAACCACTACAAATTAGCTGCCAAAACCAGTGTCGCCAAACACAATTTAGGGCGCTCGCTTTCAGAAAGGCACAAAACCACTAGAAGGATTGCATTTAAAAAAAAAAAAAAAAAAAAAAAAGGGGGACCTTCTGAGGGCGGGTCAAGGATTTCCGCCCTATCCGTGGGTTGACGCCACTCAATCTAAACGGCTCTCAAAGATCTACATTGCCGAGTTTTTCATTCTTGAACTAGTACTAGTACACACTTGTTTTATTTTCGCGATGATTCGTGGCGATACGATCGTAGCCATTTATTTTACATCGCTTTATTGTCTCTCTTTAGGCTACTGGGAAAGCATCCCCTCCCCGGATGGGGTTGGCATGTTAGGTTGATGAGAAAGAAATCAAATTTATCCTGATCCATATGCACTGAATTCTAACCTATATCACATGAGTCCCAAGTTGCCTCCCATATTTTCCCAAACGAGTACATTTCATCATGAGATCGTAACGAAGATGATGGGCCAGCTTGGACAAAGATTCTCGCCGTGATCCTTGCACACGAGAAATCCCAAGATCATTTCCAGAGAGAAGAATGAAGGAAAGAAAGAAAGAGAGAGAGAGAGAAAGACAGACAGGGTTGCACCGTCGCCAGGTTCACTCGCAACCAGACACAACTCTCCCGACTCTCAGTTAGCCCAGGGTGAGGGTCCAGGCAGCACCGGCCCTGCAGGCACGGGTGTTGTGGTCGTCAGGGAACTGGTAGGACTGGGAGCAGTAGATATCCCCGGGGGCACAAGTGACCATGGGGCAGCTTTTATCGCTGATTTTGACGGCAAATCCGGCGGCGGCGAAGAGAGAGTCGGGAGACATGTCGATGCTAGACATGTCCCAGTAGAGGACGTCGCCGGACTTGGTGTACTCGAACTGCAGGACGCTGGACAGATCGACGGACGAGGTCGACATCTTGATAGAGACACCGCCACCGTTGGGGTTGATGCGCCAGTGCTCATGGTAACTGCTACCGCTCGGGACCGTATGCATCTCGCTCGCGACAGCAGATACAGACCAGAGGTAAACGTCCTGGCCAAGGTTGTTGACGATCCGGACGCCTCCACGACGGGCGCCACGGGCCTCGGGTTCAGTAGGCAGAGCCCAGGCAGTAGCCAGGGTTGCGGCGAAGGCGAGGAGCTTGCGGAAGTTCATCTTGACACAAGGGTTTTCAAAGAATGAATGTACGGGTTGATATGTTCTTCTCAAGAATGGAAGATATCTGATCAACAGACAAGGAGAGTAGAATGAAAGAGAAGTAAGGACTGTAGGAGGTTCAACCTCAGGTTACAGAATGAAGGAAGGACTGGGGTAACGAAAGAGTGATCGATGAGGAGAAAAAGAACATGACAGGAGGAGGGTCCGAGTGCATATTTATAATCCTTTCCTTTCCTCGCTCTCGCCCTCTTTCCCTTTTTTTTTTTTTTCTTTTTCTTTTTTTTTTATTTCCCCTTCGGTGAGGCGCAACGGTTGGGTGGAGAAGACATGCGAGAGGAAAGCATCAGATCGCAGGTGAGAATAATGTGGAAATGAATGAATCTGGACCACTGGGAGGGCAACTTTCTGGGCCAGATTCATTGATCAATCAATTCAGTTGATACTCTTTGAGGCTTGCTTCAAGTCCCCGACTGCTGGTCCAATCAACCACTGAACCGACACCCGACAACGTTTGTACCTGAATCAGTAGCCAATCGCCGTCATGGTTGGATGCAAATGCTGGTTCCACTTTAATTAAATGAAACGCCTCTTTTAAAGTTAAAAGGCAAGCAGTCCCTAGCTAAAATAATCAAACTGATGATAATTCAGAAAAAAAAAAAAAAAAAAAAAAAAAACGCCTAGAAAAAGTCAGGCTCACCGACACGTCAGATCTAGACTCTCTCAAATGAGCAGGCAGCACGTAGGCTCTTAATTTCCTCACCCTCGTATTCTGCTTGGGGTTTCCCTCTTTTCCTGTCAAGCACGATCCATCGACCTACATAGAGTCACCAGGCCAAGGGTCTTGCATAATTGAGTTTGACAACCACGCGAACTGAGCTGTTCCATGGGAAGAAAATGTCCGCATCCCAATTCTCAGTGGCGGCAGTTGACAGATTTAATCGTCGACCCTGGTTCACGTTCGAATCTGTGGGTCGCCCAGCCCAATCAACAGGGCTGCCCTGGATGAACCAAACTTCGTCCTGTGGGAGACGGAGAAAATTTTTCTCACGTCCGAAGCATTTCGAGTAAACAGAATCAGAACGCATCTAAAATAAGAACTTAAGCACACTCTCTCTCCTCCCTCGAGCACTGCCTCAAGAGTGAAAAATAAAGCCGAAAAGATTTGCTCCGGACACTTCCGAAATGGCATCCGCGATTTGTTCCCGACCCTGAATATTAGCCACCTCTGCGCCGGACCACCTCTTTTGAGGGTCGGTCAAAGGGAGCTAAGAGACTTGTTTTTTTCCCTTCGGGGTGGCTTGGAACAAGGTGGGCAGCCGTAGTACTATTTAGTAGTTAGTAGCTTCTTAGGACTCATTATTATTGCCGCGCCGAGCAATGACTGCCTGGTAGGGCGTCCAGAACGCCATCGTTGGGCAGTATCCTTGTTGGCATCCATCCATTCAAATAATCCCTAATTAGTTATCATCCATCTCTGAATCAGGTTCGCATCCATATGGCCCCCCGGTTAATCCTGGACTCAAGTGTCGCTTAGGGTATGACGTCGCACATGACTCGGAGGCATGATTTCACTAGGGGAGAATCATTAAGTGCTGGATATCCTGTTTGCCACCCAAAGAATAATGCTTGCTTTCGCTTCGCTCGGCTCTCGAAGGTGGGATTCTGACTCATCATTTTCGAGAGCTATTATTCATCAGACGTGCAGAGCAGAGAACTATACCCTACTCATTAAGGGGGAGAAGCAAGTTGACTCTAGGCGCATCCAGGAAGATCATGCCACTTGAAGATGGCCTCACTTCAGCGACAAAACACTCCTGGCGGTACCGAGTACTTGTAATAAGAAGGATAAATGAACATTCGTGAACGGATAACCGGGTCATCACATGTAATGGAAGCGCACGCCAAACAGGCACTAAAGTCTCTCGACTAAACCGAGACAGGCATGGAGAACAAGAAGTAAACGAGAAAGGATTCAACGCACTTGGCGTCAACCGAGGCTCATGCCCGCGCTCCAGGTGTCCCCCTCCCCGCAATCACGCCAGACCCAGTTTTCCAATGACCTCTCGCGCCATCGATTCAGAATATCCGAGTCCCAATTGTGCAGTCACTGCGTCGCAGGAGTGTTAAAGGCGAACCAAGAAAAGAGGAGGAGAATTACCACAAACCCAGAGGATGACTTCTCACGCGAAACCCACAGACTCAATGAAATCGACCTGGAGGCGCCAGGACCGGTCCCAGTGGACCATCTACCACCGGATCCTGGATGCGGCCGGGGTACATCATGTCGACCTTGACCGACCAGTCCCAGTGTATTCGAAGAAAGACAAGATACCCTACGTCCCAGATTGGTACCTCCATCGCTTCATCCTGACCTACTCCATCATTCCTCTGGCCTTGCATGAAATCCTGGCACGATTGACGGGATCCAACTTTGGGCCCGTCGTCGCATATATTTTCTACTACATCGCCATGCGCACATTCACCGCGCGCGAGCTACGGACCATGCGGGAGCTGGGACATACATATGGTTTCTTGGATGGGGACCAACACGAACGGGATGGGGTACCAGACGTGGGCGTGAAGAAAGCCTTGACGTCGGTGATGCTTGCCGGGACCGTCCGCCCATTCTTACTGGTGTTTCTTACCTATCACACCGGACAGACCCCTGCGGCCATGAACTGGAAATGGTTGCCCCTCGAGGCGAGTCTGTATGGGATTATCCTCGACTTTTGGTTCTATTGGTACCATCGCATCATGCACGAAGTCAAGGGCCTCTGGAAGTTCCATCGAACTCACCATCTCACCAAGCATCCGAACCCTTTGCTGACCATCTACGCCGACTCGGAACAAGAGTTCTTCGATATTGCGGGGATCCCCCTCCTCACCTTTTTCAGCATGAGGTTGATGGGCCTTCCGATGGGTTTCTACGAGTGGTTCATCTGTCAGAATTATGTAGTCTTCGCCGAGATTGCCGGTCATAGTGGTCTTCGACTCCACGCCACTGTGCCGAACCCGGTTATGTGGCTATTGCGCCGGTTCGATGCCGAACTGGTCGTGGAGGACCATGATCTCCACCACCGCATGGGCTGGAGGAAATCCCACAATTATGGAAAGCAAACTCGCCTTTGGGATAAGGTGTTCGGAACCAGTGGGGTTCGAATCGAGAGCGCTGCAGACAACGTTGACTACAACACACCGGTTATTATTCCTTTATTCTAACCGGTGATGGTGTAGATCTTGGGCCCTCCATTCTCGTTCGAGACATGTATATAGTAATCTTGATATACGACCAAATAGAATCAGTTATCAGTCATGTTTTAGTATAGATGACGATAAGCAGCTAAAATATCGTACATCTCACGCGCAGGGATCCTATTTTCGCTCACCCAGTCACAGACAGGAATCTTGCATGCTGACTGTCAATTCGGCCACAATTCACGCATGTCTTAACCGCGCCCGGATGAGCCATGCAGCTGTGAGGCTGGTGGAGAGTAAGCAGATGTCGATCCCAACATTCCTGCGATAAATTGTTCCTTTCCCCCCACCCCTCTCTCGTCCTTTCTTTCTTATTAGATTTTCCGATTCTCATCAATGACTCTCTCACTAAATATGCTACGGATACACGCTCGGTTCTCTCTGCTGATCATCTTAGCCACCACGGCTCTCGCACGCCTTGTAGTCCATGATGAGACCTTTCAGCCCCATCACATTCTGCGGGTAACCGCGCAACATCATAACACGGCCTGCCATGACCGATATTCAGTGTTGGTGAATGGCTCATTCCCTGGTCCCGAATTGCGCCTCCGTGAGGGCCAAGTGCACTGGATCCGGGTCTATAACGATCTGCCCCAGGAGAATTTAACTATGGTAAGGAAAAGCAAGACACACCTCTGTCATGTCCCAGCAACGCTTCGCTGACGTCGCTTGACCTACACAGCATTGGCACGGCCTCAGCGCCTTCACTGCCCCCTTCTCCGATGGAACTCCGGCCGCCAGTCAGTGGCCGATTCCTTCGGGTCACTATTTTGACTACGAAGTCCGACCTGAGCCTGGATCTGCGGGCACGTATTTTTACCATTCCCATGTGGGCTTCCAAGCCATCACTGCCACGGGGCCGCTAATCGTGGAATCCAACGACCCTCCGCCCTACCAGTACGATGAGGAGCGGATCGTCATGTTGTCCGACTTTTTCAACAAGACTGACCAAGAAATCGAAGACGGTCTCACGTCAACGCCATTCACTTGGAGCGGAGAGACAGAGGCCCTGCTTGTGAACGGTCAAGGACGCCCCAGCTCGGATGCGATTGGGTCGTGTGAGTTAGCTACTCTCGCTATCGACCCAGGCAAGACCTATCGGCTAAGATTCATCGGAGCCACAGCTCTATCCTTTGTTTGGCTGGGGTTTGAAAGCCACGATGTGTCCATCATCGAGGCTGATGGCCACTACACCAAGCCTCTTGAAACAAACTTCCTGCAGATCGCCAGTGGTCAAAGATACAGCGTCCTGCTCAAGGCCAAGACAGAGGAGCAATTACAGAAAGCCAACAGACGGCATTTCTATATGCAACTGACTACCCTCGAGCGACCGCAGACTCTGACTACTGTCGCTATCCTAGAATACCCCTCCAGCACCCCTCCAGATGTCACCACCGTCCCATCACCCCTTCCCCTCCCCATTGCGAATACCACGCAAGGGTGGCTCGATTACGAACTGGAGCCGTTAGAGTCTGATCGTGCCTTCCCAACTCTCGAGGAAGTAACTCGGAGGATCATCATCAACGTCCATCAGAATGTCAGCGACCGTGTCATCTGGCTACAGAGCGGCTATGACTGGACTGATTCCTTCCCCAAGACTCCGTATCTTGTCGATATCTACCAGAACCAGCTTGACCTCGACGCTACCTACCAGCGGGCACTCGCCCGTGGAAATGGGTTTGATAATATTACTCGAACTTTCCCTGCCAGAATGGGCGAGGTTCTTGAAATTGTTTGGCAGAACCAAGGCACGGTGGACAATGGCGGGGTGGACACTCACCCTTTCCACGCGCACGGTCGACATTACTATGATATCGGGGGCGGCGATGGGTTATATAATGCAACCGAGAATGAGCAGCATCTACGAGGTCATCCTCCTGTCCTGCGGGACACGTCGGTGCTCTACAGGTACCGAAAGGAAACGACCCCGCGAGCCCCCTCGGGATGGCGAGCCTGGCGCATCCGGGTGTCCAATCCCGGTGTTTGGATGATGCATTGCCACGTTCTGCAACATATGATCATGGGGATGCAGACCGTGTTTACTTTTGGCGATCGGGAGAATATTCTGGCCCACGCGATGCCTGTCGACCCGGGCTACTTGACGTTTGGAGGTTCTGCATATGGAAATGCCACGTTTTGCCCGCGTGTTCAACATTTTTTCGACTAGTTGGGAGAGGAGGGCTGAAGGGAGGCTGATTGGAGTCTCGTTGAGCATGGACGTTTGATTCTTTTTACATTCTTTGTTGTTGGTGACTATTTGCAACGTTTTGAGCTATGGTTAAATTATTCCCAGTGCGCTATATCCATTGTCGTATGAATGTAATATTTGCTCCAACAAGCTGAGATACACACAGTTCTAACACGAAGAAAAGAAGAGAACCTCGCGTAGGAGTGAGTCTAGTCTCCTGGTGCAGTAGGTAGAGATACGTGGTATTCTCGGGATGGTGAATGTGGTGGAATGTTATCTGAATGGGAATAGGGCACTTGACTATATATAGTCCATCTCACTCGTAAGCAGTGCGCTTACACAAGAACCTCTTTGTCCCCGCCATAGTTATTTCCTATGTGTGTTTTTTCTCTTCTTTTTCCATACATGATAATACGATTCAAGGGTTATAGTGGAGTTTTATGGGATTCAGCGTTCCATACTATTCCTCAGAATGACCGGTGCCAGCCTTACCCAGTAATGTCTCTTTAACTACTCAGGAGAAGGACGGCCACGTACCTGCTGCAGGTTCATTTCCAGGGTTCTCCAACTGGCAGCCATCTTTCCTTTACTGTTCGCGAAAAGATTAGTATATCACAGAAGTCAATCGATGGATAGCCATGGCCCAGCCGACTGGGACCTCAGTAATCGATGCTGGCAACGACCATGTCCTTGCATGTTCTTAAAATAAGCAGCAACAAAGCAAAGCATCTGATTGGAATTGGCATGGAAGTTCAAGATGGGGCTGTTCAACTTGATTTCGACCCTTCTTGTCCATAAATCTCGAGTAAGAGAGTTTCCGCCCCTTGCCAGTAATAAAACCGACGAGACTCCCACGTGAATGAGGACCGATGGAATAAAGTATAGTAAACCATAGGTAGATGGATAGAAAAGAGGAAAGGGAAATTACTTGAATCAAAAGCACAAGGTACATATCGCTAGTACCTAGTAGTATGGGTACCTGGTAGGAGTAGTAAGTATTGGCAAAGTAAGTGAAGAGAGAGAAAGAGGCGAGGTGTTGTGAGAGGCCTCGCGGTGGGAGCCGCAGGCATTAACACCCGACCGTGTTGTCAACGACAAGAACCTAGAGACGCGACTTGTGATGAAAGAGAACAACCGACTATGTAGCCATTTTTTATTTGATGGATATTGTGTGGGTGTCTCTCCCTCTCTCACTTTATCTTTTGAATTAGTAAATAATGATGGAAAGATACCAAGTATTTAAGAGAGAGAGTGGGAAAAAAAAAAAAAAAAAAAAGAAGGGCCCGAACCGCGATTCGAACGCGGGACCTCTCGCAGATTCTGGATTGTTCCCGACTAGAGCGTTCGTTAGTTAGATGCGCAAGAGATAAGACGCCGCTTTAGGAAATACTCACAGCGAGAATCATACCTCTAGACCATCCGGGCTAAGAGTGCTTATTAGGGGCCGATTTACATTACATGAACGGGTCTTTTTTATAGCGACACCCTTCCCTTTCTGCTCCCCTATGCTTCAACTTCTCATCGAGAAATCAACCCAATCATCCATCTAGTAGGTTATCTTGTTAGCTTCTTTAGCCTTGAGAATTTATTTGTTTCTTTTGCCTAACTCCTTCATCTAACCACCTTCAAAGCATTTCGTTGATTAAACCCTTACTCACGCTACACCGCTAGTCACTAGGACGCAAACATATATATCGCGCTTGATAGATAAAAACCACTCATACGCAACGATTAGAAGGGTTACTTAATGCGGTCGGAATTCCCTGCTACTGATAATAACTCTCCTATATGCACATGATACACGATACGGACGGTTTTCCATTCACATAATTGTGGAAAACCCCATATTCGTTGGTTGGAGGCCAGGGGTTGTTAGAGCCACGCTCTGAAAAGATCTCACCTCCCTCACAATCTAACAGCGTCTTCTACCCCGCAGAACCAGGTGTTTGGAGTTTAGTCTTTGCAGAGGAGGTCAGTTGATGAGGTAGAGCTATAGAGTATTCCTTGTTATAGCCCGTCCAAGCTGCCCCTCAATTCGGCATTTACTCGCCAGGTCGTCTTTGAATTGGTCGAGCATACGGATTACCGAGGTTTCCCAGATTGTCCACGAGACGTATCGTTTTAGCTATCAGATACTTTAATGAACCGGGGCTCGCTTTGGTCTTACTCGTCTCGGTTTCACTCAAATCTCTGGCCACGGACAAAGGAGGATATATGTTAAGACATCAGAAGTATTCCATCCCGAGAGAGAGAAAGTATTTCCCCTGTCCAAACGATGGCTGGGTCCCGAGAAATGCTCAAACTTGACCAGGGGTGGCGATATCGCTCGATCGCTGATGGAGATAGTCGATGTTTGGAATGGCAACCAGCTCGCCCGCTTCCTACCAGTATTTATCTAGACCTGCTAGCAGGCCACCATATTCCGGACCCTTTCCAGGGGAAAAATGAGGAGATGGTCCAGTGGGTAGGGGAGAGAAGTTGGGTGTATGAGAACACCTTCTCTATTCCCAAACTTTGGATGGCTGGTGTCAACAGACGGGTGGTCTTGGTCTTCGAGGGCCTGGATACCTTTGCAACTGTTCGTCTCGATGGCAAGACGATTCTCGAATCGAAGAACATGTTTGTAGCGCACCGGGTAGACATTACAGAACAAGTGCATGCAATGCCACAAAATGCTCCACATTCGGTGCAGATCACCTTCCATGCTGTGGAAGCTAGGGGCGAGGAGGAAGTTCGCAAACACCCGGAACACAACTGGCTCACTTTTAGCTCTGGAGTAACCCGACTGGCAGTACGGAAAGCGCAGTACCATTTTGTAAGTCCTGAGTCCCGTTGGATCCCATAGCATACGTGAGAGAGGTGCTTACTCGGCCACTACCATGAATAGGGGTGGGATTGGGGTCCTAAGCTCCTGGACTGCGGTCCATGGCGACCCATCTACTTGGAAACGTACGAATCGCGCATCATCGACACTTACATTAGACAGAACATCGCACCAGATTACAGCCAAGCTGAGATGGATATTTGGGCTGAGGTTGAAGGGGAAGCGACGCATGCTAAAGTAGAAGTTGAGATCGATGGCTCCTGCATTGGCTCCCAGGTGGTGGAAGTTTACGCACAGAGATGTCATGCACGTATCTTAGTCCGCGATCCAAAGCTTTGGTGGCCATTTACGCTTGGAAAACAACCACTCTACAAGGCAACTGTGGCGTTGATAGCCAAGTCGACTGATTCCACCGTTATACTTGACAGAAGTGAAAAGACCTTCGGGATCCGTAAGGTTGAGCTTGTGCAAAAGCCACTCGAAGCCCAAAGCGGTTCAAGCTTCTATTTTGCTGTCAATGGGGTCCCTATCTTTGCTGCAGGGTCATGTTGGATTCCACCCGACTCGTTCTTGCCGCGTATGACAGAGCAGAGATACCACGACTGGATTGCTTTAGCACGCGCGTCAAACCAGGTTATGATCCGCGTATGGGGAGGCGGGATTTATGAGCACGACGCATTTTATGAAGCCTGCGACCAGCAGGGAATTCTTGTATGGCAGGATTTTATGTTTGCGTGTGGTATATTCCCCGCGTATCCTGACTTCCAGGCGTCCGTCATCACAGAGATCACCCAGAATATCAAGCGTCTCAGGCACCACCCATGCCTTGTCCTATGGTGTGGGAACAATGAAGATTATATTATACCATTGTTTTCAGGAGATGAATACGATCCCGAGGAACAAAACCTGGACAAGGTCCTCCAGTCACGGTTTCCGGCACGACTCTTTTACGAACATATCTTTCCGGAAACATGCCGGTCGCTTGTCCCGGATACCCCGTACTGGCCCGGCTCCCCATTCGGTGGCGAGATGGTTAATTCGGCGGATGAAGGCGACGTCCACCAGTGGCATGTCTGGCACCTGGAAAAGCAGCCATACCAGAAATACCCCGAGCTGAGCGGTAGGTTCATAAGCGAGTTTGGCATGCAAGCAGCACCATCTTGGGTTACTAGCGTTCAATTCTTTCCAGCCGGTGACTTGCCTGAGAAAATTAACTGCACTGGTGAGGAGCATATGACCTGGCACAATAAATGCATTGGGGGAGCTGAGACTTTACGCGAATACTGCACCTCCAATATCGTTTTCGCTGAAGAATCCCTTCGAGGCTATATATATGGGACGCAACTTATTCAATCTGAAGCAGTCTCGAGTGCGTACAGAGCTTGGCGGCGCCTTTGGAAGGGGAGTGGCCGTGAATATTGTGCAGGGGCTCTGGTGTGGCAACTCAATGATTGCTGGCCTGTCACTTCTTGGGCGATCGCGGATTGTCATCTGAATCCCAAAATGGCCTTTTGGGCAGTCAAGCGTGAAAACCTGCCGATTACGGCCGGCCTAGAGAGAACTATTACCCAGCATGGCTTGGTCCACTTGGAAGCTTGGGCATGTAACATGAAATTGCATCATATCGTTGTCGATGCCGAAATCAAGGCGTGGAATGTTCAGACCGGGCAACACGTTTGGAGTGCTAGTATTTGCACTGCTCGGCGACTTGAATCCAACCAAGCTACCGAGCTGGCGACGCTCGACGTGCAGGAGAGCCAACTATGCCAAAATTGTACGGAAGGAGCAAGTGGAACTAGAAATATCGTCTTTGCTATCTACATTTCGTCCGCTAAAACGGCGAAACCATCCAGATTGATCGCGCGCCACGTCAATTTTCATGAGCCGCTAAAGGACGTATCGCTTCAGAGTGACCCAGACAACCTGTCAATAAAAATCTTATGGACCAGGGCAGATAATCCGAAGACATTCATCGAACTGCAAAGCAAGGTCCCGATGAAGGGGGTGTTTCTCGAAGTCCTGAATAATCCCGATGCTGTTCTGGAGGACAACTGTGTGGATCTGGTGCCAGGAGAAACGTGGAAGATTGGTGCTACTGGTCTGCAAATCGACAATCAGCGAGTGACGGTCAACTGGCTGAGCGAAAAGGGGTGGCAAAGCCAGGTGAGGGATATTCCTCCTCATCGAGGATTCAAAGTTTAGGCCCCCGCTAGGGAAGACATCATGGCTGTTTGGAAGAATGCAATGGTATCACAGCATGAGCGATGATTACAGAATCGAACTTCCAAGACATTTCACGTAATCTGAAAGCATTCCGGACGTACAGTACTTTGGGTAGCGGATAAGGCCGGTTTCAGCAAACCTTGTTAGGTAGGGAGGAATGTCATGATCGCGTTCGATTGGAAGAAAGGCGGCCGAGAATATGTATAGTTAGGTGGAGAAACGGCTTGGGTGAAGTTTTCGTTCCCAGAAGCAGATTTCTCTCCATGCTGTTTCTCGCTTTACCCATCTCAAATATTTGTGTGTAAGCTCTCACTCGATCATCATGCATCGGGGACAGCCCTACATCGAGATCTAAAGGTGTCATGGGATGTTGGTAGCCAGATGAGGAGAGAGGTTCTTCCGGCTCGTATAAGGTTTCTCGCTGTTCGGGATTTACTTTACCTGTGATAATTTCTATAATAGTATCAGAGCAGTCCGTAGGTTTGGCAAATATTCATCCCCTTCAGTATCATCAAGAAAATTTACCGGAGTTGCGCTCCTTATAGCGGAGTTATAGACATCAACCACACGAGTCACCCACCAGACCAACGATCTGGCGACGATCGAATGGGAAAGTGATACCCTTAGATACGGTGTTTACAATTTACGCCAGGTTGGTTGTCGGCGGCCTTTTACTTTGTTAGAGTCGGGAAGGGGGTTATACAAAATGCGATCCGAAATCGGTCAAGCTTATTTGCTAAATAATGGTCAAACTATGAGACAGTAGTCTACGACTAGAGGGGCGATGCCGTTGGAGAGAGGACTGCGGGGGAACCCTAGTTCTCACCTAGGAACCTTTGTATATACTTCCGCTCACTGGTTCGCCCACTCTGAGCTACTTGCACCGACCAGATAATCTCCCTCTCAAGCCGATGCTGCCTCTTTCAAGGCTATTCAAGTTTCCAAATTCCTTACGTTGCGAGATGATGTACATCACTCCCTTCAAGAAGGGAGGAGTGTGCATCTCTGCCTGGTGATGCGACCAAAAAGTACGCTATCCTGGAGGTACCGGGATCATGACCAATTCTAGGAAGGGCCTGGATGCGGTCCCTGTCGTAGATGGTGATCGCGCGGGCATCTTTAGCAGTGAGAAGGAGAAAGGTAATGAGTTTCGTGAGGAGCAATTAGCGGCCTGCCAAGTAGAGAGGGTGGCTCAATCGAAGGTTGCTGCCAAATATACCGCGATTAGGGAATATTAAGATCAGAGGTAGGCTCTGCTGTAGTTTCTTGGTGCAACACTGGTGAGCTTTGCTGACTGTTTCAGATGACGAGAAAGAAAAACGTGGTCGCTTTAGAGGCTTCAATTCGTAGCGCAGAAGGATTAACCTTGTCTGGAGTGCTTCCAGGCTTGTCCCGGTCGGGTTTTGGTACGAGGAAGCTCTGGATCAACCTGTTTGTTGAAGTATCGACTCTCGAGTTGCAGGAGGAGATCGAAGCCAGAGGGATGGGTAGGGTACTGGCCATATCTTGTCGGTTTTTGTTAGTACTGATGCTACCTTTCGCTCCCTCAAGAGTCTGTTTCTCCGGGGGCCCAACCCTAACCCAGGAATTGCAGAACCGGTTATTTCTACTCCTCCTATACTTTATAAAGCATGTCAAAGTCGAGCCATCTCACAGGGAAATAGGGAGGGTGAGACTATAGTGTACACGTAATGGTTAATAGCGGCTGGGCAAGCCAGAAGCATCCACCCGACGAGCCAAGACAACAACAGGCTTTCAGATGGAAATCCACCGTGGTGGGTGAAGACGATAAGTAGGTAGATAGATGGCCTTGTGTTGGGAAACAGTACTTTTGTGTTGATTCGACCGGGATTGTGACATCATCGATCCTCTCATCTGCCAACCTGCAGCGTGGTACCCGTGATGTCATAGGAAAATCGTTGACGGGATGCATCCCCAATGGCAGCAAGGGCAGCCCCAACCAGGGTTCTGAGCCTGTTCCACCCACCTCACGCTCCTGGACATGCGTTGCCATTGGGTGGCATTGAATTCCGAGAGCTTCAGGGTATGGATGAGGATCTATAGGTTCGGGTTAAGCTCTTCGTCTGACGGCTAACACAACCCTTTCGACGAAGGCTCTGATTCGACCCGAGCCCCATTGCTAACTTTTCTCCTAACGCGCCATGAGTGGGAGATTTAAGTTGTTGAATGGACGCAGCTTGTGAATGCTGCAGGTTAAAATTTAGCGTGACCCCCTCCCAAGACGCCAACGACGCTGCGGTCCTTAAATAAACCTCCCGACGCCCCAAGCATCGAGAGAGATCGCCACATCTGCCCTCCAAGGGAAATCTAGTCAGTTGAGGCCAACGTCGGTTGCGCGTCATCCCCGCCACTGTCCCTGCCTGTGCCTTTGTTAATTAGATCTTACAATCACAAACAAAACTTTTATTCGAAGCAACCCATTGAGCATCCAGAATTCCATATATATCGATTAGCGACCGCGAGAGCAAAATTGCGTTGTTCTCTTAGAGATACCATATGTCACGCTGCAATTGCACTGAAAAGGAACCTGAGCTCTAGTCTTGACGCTCAGTTGATCTGACTTGGAGCCTGGCTGATTGTTCGCTGAGGGGAAGAAAGTAAGTATATCTACCACTCGTCCATTGCCAATGGTGGAGTGACACGACCTTGTCACCGCGGCAATTGCTCTTGGTTATCACGCCTAACGCTAATCAATGGCTGGGTAGATTGTCATTTCGGAACGCGGCAATGTCGACCGTACCACCGTTCCTCTTCCCTGACCCGGGTTGGGACATGGGCTACACATTATTCCCCGACTCGCCGGTCAATAACATCGTGAATCCCGAAATCCTATCGCTCCCACTCCCAGAACCGAATGCGTCCTACGCCTGGAACGACCAGGGTGCGATGCCCCTCCCGAACTCCACGGATACCAGAGATCTGACGGAGAGGGAGCATTGTTCGCGTGAAACTACTGGGTTGGATGTCATCGACGATGCTCAATCGAGGCCTATACTCAGCAATAATGGACAGAGGAATAGGCTTAGCCGTGGGGCGGCGCTGGATACGTCCGCTTACAACCTGCCAATCGTCACCGAATCCCCACCCGATGCGGCTAATTCAGCAATTGTGGAAGCCCTAGGCGAGTGCACCCTTGATCAGCCATTTGCCTGGCAAAGGCACAATTATGCTCCTCGGATGCGTAACTTTAGTCTCGACGAATCCCGATCCACGACATTTCAACCCCAGAGAGCCCACACCGGCCGAGTACGATCAAAGAGTGTCCAGCATGCACCGGATGATGATCGCCGGGAAAAATTACTGGAGCGGAATCGAGTGGCTGCAAATAAGTGCCGGCGTAAGAAACGGGAGGCGATCCAGGGCCTGAAAGATCGCTACGAGGCGGTTAAAGAGGAAAGGAAGCGACTGACCGAGGAAGCTAAGGTACTGCGTGGAAAGTCTTTACACCTTAAGGACCAAGTCTTACGGCATTCCGGGTGCAATAGCCCTGCTATCAATCTGTGTCTAGAGCAAATGTTGCAGCAGACCATTGCACACGAATCATCTGCAGCGTCAACTGGCCACATGGCTGATAAGCAAGGGGGTGGTATCTCTCAGAAACGATCAGTTACCTCAATGAATTAGAGACTCCCCGTCTCGGAGATTTATATTGTCTGATGAATTAGCGATATCATGTTTCAGAGATTTTGTTTGTTGACGGCGCTCCCAAATAGTTGCTATCCTCTGGTCAAGGTTTCGTGACAAGGTTTATGGCTTCTGGGGTTGCTGAAGGTAATCGATTGGATTAGGGACTGTCTACTAAAATAGTCATGCGGAAGGTCATTAGCGTTAGGAAAACAAATAATAATTGAAAAAAAAACACAAAAAACAAAAAGGAACTATGAATCCACGTCAACAGGACCGAGGTGAGATCTTGGTTAGGACCAAAGCGCATCATAATGATGTATGTGCAACGCCACCCGTTGCAGATCAACCACGCGATGGTCGATCTCGTGGGAGCTGTTCGTAGGACTACTGTGTGCCAGAAATAGCCAACTCAAACAACTTCATGGACCAGTTATGATTGACCTCCAGGGGTTTTATTTACTAATCACTCGCCCGACAGCCCAACAATAGAGGATGAGGCGATCGCAGTCGATTATGCGAATCTCCCTAGTGGCGATCATCCAACAAATAGAGTGGGGACTTTGCGCAAGGATAAACTGACTAGCACTTAGGGTTGGATTTCACGTCATCTAGGAGACTATGGGTCACACTTGAGACATCGTTACCTATTACTCTTCTATTTGCCGGTACGTCGAGCAGCAAGGCAAGGGATTTCAGAATGGCTTTCAAGATAATCATATAAAACTCTCATAATAACTGTGTCAAAATCAATCCTGGATATGGCCGACCTACGTGAACAACTGATTATAGTTGATAACATGGACTGCTAGTTAATTTGGGCGAACAGTAAATAGAAAAAGTTAATCCTCCAAGAACTCTCGAATAGTAGCTAGGTTAACAATGGCTGATACTCCATACCGCGCCGCCTCGTTCGTCGTGACCCAAGAAGCCTCTTCTCCCTGACGAAAATACTCTGGCGGAGCGACCTGAGAAATATCCCATGAATGGTCGGCACGATAACCATCTGAGTACAGGAACTGACGCCATGCAGTTCGGCCAAGCTCAGGACTGCCCTGGTCTGCGGCAGCAAAGGCTGTCAAGGTCGAGTGACTTTGTCTCCACGTCGCATGGTCTGGGAATTCAAAGCCAAACTCCTGGAGTTGTAATGCACGGCCCCCGTTGTAGGCGCGGCAGTAGGCCAGCCATACCTTTTTGAATCGGGGTATGACGTCCGAAAACTCCTCTTCGGCGTAGTGAAGCAGCTCCGCAACAATCTCGGGAAAGCCAAAGAGCATTGACAGATGGGAGATGGCGTACTCCGGGGTAGGAGGCGGGCAGGGCCTGATCTCACCAGTGCGAGGATTCAAGAGGATGGCGTTATTTCCGATCCCATGCTGGAGGTTGGCTACACCATCGAGAAAGCGCAGCAAGAGATGCCGCGCATGAGACCAATCCTTAGTGCGTCGCTCCCATGCCGTCAACCACGCGGCTGCGAGTGCACCCCCATCCAGGCCAATGTTGGTCATGGCAAACCCAGCAGGCACTTGGGCGTGATCCTGCACCTTGCGATGCGAATCGAGTCCAATCAGGGCATGCTGGCAGTCCTGTAGTTCGGCGATCAATTCACCGGTTCTCTCGTCCCCTGTCAGATAGTAATAGATCCTCCGATAGAGGACGTTAGAGATACGCAGTTGCTTGGAGCTATCACTGAAGTGCTGTACGCCATGCCGAGTACCAAAGCCTTTGAATTGCCCGCTATGATAGACGTCCACTTCGCTCGTATGTCGCGTCATCGCTTCAGCTACCCGAAAGGCATCAGGTCTTCCGGTGCGAAGAAAATATAGCCAGAGCCACAGATCCGTCGAGAGCTCTGAGTTGTCCCAGGCGAACCCACCTACATCATATCTCCAGGCGTGCCGGTGGGGGTCATAGGTATGCTGGACGTCTCCATGGTCCCAGAATCCATACCAGCGATTTTGCTCAATCTGCCCCTGGAAGAATTCGAATAAAATATCAAGATTACGATCTATCTCCTGCTCTTTGGGCCCGGGTGGCGGCTTGCCTGAGCAGGACCGACGGGGCACCCAGCTGCCCCAGAAGACACCAGTGGTGTGCATGTAGTTGAGGTTTGGAATTAAACGAGGAGGATTCCGGAGAAGGGATGAGAAACGGCTCAGCTCAGCCGCGGTGGGCGTTGCGAGATATGGCCGTAGTACAATCTGGTTTGTTCGCGCGATGCCGTTCGCTGTGCCAAATCCGGGCTCGTAGTCTTCATATGTCACATCTAGTGCTTCCAGCTGCTTTTCAAACGAGTCCAGCCCGAGTCCGGCATGATAAGGCATCGTCTCAAGCGGTTCGGCAAGCGGGGAATACAGCCATACTGTAATTGTTGCGGTAGTCTGGGTCAAGTGCGTCAAATCCAACTGTGTGGGATATCGCTCCCAGAAGTCTGCCATACCAACGGCCAGCCCTCCCTCATGAGCCGATCCAACGTAGGCGGTCCCGTCTGCCCTACCTCCCCCGGTTACCTTGACCCATGAACACCCCTCTTCGGTTCGCTTTTTGATGGTGAAGCCATCAGAGGAGAGTTGAGCAAGTGAATAGGAATCCCACGAGGGGATGTACGATAGACCGCGAGACAGCTGGGTTCGAGTCCAGTCTTCCCCAATGAGAGTAACAGGCTTTCCTGCTGTTTGATCGTACCGATTCTGCGCCGTTGGCCCATGCCTTAATCCAGATAGACCTTGAACTTCCTCTTGCAAAACACCCCTGTCAGAGCCCCCCAATCGAATGTGGCGATTATAAAGCTCTGTTTCCCCGAGAGGCAAATGGAAACGTAGTCCAAGCGAGGTCAGGGGTTGGTTAGAGTCTAGGTCATGGACAAATGAATGCACAATCTTGACTGATTCAGCAGCTGAATAGACGTAGACTCGGATCACGAAGGGGAGATGCTCCCCTCCATCCGCGCCAACCATGGCGCCCGAAGACTTGATTACCGCTCTAGTTACAGTCAAGTTTTCTACCTCGACTGACTTAATACGTGTCGAATATGATCTGTCCGCAATAGAAGCCACTAGATCCGCCCCAGCGCATACACAACGACCGTCTAAGGACAAGCTCGTGAATAGAGCGTGATGTCCGACAGGCGAGAACTGCACGACGAGCCCTCTACGAGTTGAGAGGCAAAGGCCCTCGCCAGGAGATTTATGTACCAACACCCCTCTCTCGATGGTAGGAGCATTGTCGGTGGCCTCGATGGAATAAGTCTCGCTGTGCGGGACCTCTGCACTGACCGAATGGGCAGTCCATTTTAGTGATCCATCCGCCCAAAGTGCTAATACCCGTGAATCCAGCGGATACTGCTGTTGCTCGTTGATTTTGATGACGAAGTTTTGGCTTGGTGGATGCTTTCCCTTGGGCCAGGGCATGCCAAATGAAACACCATGTGTGAGAGCATCTGGACTGTCTCCAGTGAGCCACTGCAAGGTGGTGCTGTCCATCGCGTTTCCCCTTCTTTACTGGGCGCTTCTCGAAACCCCTATTCAATTCACGCAAGGGATAGATCGGGGTTTTTGTTGCCACCGACTAAAAGACACGGGAAGCAAGCACACGCCTAGTATCTCGTGTGAGATGGCCTAGTTACTTTTCTACTCGTCACGAGAGAGGCCTCAGCTCAGATCCGGTGTATTTTGTCCCGACAGCTGGCCACCAGAACAGCCAAATATCCCTATTTGGCCTTGACTCCTGCAGCCTCTCGGTCATCATTGCACCGGTTCTGATTTTTAGGAGCTCGAATCAGAAGCTCGAAGCCACCCAAGAAGCGGCCTGTGCCCCCGCGTTTACGCGGCCCCCGCAGTTTTAAGATTGCTTAGCGTGCTTGTTCTTTTGCTTGTTTCCCCGCCAATCCTGGGCCGCATTGAGATTGGAGAGAGATGTGGAGTCCGTGCAGAGGAGAGATAAAAACACTGACTCTTGGTCCTTCCTCGGGGGCCTCCGCCAGGTTTGCCCTTGCTTGCTCTTCATCACCCCCTTCTTCAATTTATCCCCCCTCCTGTATTTCCCAATTGAGACGCCATCTGGTGCATTTTCGCCATGGTTGAACACCAGGAGAATATCAAACAACCGACATCGACCACGGTCCTCAAAGAGAAGGATGAAGAGCACCATGCCGTTTCCCATGATGAACTGGTTCGGGCGGCCGAAATAGCCACAGCAGATGAACACGCCATGGGGCTATTCGAGGGTATTCGTAAATACCCAAAGGCGGTCTTCTGGTCCATCTGGTTCTCAGCGGCCTTGATCATGGAGGGATTTGATCACGCCTTCGCCTCTGGTTTTTTTGCCTTCCCGGCATTCCAGGAGCGATATGGAGAGCTGACACCCTCTGGCGACTACCAGATCCCTGCCGACCTTTTGTCGGGCGTCTCCAATGGTATCAGTGCCGGCGAGATCATCGGTCTTCTCCTCACTGGTGTGATGGCGGACTGGTTTGGCTACCGATGGGTCATGATCGGCTGCCTCATCCTCATGATCTGTTTCATATTCCTCCAGTTCTTTGCGACGAGCATCTACATGTATCTCGGAGCAGAAATCCTCCTCGGTATCCCATGGGGTACCTTCCAGACCCTAACCACCACCTACGCCGCTGAAGTCTGCCCCAATGTGCTCCGACCGTACCTCACCATGTTGGTCTCCCTCTGTTGGAGTGTGGGATACCTGCTTGGAACTGGTGTGCTGCGGGCCTTCCTCTCGATGGATGGCGAGTGGGCATACCGAATTCCTTTCGCCCTCCAGTGGGCTCTTCCACTCCCTCTGATGATCGGCGTGTATATGGCACCCGAATCGCCCTGGTGGCTCGCGCGAAAGGGTCGAACTGACGAGGTTGGCCAGGCGCTCCGTCATCTTCGGACGAAGGACACCCCCGAGGAGGAGATTGAAAATACGGTGGCGATGATCGTGTACACGGTGAAGATGGAGGAAGAGATGAAATCTTCCAGCTCTTATTTGGATCTATTTACGGGTGTCGATCTCCGGCGCACAGAGATCACCGTGCTTACCTATGTTATTCAAGAGCTCTGCGCGCCGCTCGTCGCCTATATTGTTTATTTCTTGGAGCAGGCTGGCGTCCCATCGAGCTCCTCGTTCGACTTCGGTATGGGCGAGTATGCGTTAGCCATTGTAGGAGTATTCGTCGCGTGGTACCTCGTCCCGAAGGTCGGGCGTCGGACACTTGTCCTTTGGGGAACCTTTTTCATGGTAGTGACAACGTTCCTAATCGGATTTTTGGGCATTCCGGATACTACAGTTCATACGCAATTTGCCTACGCAATCGGTAGTATCCTGCTCATTGAGTACTTTGTCTTTTTCATCTCCCTGGGCCCCATCATCTACACCATTGTCACCGAGATCCCGTCCACTATGCTTCGCACTAAGAGCGTCGTGTTGGCGCGTGCAACGTATAACGTCGTCAACATCGTGTTCGGCCAGCTGGTCCCACACATGGTTCAACAGGTCTCTTGGAACTGGGGAGCCAAATCAGGATTCTTCTACGGTGCCTTGATGGGACTCGGCTTGTTATGGGCGTTTTTCCGGCTACCAGAAACCAAAGATCGGACCTTCGCGGAGATTGATATCCTCTTCAAGAATAAGGTCGTTGCACGCAAGTTTCGCGACACTCAGGTCGATCTCGCAACGGAAATGGTGAAGGAAGATGATGGCTTGAGAGGGGCTCAAATATGAGGCTCCTCTGTGTTCTGAATATATGTATGTATGGGGATTTGCGAAGGGAACTTGCCCTGGCAGCGAAAGGGAAGGGATGACCTGCACCACGCAGCCTCTTCTGTAGGGATGATATACATGGCATACAGTGATGGTATATTCTCTTTAGTTTTCAAATACACTGCAGCTCTCGCTTCGTCTCTCTTTCCTCTCCTTCGATGCATAATGAGAGCTATGAGCACATACTTGGGGATATTGGTATTTCGCTTTTAAGCTGACTAGTTCCCACGACTTAATGATTGGCCGCAAGTCCTCTTTGTGTGCCTAAGAGATCTGCCGGCGTACGTGACAGATGATGTCTGCAAAATTAATGAACTAATATGGAGCCTTCAGGGTTGCACGAGATGTTCGACTAAGGCCTCAGTCTGAATCAGATTGGCAGCACAGCTATTGGACCAGCTGCATGCCGCTCTATATTAATTTAGGATGCTGAGGTGTGGTGACAGTAATAAAGTGACCAACAATTGAGAGAATTCGGAGTTCGGAGATTCACCAGCCAGCAAAAACAATAGTGTCCTAATAGCGCCTCTTGTCCTTCCCTGCCAACTAGACAAGCAGGGGATAAGATCAGAGATTTTTTGTTGATCCCTGTTCTTATTTTTCTTTTTTCCCTTTTTTTTTTGTTAGCTACACATTGATGCGGTGCCTGGCGTGAACCATACTATGGTGTTCCCAATGAATATCGCAAGTCATGTATTCAAGCCAGCAAGACCATGGGATAACAGAGAATCCTATGGTTAATCATCAATAATCCCATAAAGCCACACAAAAGCAACCCCTGTTTTGCAGAAGATAATCAGTTCGTTAATTAAAATGCAGGTCGATTGCATGAGCAGCTTCGGGAACCCCGGCCAGGCGGCGTACTAGCGAAGCCTTTCCCTACCCTATATGAGGCCGAATTTAGCATCCTGCACTGATTGGAGGGATGAAGCCAAACATTTCTCACTATCGAAGGATTGTACTCTCTTGTAGGTTTCTTCCCTCTGATTAGCGACGACGAGGAAAACGAAAGGTAATGCGAAATTCACCCGTCCTGCGGACCGGGAGGGAGGGAATCTGGGATACGCAACCCATTCTGACACCTCTGCCAGGGAGCTCATCGATAAGCTGGACGCTGACCAAGCGTAGTTGTAGGCGTGGTACTGAGATGGGAATACATGTATGTCTACAAAAGAAGAACAGCAATCTAATGAATTTGGAAGCCCACGTACCGCTGCGTACTGAATTTGTCTTATTCGCAACAGCAAGGTCGATTTATCGGTAATCTAAATGATCCCGGTAGTCGACAGTGAAGGATGAAATTTCACGGCAGCGATTGGAAGCTGCCCCCGCTTCACCAAGATGCAGTGTAACGCTGGCTGGAGACGATCAGACAACGACGACATTCGCGCCCCTATGCTGGGCCACTCGTCGCCTATTCTTCTAAAAATTGGGCTAAAAATAAAAGCTTGATCGGGCTTTGCTTTGTCGCTATAGCGGCTGCCTAAGAAGGATCCTTGCTGGCGGCTCCGATATTCGGCGACGTATTTAAAGGAGGCCCACACTATACAAGTCACTAGTTTTTTTTTCTATTAGCACCCCATATTCCATTATGCATTTCCTAATATCTCTACTACTTTTTCACCTTTTAGGTGCTGCGTGGGCATTGGAGTCTCCCCATCGAAAGGCGGTTCGGTCACTTCCGAAACGCTTCAAGGCTTCCAAACATGCAAGCCCAGTGACAGCGAAAGACAGTGGAGATCGTGGGTATTTGACTCACAAAACAGAGAGTAAGGACGAGGTCGATGTTTTACGTAGAGCTTCACTAATGACCCGTAGAGTTTCTGGTCGATACGATCCCCGACGTGGAGTTCGATGTTGGAGAATCGTATGCCGGTCTTCTACCAAACACGCCGGCTGGCAATTCCAGCCTCTTCTTCTGGTTCTTTCCCTCCCAAAATCCCAAGGCCAAGGACGAGGTAAAGTCGCTCATTCTTCTCAGTAATCACTGGATCGGCCCCCTAGGAGTGTGTATGTTAAGGTTTGCTTCCAGATCACTATCTGGCTGAATGGAGGACCCGGTTGTAGCTCAATGGATGGCCTCCTGCAAGAAAATGGACCTTTCCTGTGGCAGTCGGGCACTTACAGGCCCATCCGAAATCCATACTCATGGACGAAGCTGACCAACATGGTGTATGTGGATCAGCCTGCGGGTACTGGCTTCTCGCCGGGTCCGTCAACGGTGAGCGACGAGCTTGACGTGGCTGCCCAGTTCAAGAGCTGGTTCAAGAATTTTGTCGACACCTTCGACCTCCATGGACGCAAGGTTTATATTATAGGAGAGAGCTATGCGGGGCAGTACATTCCATATATTGCGTCGGGCATGCTGGACGAGGAGGATTCGACGTACTTCAATGTCCGGGGTATTCAGATTAATGATCCGGCGATAAATGATTACTCGATAATGATCAACGGTAACTCCCAGTCCTCAAGCATGGATCCAGGCAGGATCATCTTAAGGCCAATAATAATACTGAATGGCAGTGCCGGCGGTGCAGCATCTCAACTCCTACCTCAACGTCTTCGCACTTAATGACTCCTTCGTGGAGAGTATCAACAAGCGCGCCGAGCGATGCGGCTTCCACCAGTTCCTAGACGAGGCATTAACATACCCACCCCCTACTCCATTCCCCGTTGCGCCAGACTCGTCCGAAGACGACTGTGCGCTCTGGGAGGAGGTTGTACGGGCGGCATACTATGTGAATCCCTGCTTCAACTTCTACCATATAACCGATTTTTGTCCGTATCTGTGGGATGAAATGGGATTTCCCTCCCTCGCCGGTGGTCCCGATAATTACTTCAACAGGTCCGATGTGCAAGAAGCGATCCATGCGCCGCCGACGAATTATGCTTTATGTCGTGAAAAAAATGCCATTTTTGAGCATGGAGATCAATCGGTTCCCAGTGCACTGGGCCCCTTCCCAGTGTCATTGAGCGGACAAACAACACCATCATTGGCCACGGATGGCTAGACTATCTCATCTTCGTGAATGGATCGCTGGTGACTATCCAGAATATGACCTGGAATGGTGCCCAAGGGTTCCAGAAGCCGCCCACCGAGCCGCTCTTTGTTCCATACCACTATGGCCTGGCAGAGCTGGGGGAACGTCCGCAGCCAGCCCCGTTCACCTTAGACGCCGGTGCTGGATACTTGGGCACTGCACACACTGAACGAGGTCTCACTTTCAGCACGGTCTATCTTGCTGGCCATGGTACGTTGTAGTCAACGTGAATTGTTTCGGTCCAGGCTTTGCTAACTGCTTTTGTAGAGATCCCACAGTACACTCCTGGCGCGGCCTTCCGCCAGCTTGAATTTCTGCTCGGTCGCATCGATAGTCTCTCTAGAGAGGGGAGCTACACAGCCTAAGGCTGTGATTGATGGTAGAGTGAGGGTTAAAGATGCATCTCTGTTTAGTGTTGATGCCCTAAGGAGGGCAGGCGGGGTATCAAATAAAATAACGATAACGCGTCAGTGCACTCTCTCACCAAACCCAGAAACAAACGACAGCCAAAGGTAGCCTTCATATATTATGAGTCTACTTATATTCATTCGCCAAATGTGTGTTATACATGTAGGAAAGTCAAGTACCTGGTGATCTCTAAGTTGTACTGTACATACACCCACACCTCAATCAGAATCATTTTAATATGCAAGAACTGCAGAATTCCAGAAACTCAAGTACCACGAAACGCTGTCCCAATAATCAAATTCCCCGGTCAGGTAATATAATAAACCCGCGCATGAGCTGGTTTCGAATGACTAACGGGAAATTAGCCATGTAAAGGACGGTGGCAGTTCCAGCATCGTGTGTCTATAAAGGCCATCCCCATTGCATTTCGATTTGCTCCCTGTGCGCTGAGAGTAACATGTTGCACTTGCTTTTGCCGCCCGGAGTCGAACACGGTGATGGCAGCTTCAGTGGTTCCATTACCCGGTGACAAGGCATATACATGATTATCTACCACCTGAAGGTCAACGAGGCCAGGATCGCCATTCGGAAGATCCGCAATCAGTGAGATGCTCGAATCATCCGCGTTCAATTCAACCAGTCTGTTAACAGCAACATCAGTGACAAAGACACTGTGTCTCCTTGCCGAATAAGCTGCCCAACATGTCGCCCTTTGCCCCGGGATTACCGCTCTAGAAACCAAGGCAGCCTCATGGGTCTGATGATCAACGTCGAGCATTGCAACACCAAAAGATGGATCGGTGACGAACACTCGACGAGAGTGGGGAATGGTGGCAGATCCGAAGAGGAGCATCGTCCCATTGGGCGAACTGCGAATGTCCTGCGTACCAAGATAGATGCCCTTGTTCTTGTGATGGCCATATTCAACGGAGAAAACGGAGAAAAACCCAGTGTTATCAGTGTTGGGGACTCCCTTGACTGTGGCGAAAAGAGCCGTCTCATCAGCCGAGAAGAAGACCTGGGAGAGAGTGTTTGCTGGACCGGTAGGTGGAGTCGTTTGACTGATCCCGAATGGCCGCAATGCGTCCATCACGCCTAACCCATGCTTGCCAAAGGTGGTACAGGAGATCCCTGCCCGAGTTCCTGTTGTCCCAACACACACGAGCTGGCCTTTGGCTGCTGCCGCCACCGAGGTCGGGAAATCGCCGGGGATCACCGCGGGTTGACCGATTAGCGTGAGCTTAGACGGATCTCTCTCGTCTGCTTTCAACATACTAAGGGTGTTGGACCCAGCATTGACTGCGAAGAGGTACTGGACTGAATTTAGCTCAGATTGGTGAAAAGAGCGACGAGAGATCTTACCTCTCCTGCAACAGCTAGTGCCCCCTGGCTGAAGAGTGCATCCGGCCCAGCAGGCTCTAGATTAGCATTGAGGCCATTCTGCCCAGAGCCTCCTGTCAGAGTAACCTGGCCCTTTCCCAGAAGACCATTGCTATAAACCGGGTGCCCGATGATTGCATTTGCCTCGTTATTTGTTAAAATGTAAACGGCTCTACTACTGGGCCGAACCCAGGGTCGCGCCTCCACTAGGCAGGCGGCGAGGAGAAGGAAGATATGAGGTTTGTAATGCATATTGCGTTCTGAAGTAGAAATAGGAATGTTTGCTAGGAAATATTGAAGTTGTTGTTGAGAAGAAGAGAGAAGAGAGAAACCTGTTGTCTAAGGCCATTTATATGTGTCTTCCCCTTGGCCATTGGGCCCTTCCCAGAAGTTTCCTTCATCCCGCCTGTGATGTATAAGTGCTCAATGATGCCTGCGTTGCCACAGCCCGATCACTCTATCTTGTATCTCTACTTTCGGATGACAAGAAAGTTGAGCTTAGCAGAATGAACCACATCGACAACGCAATCCTGGTTTCACAATGCCACAGCAAGCTTGCAGCCAACCAGCGCATAATTATCAACAACGAGCTGGCCGCCTGACGCCAAACCGAACGGGGAAAGGGCTGATGAGGGCATCACCCTGATCGTCTTGGGGTTGGCTGTCGCGGCCTCGTATTCCCCCTCCTTTCAGCCCCTGGTCCACTGATAGTGCCAGCTCCCTGTTTGTGACAATCCACAATCTATCCCTGGTGCTAGATGCAATCAGGAAATTTGAGATTATTTCATCCAGCCCCGCCTGGTCTCTCACTGTGCTGTCGTTGTTTTCCAACCTTTCACAGCTCGATCGCACACGAAAGATGAATAAATTAGGGTTTTTGACAGGCCGATGGTCCCTGAAGGGTGAGTTTCTCGAGGCTAGTCTACCGATCTTCTGCTTGCAGGAGCTAATTAAGGGTGGCGCTAGAGAATGGTGATGAGCCGGGCGAGCCCAAGGAAAAACGCAAGGAGCAAGTCCGTAGAGCCCAAAAGTCTGTCGCAATTTACTTGCCCTATGCCTTTCTCTTTTGGGAGACGCAAGCTAAGACAGTGCAGAAATTACCGTCGCCGCAAGGAGAACTATGTCAAAGACCTCGAAGCAGAGGTAGTCCATCTTCGCACTCGCAACTCCGACGTTCGCGGCGAGAACGAGGAGCTGCGAGGAGAAATTCGATGGCTACGAACCATTATTCAAGACAACCAGATCGCTCTCCCTCCCATACATGCGGCCTTTGTGTCATCCACCAGCGATAATTCAAATCTTCCCTTGTCCGCTACTATTCATTGTGGCCACGATCGACTCAATCATCGGCGTCTTATCGTTGAAGAGTCGCCCTCATCTTTAGCTACAGATCCTACAACGAGCGAGTTCGAGGATACAGCGCACCCCGCGCCTGGCCAAACGCCGGATTCAAACCCTGGTGAGACCCTCCCGATGACTTGCTATCGGCCATTCGTCTTCTTGACAGGGACATTCTGCACCTATCATCCATGTATATTCGTTATTTCGCTGACGTTGGATTCTGCATTGTAGGAATCCGGCTCACTCAGGGACAAACCGGACTGACTCATGACACTGAGTCTGACAAAGGCATATCCACATACGGTTGGAGTAGGGTTGCAGTGGGTATGAACTTCATTCTGAGGTATGATAATCTGCCCGTGACCTTCCTAACAAAGGTCTTCTAATGACTCGCATAGTCTGGAGGGTCCATGTCTAGACCATGTCCGCGGCGCTCTTCAGACGCCGGATACCCCCAATGGACATGCCCTTACCGTCACTGCCTCAATATTCCGACTCGCCGGCAATCCCCAACGGAAGGCCGGGCTGGACTTGCCACTAGGGGTGCCCCAACAAACTCTAGAGAGGCTACTAGCTTTGTCCTCCCAGATGACCACTAATGACGAGCTTACCCCAACTCAGGCCTGGGCGTGCGTGTGCAATGACCCTCGGACCTCTAGCGCAAAAGAGGAGCAAATAATGGCGATTGCAGAGACTTTGCTGCACCATGTTAAGTGCCATGGGTGGGCCTTTCTTTACCCCGTCAATGATACAAAGTATTAACTTATTTCATTCCCAGCTTTGGAGGAGTTCTTCCACGAGACGTTGTGATACGTGCAATTACCGAAGCGCTCTAAGGGCTCAATCGATCCACATTATCACTAGGCTAGAGAATTTATGGACATCGAGGGGTAGAGGCTGGGCGCTGACGTGGCATTCCTGAAAGTAGATCCCCAGAAGAAGTGGAGAAGTCCATACATGTTTTCAAGGGACAGGGTGGCTGTGTAGTGCCCCGTGCTCTGCCTGATCTCATATTTCCTGGAGTTGAATCTCATGCTTGCCTAATAGAAAGCAATTTGATATGGTGTAGTCCACACGAAGATGCCATAATCTATCGCCGGTTACATGAAAAGTACGCGAGTCATTGAAGTGTCGACGACTAAGATCCCAACCCGCCCAAGCCTCAAAACACTGAAAGATACAAAATAGCCCATCCCATGGAGACACATCAGCTCTGCCTCCTCTGCTTAGACTATTCCAGCTCCACCGTTCCTGGAGGTTTAGGAGTGATGTCATAGACAACTCTAGCCACCCCGGGGACTTCACGGATGATGCGAGTCGACACAGCTGCCAGGAATTCGGGCTGGAAGGCGTACGGAGTTACATCTACAAAGTCCTCCGTACAGACAGCCCGCAAAATGATAATATGGCCGTACCGTCGCTGGTCGTTTACCACTCCTACTGCCTTCGATTGGTCAAGGGCCGCGTATACCTGAGAAACTTGCCCGTAGAGCCCGGCCTCTTTGACCATCGAAAGGAAAATGTGATCTGCATGACGTGCCGTCTGAATCCTCTCTTCTGTTACTGCCCCTAGGACACGAATAGCGAGTCCAGGCCCTAGTCCTTAGTATTAGCGAACAGTTGAGCCCGTAATCTAGGAATCTGGTTCACTCAACTCACCCGGGAATGGATGCCGGTCCCCAAGCTCCGTGCAGATGTGTAGTTCCTTCGCTATCTCGCGCACCTCCGGCTTGAAGAGCTGCCCTAATGGCTCGAGAAGACCGAGACCAAGATCTCGTGTTAGGCGTTGTGCAATCTCCCCGTCATTATGGTATGTCTTGATTGGTGCCACCCGCTTTGACAATACAACACTCTGCATGGTTCCTAGGGAAAAACGGTTAGCATTTTGCGAGGAGATCTTGCCAATTAACACCTACCGAGATACAATGTGCCCTGGAGGAACCACAGTTTTCCGGGATACTTTGCTCGCAGGTTATGTGCCTCTCGTTCAAAGATGTCGACAAACGTGTGGCCGATAGACTTTCTTTTTTCCTCCGGGTCCTCAATGCCCGACAGAGCGGCCAAAAACTTCTGGCCGCCGTCGATAAGAGCGACCTTGATCCCAAGATCATCCTCTAATACCTTTTGCACCCGCTTCGATTCTCCTAAACGCATAAGGCCATTATCAACGTGGACAGCATGAAAATTTTCACCAATAGCCATTGCGGCAAGTTTGGCAGAGACTGTTGAGTCAACACCGCCGCTGAGGGCCCCCAGAACATGCCCATCTGGTCCGACCAGTTCCCGAATTCTGCGAATTTCGGCTTTAATGAAATGGTGCAAAGACCACGTCTGGCTAGCTCCACAAATATGGATTGCGAAGTTCTTGAGCAGCTCACCACCACCCTGAGTCTCTAAATATGGTCATCAATAAATTGACCAAGTTCAATGTATTTCAACCCACCGATGGGGTGTCAGTCAATGACTTACCGGGAGCTTCGGGGTGGAACTGCAAGCCGTAAACAGGGCTAGCCCTATGTACTACTGCTGCGTAGTCTGAGCCCCTTGTTTTGCCAATTGCACGAAACTCATGAGGCAAGCTGTGCAACTGGTCACCCTGAGACAAGAAAACCTCTTTCATGTCTGTCCACCCATCAAATAGGCGATCCGAGGCAACCACCTGCATCCCCTCTGTGGAATATTTCCGTTCTCCTGTGGTCAACACACGACTGGTACTGGCGGGTCCGTGGACATGATAAACGATCTCCTGCAATCCGTATCCAATTCCGAGGATAGGGACGCCAAGCTGGAAGATCATTGGATCAACATGCGGCGCATCAGTTTCTTTAATATTATATGGACCACTACTGATGATGATTCCCTTGGGCTTGAATCCCCATTGGCACACCTTTTGATCACCCGGAAGAAGCTGAGTATGAACTTTCAACTCATGCAAATGACGGGTGATCATGTGCGTACTAGAGTGGATTAATATGTTAACAAATCAAGTACATATGTAGAGAGGGTGTGGGCTAAATGAGTAACAAACTATTGCGATCCTAGGTATAGAACAACGACCATGTCTCGTTCGTCGGGGAGCGCCCAGGGGCTGTGGGTTTGTGCCATTGTTGAAGGAGATAAAACCAGGTTGGTGTTTGTAGTGATGAATATGAATAAGTGGCCTTCTTCTCTTGTCGGGTTTGCCGTCTGCAACTGAGTCCTTATAGCTTGAGCACCCTGGTGATAGGCGGGGGTACAATCCCGCTTCATCCAAGCTCTATTAAGTAAGAAGACCCCTTGCTTTTGTCTGACGCTGTACTTTCCTTATGACTTCGTAGTCATTCTTAATAAACATGACATGACATGATTCATGTAGCCATCTGTTTCCTGGTTGGTGCTGACGCCTGAGAGCGACTAGTCATGCTTACTTACCGTTAGTATGGAACCCCTTGCGAGGAAGGTCTGAGGTTTAAATTCCTGGGACCCGTAGTGACGTGTTTCTTGCTATTCATTTGCCTCCAGCAGTCTCTGAAGGGTCACTCCAAACAGTACAGAATGCCGCCGATGAAAGCCTACGCGTATCATCTTGGCAGTGAACATAACTTGGCAAGATGGATGTACTACTTATCACCATAAGATAATAGAAGATATTTTGTACAAACTCTCATATAGTTAGACATTAGAGCCTAAAACAAGCTCAAAGGTTAGCCCCTCAAGACGAGCGTTAACGAAAATTGCAGGCTAGGCTTTTGGGCTCTTTATGTGATGGATATAAACTGGCATGAATAAAATCGAGGGTCAGTTGGTTGGTTGCAAGTATCTACATAAAGGAATAACAGTCTCTACCTAATACACAAACGTACGCATTACCGCAAAGAGGAAATATTTGGTACGACCGAGCGCCAGGCTGCACTAGACTTAGTTATCTCACAGTAGCCCCAAATAAGAAGGTGGTTGGTAGGCTGAGGAATTCTGCATGTTGCCCAATTAGTCTTATTTCTTCAAATGCTTCTTGTTACATTTTGGTGGTTTGAATATGTAACATATTTTATATTATACCTATAATATTTAATAATTATTACGTACTGCAAAGCCTCTGTTAATGAAAGGCCTTTTTAGAACTAGGATGAGCGATGTTCTCCCTTGTTAGTGGGTACCCAGAATTAAGAGGGGATCAATGCTGTGCCTGATCTAGAATACTTATTATATTTTAAACTATGAAATAGAAATTTTTTGAAAAAGAAAAACCGAAACCTTGACTCAAAATAGGTTAAAAATATAAGACCTACATAAAGCTTTCATTATCTGCTGTCTTTTCTTCTTTTAGAAAAATAAAAATTAATAGGTATAAGTTATCTTTTAGCCAAAGTAGACTAATATGTTATTTTACATACCACTGGAACAAAATTTAGGCTTGATGTGAATCTTCTAGTTCATATTAGTGATTAAAGTCCCTTCTCATGTATCCTCTATTTATATATACAAACAGTATTCCAGCGGTTCCAAGCTACTGGTTGGGCTTGTGGGGAAGATGATACAAAAAGAAAATAAATTCAATAATCCTCCAGGATAATATCATTAATATGGTATTTTAAGAGGTACTATCTTCATAACTGGTTACATTGCCGATCATACTGCGTACCATGGATCAGAAACGGTAAGAGCTTATCTAGGACCCATGCTCGGAGATTATTTCGTCACGATCGCACCTACTCCATTATATTGATCAACACTCAATAGCAAGCTTGCTTTTCGACGGTGAGGTCATCAACGTCTTGTTGATCTGCTGCCTGAAGGGTGTGGAGCATCCTAAACAATAACATATCCCACTAGCGACGACCAGGGAGAATAGGAGCAAAAAAAAGGAAAGAAAAGAAAATCCAATATCGTAATGAGATCTTACCGGCCCCACGGTGCTTGTAGTTTATCCTATGCCTGAAATTTTACAGGACGGCATCCGTAATGGCCACAAACAACAAGGTACTTCATCTAAACTGGTCAGTGTTGTTCCCATATTTGCCATTGAGCAAGGCGACCGGCACGCAGAATTTCAACAGCCACAGGCAATGAGAAGAAATGATTATATATCAGACTTATTAGAGGAAACATTAGCTGCAGCAGGTGCCTCAGGGATCCAGCGAGGATGATATAGATGTTCTTCTGTATGGCACTGGACAAATCGCCGAGGCTATTATTTTACTCCGTGTAGAATCTCGGGTTCTCAACCGCAAAGTTGGTTCCTTCAAAAATTTGGCACAGCAAAGGTGAGGAGTAACTGGAAATGACCCTGAGGGTGGATTGCGAACGCCTTCATACGATCATATTAATGTGTGCTTGCTTCATCATGCTGGACCCCACAGATACGATTCATCTCCGACCTGAGCACTACTGTGTCCGGGGAATATCCTGACGACCCACCCGGTGGACCTATAGTAGAGTGCTGTCAGATCTAATCTTAGGTCCCAATCATCCTTTATCTTGGCATACTATAATGCAGGTGGCTCGAGCGAGCTCTTTGCCGGGGGTGAAAGCTAACAAATGCCCCCCCGTTTGAGTCTTGAACTGTCCAGTTTCCATAATTATTAAAGGGATGATACAGGTGAAAGCAAACGAGAGAGTCGGCTTCCTTGGCCCTTTGGACCATTCTGGCCCGGCAATATCTCGGCGCTGCTGTCGGAGCCAGCGGCATTTGATTTTCCGAAACCGAAAGCGGTCAAGTGGCTCATGGCGTCATGGAATCCGGTCTCTCTACCTGTACAAGAGTCTCCGTCCTACCCCTACATTCACCCATTGCGATTGCCTTTCTCTGTTGGCTTTATCCTACGGCCCCTTACGATGGAGTCACAAACTTCTAAGCTCCGAACTGTCAGCCGTTACCTGAAGCAATCGCACGAGCGCATTTTCGAAAACAACCGGAAATGGGTTGCCGCAAAGAGGCAGGCGGACCCCTCGTTTTTTTCCAAACTTGCGGCTGGACAACAGCCTGAATACCTGTACGCCATTCACTTGCCCCCAGCTTGTTGGAAGGGAATGTAGGGGCAACAGAGAATGAAGCTAAATGAGATTTCCCTCATAGTTATATTGGATGTAGTGATAGCCGTGTTCCTGCAAATGAAATCATGGGCCTCGAGGCTGGCGAGGTGTTTGTCCATCGCAACATCGCGAATCTTGTGCCAACAATCGATCTGAATTCCACATCTGTCATTAACTACGCCGTGCGACATTTGCATGTCAAACATATTGTTGTGTGCGGTCATTACAACTGCGGCGGCGTGAAAGCTGCGCTGACTCCGACCGACCTGGGGATCCTCAACCCATGGCTCCGGAATATTCGAGACGTATATCGTCTTCATGAAAAAGAGCTTGATGCGATCCAGGATGACCATTCTAGGTTCAACCGATTGGTGGAGTTGAATGTCATGGAGTCATGTAGAAATGTTATTAAGACCGCGGCGGTCCAGCAAAGCTACCAGGACAATGGATATCCCGTGGTTCATGGGTGGGTCTTTGACCTAAAAGATGGCCTGCTGAAGGATCTCAATATCAACTTCGAGGAAATGTTGGCCGGAATCAAGAAAATTTATAATCTCCCATCGAACCCTGCACGAGAGGCTGACTCTTGTTGATGACTGTTGTCCGGGTACACCTTATAATTATCAACGGCTGGAGATGGACTTTACCTTTTTGGCGTGCCCTCATCTCCTATGCCTTGTTTACTGTTCCATTACAAAAGCAGATAAATTGCACCGACGATCAAGATCCCCTCCTTATCCTTATGCACCCCAAGGACGGATATAGAAAATGGGGGTTTTAATAGCGACCAGGCAACACGCCAAGTGACCATGGCCGCACTTTTTATACTTAGAAACATGGTGCATGTTAAAGGCGACGATATTATAATGTCATTATTGTTCCTCAAAATGAATCATATTTGAATACAAGCTGGTCCGATCCTAAAATTATGTAGATTTGGTCGGAGACGACGGATATCTTTAAATGCTTGACTGGACTTCAGCCTTCAGCCTCGACTACATTAGTCTTGACCCCTACCCGAGATAATCGCTGGCTCATGGTTCGTTCAACTCTCAATTTACGATGCCCAATTACAACGCTCCAGCGTTCGAAATTGGTTGGCAGGACTTGACGGATCCGGGGAACGGCTGTCTGCCAGCCATTTCTGGCGTATATTATCGTAGGGGCATTATTTGCCTGAGAAGGGGGAAGGCTCCTCCTCGAGATACGCCGCCGACGGGAGCACGCCGCTCTATGTGAGTTAAAGTTGCTCTACAAGAGAAGAGGATACTACCTTTAAGGACGCGCTGACTTTCCTTGGGTTGGTGATGGTGTATCTTCTACGATATCTAATGCACCATGCTTAAGCGGGCAAAATGGGCCGATTGTCCAGCGAGGAAATATGAAAAAAAAAAAAAAAAAAACGAGTGGGGAGATGGCGCTGAGCCACTAAGGTCCACATTGTTTGGGAGCAAGGCCTAGTTAATTGGTACTGCTAGCGCTGTTAGAAATAAGCGTCCGGTAGTAAAACCCAGAAAAGTTCAAAATAGGAAGGTGCTACAGCTAATGCCACACGACTTTTCTAGGAAAGACCAAAGATGAACTTATCACTTTACTTATCACTTTACTTTTATTTTAACGCAGCATATTGGGTGGAACCAAATTAATTATCAGAGTCAACACCATGGTAAGAACAAATATGATAACAGTCAGAGTTGACAATTGGAATCAACACAACTATAAACTACTTACTCCGTAAGTGAGGTCACATATGTTGCAAGACTCCTAGGCATCCCGGAGAATTTTCTTCTCCCCGACCCTAAATAGTGGGGATATTTAGCTACCTAGTGCTTACCATACTTGGTTGTGGGTTATATGACCTTCTTCGAGATGTCTAAAGGCCCGGGGCTCTAATAACAAGCAAAAATGTACAAAAAAGGTGTGGCATTAGCGTAGCTAATGTGGCGGGAGCGAGGCCGAGGTGGCTGTAGCACCTTTCCCTCAAAATATTCACCCCTATATTTATTGGACTAATTAGCTAGGTACACAAAAAAGCCTGCTCTCAGCTGACATCACCGTTCACTTACTAGCGGCCGCAGCTGTAAAGTTCATAATCCCTCGACAAGCCACCTAAAGCTGGCTCATTTCCCGGGTAGAAGAAGAGGAAGAACATTTTTTGTTTGAAGCCTGCCACTGTTCTACAGTCTTCGATTTTCGCATTCGCACACTAAGAATGGCACAAACAAGCTCCTATACACCCCCTTGGCAGACTCTACCACCAACTCCTGAGCTCCCTCCATCGTGTCAGGAGGGTTATGCAAAGGTAAATAATATTGCTCTTTGGTATGGCCTGTATGGTCCGCCTTTGGACGACCACGCTGGCCACCCGGTCGTGCTACTTCACGGCGGCCGGATTTCCTCCCGTTGGTACGGCCATCTAATCCGCCAATTGGAGTCTACTTTTAGTGTCATCGCCATTGACACTAGAGCTCATGGCCGCTCGTCTGACGACCTAACCACCCCGCTCTCCTACGACCAGTTTGCTAGCGATGCGATCGCTCTCCTTGATTTTTTGCGTGTTCCGAAGGCGAGCTTCATTGGTTGGAGTGATGGTGCCTGTACAGCCCTCAGAATTGCTATGAGATACCCCTCTCGCGTTGACCGTGTGTTTCCATTCGGTGCCAACTATAATCCAAACCAAGCCAATTATACCGGCTTAGGGGCTGTCCCATTTGCCGCGGATCTCTTGACCCGCGAACGGACACAATATGCGGCTCTCAATCCAGACCCGGACTGGGACCGCTTCAACGGGAGAGTAGCCGCCATGCAAAAAGTTTCGCCCTTGTGGGACCAGGAAGACTTTAGCCAGATTCCTAACCTTGCGGACGATATCAATGCCCCTTGGGTACTGATTGCATTTGGTGACCACGAGGAAGCAATAATCCGTGAGGCATTCTATGGGTTGCATGATATGGTATGTCTGACTTGCTTTTTTATGGTTGAAAATACTAATTCCAGGTATTTTGCAGATTCCAAACTCTCAACTCATTCTCTTACCTGGTGTGAGTCATTTTGGGTATGTGTCAATCGGGAAACCTCTCTTACGAGCTCCGAATGTTAACAGAGACCTCCGTAGACCCTTGCAGGATCCAGAAGGGTTTGGTAATGCAATCAAATCATTTTTGAAAAAACCGCGACCAAGCCAAATTACCATGACGACTGAGGGGAACTGAAATAAGCATGCATTTCACATATTCCGTCCCTTGGGCCTATTCTTCGAGAATTGTGACAGCCACTCAGCACCGGATTAGCCGTAGGCGAAGAGGGAGAACCCGATTAGTGAGATCGAATGTAATGCTACCTACAAGCTATCAAGATAAATAACCTTTAAGTCTGGCTTGTTTTCCACATGCCTTGCTCTTGGGCCCCTCTCCCTAGACCCACGCTACACAGCGAAGCCTTCCTTATCCATTGTAGATCACGCGGCCTCGCCTTATTTTAGATTGGAGCGTCTCAACTTTCCAAGGGAAATATCTCGCCTTTTGTATTCCAAGCAAAGGACGAAAACAGAAGCTGGCTCCGGTCAGTCCATTGTAATGAGATTTCAAAGACACCACTATAGGCATCGCTAACTCCCAGTTATAACATTCAGTGCTTTCTGATCATCCATTCGATTTCTTAGCTCATGGACGGAGATATATAACCAGCTACTATGGGCTCTCATATGTGGTTTGATCTGTTGAGAAAGCTGCTTCCTCCCACGAGGATAAATTGGTAATCGAGCAGCGTAGAGCTCTAACCTGTTAGATATGGTGAGATTGGTAAGTATCATATTATGTGTTGCCGCAATCGTCACAGCCTTGCTCTTTTAGATTTAGCCCCCCAGAGCGACCTAGACCAGCAAGTGAAGCTGCATTTTCTAAAAAGAGCGAGGTGGGCTTCAGAGACAATCCCCAGCTCCTAGCGTCCCCTTGACACATCCATTGCATCTTTGTACATTACCCACCTACTGTATAGTTTTACCTTGATTGACCGATCGCAATAAGCAACGTTCCCCTTTATACTATTTGTTTTGTCTCTAATCGCTATCGGCTTCATCATTGTCATCGCTTCGTGTTGTTGTGAAGTTCCGTAGTTGTCTCTTTCGGCATCTTGTTGGTAAGTCCACACGACTGACTTTGCTAACAATTTCCTGGAGTCTATCCTGTATTTCCTAGCAATTTGACGTGGACCAGAGTCAATCTTGCTGGAGACTACAAACGTGGGGCGGGAATGGCTGTGCACATTGGCCTAGGCAATCTGGCTGGAGGAATAGCCCTCCATGTTCCCCGCTCATTTTCTATCGCCCGCGAAAGAAAGCAAATAAAGAAAAAGCATGAGGATGTTAATAATCAAAGCAGCCTTTTTTTTTTTTTTCTTGATTTCCTTCCAACGACTTGCTGTAACCTACGTAGCCTTCAACTTTCATATGCGTCCAACAGCAAGGAGAAAACCGAAATAACTATTTTCTATTTTTCAAATTTAAAATTAGTGACCGTAAATTTTTAATTATAGAATAAAGGCACTTAACAGTAAGTCTAGTATAAGGATTTTGATATACTACTTATAATATTTAAAATTTTATAAATTTAGTAAAGGATTACAATAAATACTAATACTGTAAAATATATACGTATAATTTTTACTATTCTATAGTATTAAGACAAAATAGTTACTAATTACCTACATTCTTTATATAATATGAGTACCTCTAATAATAGTAATATTAAAACTACTTTAAAATATTTTAAATACATTAGGAATACCATAAAATCCACGGCCGTCGGGGTACTTGAGAGATTTTAGTTGTTTTGGGTTTCTCGCTATGGCTTGCTGGACCTTAATACTGTTTTAGAAGGGGAGGTGCCACACCCTTTTGTACATGTTTGCTCATTATTGGAGCCCCAGGCCTTCAAACATCTCGCTAAGTAGGTCATATAACCCACAACCAAGTGCCTTGTGCGTGACCTCACTCAAGTAGTTGATAGATACTGTCAATTCTACTGTTGATTCTAAATGTTATCATGTTTGTTCTTACCATAGTGTTGAACTCTAACCATTGATTTGGGTCCACCCAACACACTGAGTTATCTGAAAAGTGATAATTATATCTTTAGATTATCAGATATCCTCGCAAAAAGACGGTCTTCCCTGGAAAAATGGTGTGCCAGGAGCAAGGCCGTTGTGGCTGTAGCACCTCCCTTTAGAAGGTGCTGCTTAACCTATTCTTCTATCATTATGCTGCAATAATTTGTTAGGTGCGTTAGGTCACTAAGTCCTACCAAATCATCATAAATCACATCATACAGCCTTAATCAATAAACCAATAAAACAACTCCCAACATCCCCTGTTTATCACAAATTGATCGTTATTCTCAGGAAATATGCCTTTTTTACCAAAACCCCTTCCACAGAATTCCCTGGAGGTTGGGGTACGAATCAGATTCTTGCACCCAGGATATGCCTACCCTATGAATCAACTACTTGCATTCCCGCGAGTCGATGCAGGTGATGGGTGTTTTGGTGTTTATTACCAAACAGCCTTTCTGGCGTGTCAGATTATTGCAAACAATGCCTTTAATGGGCATTTTGCATTAGATCGGAATGGTATACAAGTTGTTACTGAGCCGTTGAGTGGTATTTGAGTTGAGCCCGAATACTATTTTATTGTACCAGGTGCAATGGGCGATTGGGGGGGGGGGGGGGGGTAGGTTTGTCTTACCCAATCTCTTTGTCGTAAAGCTTTACTAACTCACTTTGTTTTTGCTACAGCTGAATACAGACACCCCATTGTTCCCACCTTTCGCGATTGGAGATTCCCACACGAGCATATACCTTTGGATTGGCCTAAAACACACCCCGGTACCACCTGTGGTAGCTGTCGCTGTAGCATCACAAATTTTTCATCATACGTTGAAAATGCCTACCTCGTGCCAAGGGAGGAAACGGCTTGGTATAATTTAAATAATATGAGGCGATATGCACTAAACACTTCCGATACTTGTGATCCTACAAATACAATTAGCCTCAGGCCAGATTTCCACCGATATTCTGACCAGCGGTGGATTGTTATAGTACTGAAACTCAAGAGGGACGACAATGATCCTAGCCGGCAGTATGTCACCCACATTCTCAACGAGAAGGCCTCCGACATTTGGCCAGATTACCAGAATACACTTGTACAATATCTGCATTCCGGTGCTCGACCGTATCTTCTTGCTAGATTTGCTTGTGCCGTGATAAATGGGGTCAAAGGGTTCTTAACGGACGGGGTTCCGCGAAATATCATTCGGGTCCGAGAGGAAAACGGGAACATAGTCCAAATCTCCGAAAAGATTGAGGCGGCTAGGTTACTGGTTATGTACGGTGGAGGGGGGTTCAAAGCTGAATCAGCCCCAGCAAGTGCTGCCGACGGCGAAGATGATTCATCCACCGAGGGCAGTATACAATGGGAATGGGAGGATACTGGGACGTGGGAGAATCAGCATCATCAAATGTCGAGCGAGGAGACGGCCCCGGACCCTGAGATCCTCCACCAATTGCTTCACAAGGTTGCTACCAAAGAACTGCACAATGGAAAGGAGGGGGAGGCTTCTTGGTCAGAAGCATGACTTGCATTGTCCTGATTCTTCTAATTTTATCACCACTGATTATCTATTTTCTTTGAGAAGTGCAGTGAATGAAAGTCTAAAATTCCCTGTCATACAATGCTTGAGTTGGCTACAAAAATATATGGAATGAGTTTAAAACCACAGCTAAGCACTACACTCCGAATGTGTTCTATTAGGTGATTAAAGACACCCACTCCTAGAATATGGCCGTTAAGTTGTTTGAATAGAGACTCATCAGCTTTGTTTTTCGTCAAGAGTAACTCCATTACCCCAATAATTTCTCGTTGATTTGAGAGTAAATGCGTCGAGCATTGTTGTGCGGCGTGCAGCCCGATGATATCTCATCCTTTGCTATTAATTTTGGCTCGGTATTAGGTATTATTAGCCCATTGGGCTGCATCATTCATCCCATAAAAACTCGCACTCGCCTATCTGTTTTGCATTTTATTAGGGTCGGATTATTCTCTTGGCTATGACACTGCGTATTGGACAGCTTCTGGTTGTTTTCCTTTGTTCTGTTCTTCTCCCCAGAGCGGGGTAGGTTTAAGATTCATTATAGGAGAGGGTTAGGATACCCCCGGCGAGTTAACTACCACGAGTGGTTTTCAACGTCGTGCATGAAAACTCCCAGAAGGTCTATATTGATCCTGTTGAAGTACAGCTGTTTGCTCGAAGGATTTCTGCTTATTGCATCATTTCTCACTCGCTGACGGGTTAGGGGAGGGGTGCCTCTCAAGCTAAATAGGGTTAGTGTGACAGAAGCTAAGAGTCTGCAAGTGCGCCTCTTAAGCCAAAATCTGAATGACGGTAAGAAGGCCGAATCTTATGTCGTCCGTTCCGATAACGATGTACGGTTGGCCGTCCAATCCATATCAGAATCTCCAGCACGGGGGCAATTGACCCTGGCGAAGACCTCAAGCCGCGGAGTGGGTCTTCAATTTAAACGAGGTGGGGTAAATCAATCTAATGCTTGTAGAAACTTGACTACCCTTGGCAAATAACGCCCCATTTTTATGGCGTTTTAGATTGTCTGCAACATCCCGTGTATGTGGTATTTGTTTATAACACAAGGGCCAATATGTCTAAACCCCGTGCACAGGCACATAGATTTCATTGGAAGTGGTACTACTGCATTTCACAATATTATGAATCCTTCATCGACAATCCCCTCACCTGTTTTCACTATGGCTGTATATGGAAAGAGAATGAGGACCCCCTCACCATAGGAAGCACCAACACGTGGGTACGACCCATAAGGGGAAAAGATCATCGTACATGCCAGACACAAGTATAAGATGACTGCAACCACCCTCCGAACGAAAGGTATCTCTTTCTCAGATCAGTGACTATCCTCAGGACCATTCTATCTCTTTCTCCTCAAGATGCATCCTAGCGCTCTTCTCGGTCTTTTGTCCTTTGCTGTCGCGGCTTCGTCCGTTGCCATTCCCAGCAACAGTCACAACCATGGCAAGGCAGTGGATCCTGCCATTATGAACCTGAAGGCTCACATCAAGAACGTTGTCATTTTGTGCATGGAGAATCGCTCCCTCGACAACCTCCTTGGTGGGCAGAAGATTCGTGGCCTTGAGAACCCTATCAACAGTGGCCCATATTGCAACCCCTTCAATATTTCCGATCCTATTCTGGGTCAAGCATGCAGTGCTGCCAAGGACTATGATTCTATTCTCAATGATCCCGATCATGCGATATATGGCAATAACATCGAGTTTTACTCTGACTTCACCCCCGACAATGAGGCCATTGCTTCCGGCAAATTGAAGCCTACCATGAAGGGTTTCGTTCATGAACAGCTTCGCCTCTACAGCTCTAAGGTCAACCAAACTGAGCTAGCCAATCAGGTTATGAACTACTACACTGAGGAGCAAGTCCCTGTCCTCACCACCCTAGTGCGGAACTATGTTACCTTCAACCATTGGCACTCCGACGTTCCCGGAGTAAGTTAGCCTTTTAGTCTTTATGACCAGAATAACAAATATCTAATACAAATTCCTAGCCCACCAACCCCAATCGTGCTGCCTTGACCTCTGGTACCTCCTACGGCCATGGGACTAATGATGCCGCCTTCGGTGCCCATTCATTCCCCCAGCGCTCTCTCTTCCAGCAGCTGACTGAGACTGGCCACTCCTGGGTTAACTACCATGACCCTGCCGGTGGTACTGGCCCCGATGCCGGCTTCTACAATTGGACCTATGCTACCGGCAACAATAACAAGATTGTCAATCTTGATAACTTCTATGCTGATGCAGCAAACGGAGCCCTCCCCGAGCTCTCCTACCTTAATCCCTCTTGCTGTGGTGTCGGCACCACCTCCATGCACCCCAGCGGCCTTATCTCTGATGGCGAAGCCCTCATTAAGCAGGTGTATGATGCTCTCCGTGCCAGCCCCCAGTGGGAAGAGACACTTTTTATTCTTACCTTTGATGAAACTGGTGGATTTCATGACCACGTTCCTCCCCCAGTTGTCCCTCGCCCTGATAACCTAACCTACACGGCCAACACCCCTAGCGGTGAATCCTATACATTCGAGTTTGATCGTCTTGGTGGGCGTATCCCCACCCTCCTCATCTCTCCTTGGGTTGGCCAAGGCGTTGTGGAGCAGAAGGGAACCCAACTTGGCAAGGTTGTCTCTTACTCTGCTTCCTCTGTCCTCCGCACTCTTGGTCACCTCTGGGACTTTGAGCCTTTTAATCCTCGCGTTGAGGCTGCTCCTTCCTTTGAACACTTGGTCAAGGGCACTGTTCGCAAGAATACCCCTGAGGTTCTTCCAGAGGCTGTTGCCTTCAAGAAGGCTTAGGTATGGTTTTATGGCTGAAGATGAGTGGACAATTGATATTTTACTTTTTCTTGCTGACTCCGAGCTATTCCGTTTCCCATTAGATGGTAATGTTGGAAGTTGAGGATAGCACATGCACCCACGTTCGTAGAATTGTCCAACTAGTGAAATCCTTGAATAGAAAACAAATTTCCTTGTTACAACTTACTCAATCCACCGAACCTTCGATACAGTCCGTATCTAGTTTAGTTAGCCCCAAACTAGATTAAACTTTTCGCTCCGAAGTATTTGGACCAAACATTCTCCTACCTACCGCTAAACGTTAATGTAATGTCACCCGTGGCACCAGATTCTCTTCACTAGCAAAGAATAATAAATTAAAACTAAACCAGTTCCGTGAAAATTTAGACGAACCCGTTCTTTTACTGACCCTGTCATGCAGATATTCCTAGCTTTGGAAAGCCTACCCGTTATTCACCACATGCTGAAGTTGGCAACGAACATTCGCCTATAGACTTATGAAAGTAGGGAGTGCAAGGACCACTAATATATTATGTCTTCACTGGGGGATAAGAATTTGAGTATACAAACATGAACGTGAAAATAATGAACATACAAATCCAGCATCGAGCACGCAACGCCTTTCACTCTTAGACTCGATGTGCAACGTATGCGACAAGGGGCCTTGACAGAATTCTTCTCCTGTGTCCAAGTTTCCCGGCTCAAACCCCACCCCACGTGGACTGGCCTGACTTCTTTTCGACGAAGCCCTAGCTATTTGACATCACAACAGCATATAGACTCTTCATGTACATGTCATTCCAAGTATTCCTTTGCTGTAAATCTCACCCTCATAGGGGAGAACGGTTGAGAGACTGATTTTCCAGGCCCACTCCATGCGCAGTTGAGGCTGGTCTACTTGTTTTGCCCTACCTCCCTTTCCAAACACGCGGGGATGGGCATAGCAATACATGAATTTTCGAATTTGAACTGTTCAGGAGTCGGGGATTAGTGGCTGACGGAGGGGTGAAATCGGTTCGCTAGGCGCATCTTGCAAGATGAAAACACTATTCAACTCACTGAAAACGACTTTCTACCACAAGGCTAGGATGAAGCTAAGACTAGAACATACTGTGAGTAGGAATAATCATGTCGAGATGCCCAATCACGCCAAGAGAGATCAGGGTGAGCTCGGCAGCAGCATCCAATGGGATAACAGTCTTTGGCTCTTCTACGACAGGATTTCCCGCTGAGCGAGGAATCGCTGTAGCGGTTCACACGGGAAGGGTTTCCCTTGATTGGAGCTGGCACAAGGCCGTCAGTTGGCGATAGCTTTGCTCAGAGAGCTCTCCAAGGGGTACATGAAGTTGCCGATGATTTAGGATTGCGCTCCGGCATGAGCCTGGTGGAGGCCACATCTTTAGCTATGATCTCGTGTATGTTCCGATCGCCTGCAACAGGAACCTCCAAAGACATGGGGTGGACTCAATTGACCTGTATTACTGCCATCGCGTGGATGGTGTTATCCCCATTGAAAAGATCTTCGAGGTGATGAGGAAGTTGAAGGAGTCAACTGCATCCCCCCATGATCAGCGTGCGAAGAGGATACCTAATCTGTCGATCTTATAGTGAGAGGAACATTCGATATCTTGGCCAATTCGAGATTTCCGCTAGCACACTGTGTTGGGCTCGTGTCGTCCACTCCATTGCCGCGCTACAGAGGGAATACAGCCTGCTGACGCTTGATATCAAATCATCGACCTCCGAGGCTATAGAAACCTGCTGTGAGCTAGGCATGGCTATTGTGGCTTTCAGGCCGGTCGGACGACGTGTTATTTCGGGATGGTTCTAGTCCCACACAGAACCCCCCCCCCCCCGGAGAGTGGCTGGCGTTACATGCTACCCAAGTACTCGGGAGGAAGCTTCCCAAAGGTTTCGGCCCTGGTATAGGGACTACCCGACATGGCTAATGCTCATGGAGCGACTCTGGCCCAGGTATCACTTGCGTGGTTGCTTGCCTAAGTACTTAATATCATGCCCATCCCAGGCTCAAGGACAACAGCCAAGACATACGAGAATGCCGATCCGGCGCTACTTTAGTTAGAAGAGCAAGAACTGGAAGAAGGGTGATGACCACTCTCTGTACCGATGACACCACCACTATAGGAGGTTGTACAGAGTGGGCGTATAAGTAACGGCATCTTCTAGGGATGGATATTATTAATAGAATTTACTAATACTTCGTGTTATATAAAAAAGAGACGATTGTTATAAGTTGAGGACTGTTGAAATTGAGGATATAATGGATTGCTATTTCATCACCCTCAGTAGCCTGTACCAGTCTAAAACCTAGTGATAAAGGAGAGTACGAGGAATAAAACCAGGGGTATTGCAGTAGAACAGTTCTAAATACCTTAACATGAATATCAAAGAGAGGGGTAGTTACAATTTTCTGACCCTTCTGGTAGCACAGGTATGTAGAAAAATATTCCGAGGACAAATGCCATTGTTTGAATGATAGGGAAAGAAATTCGTAGAGCTGGTTATGTTTTATGGTCACCAGAATACATATGGCAAATTCCTTAGTATACTGCCAATTTCCTAGCTCGATACCCATAGCTTAACGTCTTCATGATGCGTGGAGACAAATGTATGGATTCTTGGTTTTTGAGGCTGCTTGCAACAATGTCCATAGAATACTCTACATCCGAAGCACTAACATGATGAGCCACATATATTATCCGGAATTTTGTAACTGCACTCGGTGATAGCCACGGCATCCACCCGGCCCGCTTTGTCTTTCATTGTTAGCTTTGTAGTGTAAACTGGTGGCTAAGACCCCGACATCTTGCCAGTACTAGGTTGTTTAAAATTGATTCAATAGGGTCTAACTTGATAACCAACAAAACATCCAACGAAACGCCATCCCCCAGTTTAATAGAAGAAGGGAGGTGCTACAGCCACACCACCTCTCTTTTTTTGCAGGAGTATACCTGATACCCTAAGAATAAAGTTATTACTTTATAGATAACCCAGTGCGTTGGGCGGAACCAAATCAATGGTTAGCCAGGACTATGGTAAGAGTAAATATGATAATAGTCAGAATCAACAGCTAGAATCAACATAACTATCAACTACTTAAGTGAGATCAGATTCATTACAAGGCAGCTAGGCATCCTGGAGTATGTTCTTCTCCCTGACCCTGAATATTATTATAGAGGCTATCTAGCTACCTAGTAATTAAGAAAATTGATTGATGATTGTGGGTTATATAACCTACTTAGCGAGATTTTTAAGGGCCCGGGGCTCTAATCATGAGCAAACATATACAAAAAAAAGGTGGCACAAGCCTGGCCAATGTGGTAGGAGTGGGGCTGGTGTTGCTGTGGCACCTCCCCAGAAGAATTGCTTTCCATGAATTGAACTCCCCCCGCAATTTTTGAAACTTGGAAGATTATTCTCTTCTTATCTCAAGACAGCTTATCCGGATGCCACAATTATAGTGTCCGAAATGATAGTATCGTTCAACTCGAGTCTCATTACAGCATGGGGTTAATGCTTGCCGTCGATAGCGGGGACCACCCTGGGTCAAAAATAGGCGTGAACGAACTAGTTCAGTAGAATGGGAGAGAGATAATTTTTCGTTTCCTTCCGCTCGCGCCGAGGCATCGGAAGCTCTTACAGTATGCTAGAGTATTTCAATATGCTGGAAGCAGTGCTAGAGGAGGTGAGTATAATATTATGATACCCACTGTACAAGTAGCGTTGTCTCACCTCTTTGCCATAGTTAAGACGAATTAACATAGACAAGCTTGATTATAATATATCCTGACCTGTCGGGCTAGCGTTGACTCTATAATTTCTTCATTTCTTTACGTACTGACTCCGTACATTCAGCAATGATGCGTTAATTACTTTGAACATCAAGAGGAAGCAATCCGGTTTATAAAGAAATATCATAGCATTCTAGTTAAGACGTTATCTCATGCAGCCTCGTCCACTCAAATCGCGGCGCGCCGACCGTGGAAGCGCGGGAAGCCAGCCACCTTTGGGCCCGCCGGTGCGATCCGGCAGGAACCGAGATTTCGCGGATAGGTGCAGGTGATACATGCACCGCTACAGAATACCCTATTTACCATGGCATAGCAACTTAGTGGGGTCAAATCAGAGACTACAGAGCTAGGCTGAATTGGGGAAAAGAACAGAACATGACAAGGTCACAATTGAGCCACTAGTGGCCCGTAAATGAAGGGCAATTGTTGGGTGAAATATGGATAGTTTAGTGGATTTCTAGAACTGACATGGTATGATTTTTGATTTATTTTTTTATTTCGATTCATGATATACATATATAGCATGCTAAATATGGTTTTTGTAGACAAAATCTCAGTAGCCGGATGTGGCTAATCCTTTATGCTTGTGGCTATCATAGGGAGGCACAGAAACGCTATCATGTGAGTGTGGATGATGAGTCTCTAAAAAATTCGGATTTTATGGCTGATGAATAACAAATCAAGATCCAAACCACCATAGATAGTAGTATATTTTCTGCATTTGCCATGAGAGGATTTAAATCTTAGCGCTACGCTTGGAAGGCTCTGGACGTGCTTCGCATCCACCAGTCGCATTCTTATTTGCCGCGGCAGATTACAAATTAATGTCAAGTTAGTTCGCTTGTACTATAGCTCAAGTATTCATATTCTGTCCTTGGCAGGCGAAAAACCGAGTCGGCCGGAAGCGAACTTATAACCGCCGCACCGCGAGAGCTGCATTCGAAAATTCAATACAGAAGTCCTCCTCGGAGAAGCTAACTATGTATAAATTTACCACGGTCATATACTTTGCCGTCGCTATTGATTCATGCCCTTACGGCAAATGATAGGGCAAAACCTTCTTCGACGGGGCATCAGAATTGAAATGCCTGTTGAATGCCAGACACAAGCTTCATGTCAATGTCACTAAGTGGGGGCCAAACGGAGCAGCTTCCGAAGTCAACTGAGTTTGGTAAAAGCACGAACATGCCCGGCAAGAGGAGATCCGAACAAGGCCGAATGTAACTTGATCCAGTCCTATGCAATTTCTCGATTAATATAATATGTGGGCCCGAATTGTGAAGATAAAGATCCTATCATATGATTGCGTTGTCAACCTATTATTTGCGCAGCCAAATACTCGGACAGGTATCGAAGGCCTGACGGATACACGTCTCCTCTGTCTTGAGTTGTGAATTTTCGAGGAATAATGTTTAATCGATCATCGTCCCCCTCTTTTTAGACAATCCTGGTCTTCTACTTGATATCACGTCCTAATTAGGGTTAGCTTATTTCCAGAATCTGAGACACAGTATATTAAATTCTATCTCCAACAACCTTTGCTTGCCATTTGTAGTAAAAGGTAACTTGTGCTTGCGGATATTGGCAAATTCTAGCAAGTGACGGCAACCCCGTAAGTATAAATCTTCGTGTATAAGCTACGGCGGTGTTTTCTACTAACCCTAAGCTGATAAAGAATGTGGTAACTTGATTGATTGAGTGCATAAACGTCTTGCTCGGAGAATTGCCTTCCAGCCCTTTGTTAGCGTGTCAATTTCTTGGCCCTGGGAACTTCCACTGAAAGGAGATGATGAACGGCCATTTTAGAATTCTACAACATTAAGCTTCCTATGGCGACAATTCAGGGTCCTATGGCAACAATTCAGGGTCCTATGGCAACAGTTCAGGGCCCTATTGCTAAGTATCAGGTTCGCCCAATAGAAAGAGATCATCGTCAACAACATTAGAGTGGCTTGTAGGATATCTAATCTATATACTAACATGCTTGCCCCAACGTTCAAAGCATTCTTACATCCCACTTTATTTGTAGATTGATATACACCGTAATCCCCCAGGAATTTTTCTATTACCACCAGGCTTGGCGCGTGGCATGTTGCATACTAGGTGATACTAGGTGATACTCGGCGTATTCTAAGTAGAATCCGATTCCGGCATCCGGGGCTCCTCCAACATATTGTACATGGTAGCTGGGCATATGACTGGCTAGCAGCCGGAAATAAAGTCGCAAATTCCGTTCATGCTTGTCAGTGAGCTCTTGGCACTGTTGATGGCCATTTCATGTCCAGTTTTCCAGTTGTGTTGTCTCAGGTCCAGCCAAGTCCTGCCAATCATATCCGGGCAACTTGTTGGTTGTTCTTTACAAGCTGTTAGTTGGCCTAAAGTAGTATGAGAGGTTGGCCTAAAGTAGTATGAGAGGTTGGCCTAAAGGAGTATGAGAGGTTGGCCTAAAGGAGTATGAAAGGTTGGCCTAAAGGAGTATGAAAGGTTGACCTAGAGGAGTATGAAAGAGTTGGGCTCTATGGGGACAGAAAGAATAGGGGTCGTACCTGTTGGGTTGACGGACTTGCCGACATAGGTATCCGACGGAGGAGATAGAGAGGATGAGAGAGATGAATAGATATGTATAAATAGGCCCCTATATGCCGTATCCATGGTGTGTATTCTTCGACAATTGTGTTCAGTCAATCTCAACTGAATTGGAAGAAAGAACTCGACCGTATTGGTTTAATCTTCAGCCATGAACGGACCACGCAGCTGGTTCCGACTGGTGCTTACCCTTGTTGTGATACATTTGGGTCTCTCTATGCCACATAGTCCTTTGCAAGAACGTTATGACCTCCATAGCGACGAAAATTCAGGCAATGTCCAACGGTCTTTTATGTCAAAGAGAGTGGATGATTTCTACCTTAGGATCATGCCACTCGGTGCTTCAATTACTCTTGGTTTGCATTCAAGTGATCTGAACGGGTAGAAGACAATACCTTACCAATCTTCCGTATATAGCCGCAGCAGACTAACATTACATCAGGTATCGCAAGGGGCTTCGTGATCAACTGCGCTGGGACGGCTGGAAGGTGAATATGGTGGGGACTAAGAGCGGTGGTACAATGAACGACAAGGTATGTTTATCCATCCTCCTCAAGCTGTTCCTGCCGCTGCTAAGAAGACATACAGCAATTTGAAGCCACCAGTGGGTGGCGAGTAGACCAAGTCCTATCAGATGTGGCAAGTGACATTGACTTCAAACCCAACGTTGTTCTCATCAACGCAGGGACCAATGACTGCAGCCAGCCGTGCGCCAAGGATGGACAAGCTTATGACCCCCCAACAGTGCGAGACCATATGCGGGATCTTGTTAATTACCTGTTTGATAACATCCCTGGCACGACAATCGTGCTATCAGGGCTGCTGGCTAATGGGGCGACATGCGTTCAAACTTGCTCGGTGGAGGTGAATGGGCTTTACCAGGATTTAGTGAAAACGATGCAGGCTCAGAATAAGAAGATCGTGTATGTTGACACGCAAGCCAAGGACTCAGCAGGCCAGCTCTTTCTTGACCCGGCATCCGACTTTTATGATACCACTCATCCAAATGACGAAGGCTACCAGAAGTTGGCCTATCTGTTTTGGACAGGGATTAACGACGCAAACAAGAAAGGCTTTTTGAGCGCACCTGCGGCTGGCATTGATGACAGTGCGGTTGCGGACACTACATGCATGAAAAAGTACGGTAGTGGGCAGAGTTACTACTACTCTCAGACCCAGAAGGGTAGTGGCGCCGATGATGGAATCTATATTCATGATTCTGAAAAGATGGGCGTAAAGCTGACCATTTCCGCTGATGAGAATGATATTGGAAACTTCTCATTCGCGAGGCTCTACTCAAATGACTACCATGACATCCTCCTATGGACCAAACCTGACGATGCCGTGCGATATAAAGTGTGGCGCAACAAAGGGGAAGCGGAATGGGACAAAGTTGGCGACTCATACACATATATAAATGTTGATGACAACTGCAATCCGGGTGGAGTTCGTTGGGCCGATGCCAATGGTATGGACAAGCTGCTAACAACCGTGGATGCTCAAACGCATGAGACTGACTCTCCCCTTTTTATTTGCTTTTAGGAGATGGTCTTGACGACTTCTTCTGCATCGACCTGTCTGGAGATGTCTTTGTTTCAATCAATGATGGAACCGACGGGGATATCGTTCCAAACTTTCACAGAATTGGCCAATGGAATGATTTCACGCCCCCCCCTCCCTATGGTGGCTCTCAGCATCTTATCCACATACTTGATATCGACGGTGATGGCCGTGCAGACTATTGTGCGGCCTCCGGCACTGGTGACATTATGTGCTGGAGGAATGGAGGCATCGGTATGTTCTAGTCCAACTTTATGCTTTTTCTTCTTTTCTTTTCTTTTTTTTTTTTTTACAACCAGGAGAGCAGGAAAGGGTATTACTAACAAATCTGGCATTAATTAAGAGGATGCACCGGCATACTGGCAGCCTCTTGGGGTGAGGAGAACGGGCCAAAATAAGGGCGACATCGACGGGCTTCGGTTTGCAGATGTGAATGGAGATGTATGAAACCTTTTATCTCCAAACAAGTTCAAGTGTACCTATTGACTGAATATAAAAGGGCCGCGATGACTGGATCTGGCTGGACACTACGGGGCAGGGCTGGGTGGCAACGAACAGTCGCGATTGTGCCACCGGGGAAGAAGGCAATGGCCTTGCTGTCAATTGGCGCAACGGCAGGAACACCAATCAAGCGGACGGTGGGTGGACATATGGAGGCATGAGCGTTGAAGGGGCACGAGATGGCGTTCATATCGCCAAGGCGTATGGAGATCCCCAAGATTTTGGCCTTCTCGGTCGGGCAGATTACATCCACATAACTCGAGGGCCGAAGCAGACGGAAACCACCCTTGGATACACAGACACTTTCTACGACTATGATTTTACTGTCTGGAAGAGCAAGGGGTCGGGGGGGACCAAACAGAAAGGTCCGTATGCGGTCATCAAAACAGACAAATTAGCAAAGGCTAACTGATCCCTGGTTTGGACTACAGCGGACGGAAACCGGTATTGCAATATGATGGGATGGCCGGATAAGCGGATGGACTATGTCTGGATCCTTTCCAAGGGAAAAATGACACTCTATGGCAACACCGGTACAATGAATTCCCCGATGTGGAAGCAACCGGTGGATATCTGGGATCCTAACAACCGACCATCCCCTGAAACTAACCGTAATCTCAATCGCCGGGATCTGCACCTTGCAGACTTCAATGGCGATGGCGTTTGCGATATCATATATGTGCCGGATGGAGGAGGGACCATGGAGGTTTGGATTAACAATATCAAGAAATCAGTAGATGGAACAGACTTTGGCTGGAAATATATCGCAGATGCCGCTCCAGGGGTCAAATGCGATCAAAAGCGCGGAGTTGGGCTCTTTGACCAGGCTGTCCACTGGGCAGATATTGAGTAAGTATACTCGCATTCACGTTGTCGTCGGCCAAATTGCACGGAATTTCTCGCTAACAATCTCTAGTGGAAACGGCTGGTCGGACTTTGTGTACGTGGTGCTATCTTCCCCAAGCAGAGAGTTTGGTCTCACTAATTCATCGTAGCTGCATGGAACCAGATGGTAGATCCAAAGGGTGGCTCCACCACGGAGTAGATGACTGGGAAGAGATCAGTCAGTACAAGTTCAGTGAGGGTCTGGTGGGTATCACCCGTTGTTCGCCGTCATTATCTGCTTCTAACACCAACCCAGGATCGAGCGAACCATCGATTTGCCGATGTTAATGGTGTGTCTTCTTCTCCTTTTTCTCTCCCTACCCAGCAAGTGCGCCCAACATCACACGAACTGTTACTGATCAATCTTCTCCAGGTGATGGGAAGGCTGATTTTATCCACCTCAATAAATTCAATGGGGATGCCCGGGTTTGGTACAATCTCAAGCGTGGTACAAGCACTACGGATTCTAGCGCATTCCGATGGGATGCGGACAACTCACACGCCTCTGCCTACCAGGGACCTGCCCAGGGCGCCTGCATGCACTTCCCCGATCTCAACGGAGACACGCGTGCAGATTTTCATTTCACACGGGCTGACACTAATATCGCCGATTCTTGGCTCAACGTTTGTGACGGCACCGGAGGGGGAGACGATGGCCCGATTGTGAACCCGAGCCTCCCCGTCCTGGTCACAGATGACTGGAAATCCATTACATGTGAGGCTCTGAAGGGTCAAGAAACAAATGCGCGTGAGAAGTGGATCGACGGAAAATGTGAGGTGGCCTGGGCAGAGGCAACGAACAACTATCTCAATAACTTCGATGCCAATGTCAACACGCATATGTCCGAGTCAATCGCTCAGTTTCTTCCTGGTATTGGCGGCGCATCGAGTGGCCCCGCTTTCACCTGTGGGACGGTGGATAATGATCAGTATTGCGATCCCAAACCCTGTAACGAAAACGTGGCCGGCTGCTCGGATCTTATCTGGAATTCATTCAGTGCTCTGCATGTCTTTCTTCATAATCTCTACGAATCGACTCGTGAAGCGGCTGGCTGGGTGGATATTTATGGAAATATTTCCGATGCCTTTGCCCCTAAGTCAAATGATGCCATGGACCTGTTGTTCAGCCTGCTCGGCATGACCTTAGAGGCCGCCTCCGTTCCGGCATTTAAATTGGTATTGAGTGGCATCGCTGATGTGGCAGCCCGAGAAACAATGCAGGAGGTTTTCAGCAGTCTTGTAGCGGGGGCTGTCAGTATCGCCTCCGATGCAAAGGCATTTTTTGACGATCCAAACGACACTAGCCTAACTGGTCTGATGAAACAAAATGCTATTCATATATCGGATTCCTACCTCAATATGGTAAGGGACAAGACATCTCCTCTCTATGCGGAAAAATCTCCAAATTTTCTGACTATCTATCCAGAGTAAGAAGATCTTCGTTGATGACCCATTTCACCAACCGGTCCAGAATCGGACGGCGGGCATCCAGATGCTGCACAGTCTGATTTCAACGGGCATCTGGGTCCAGCAAGGATTCACACCTCCATCGAAAGTAGACATGATTGAATCCATAGCCCAGTCGTATACTGCGATGATGATCTGGATGGCCTGGAAATTGGGCCCTGCGGGTTATGTGCCCCTCATCATTGATCCAGTTATCGACTGTGACACAGACTTTCCGACTGGCCAATTTTATGATCCATTAGTCATGAAGGACGTGAAGGTCTGCATTGATGGGCGAGCTTACTACGTTGTAGGTCGGACAGGGGATGTCTACTATTATTTTTGCGATGGTCCCAATTGTGTCCAACGACATAGTCGATTTGCAGAATTACCTGGATATAGCGACCTTGTTGCTGGTGGGGAATGGCTGCATGGCTTGACCGTAGAAATGCTGGTCCGAGGGTGAGTCGCCAATTCCTTGGCTCCAAACATTAACTAATTACTGACAATTAACCATTTGTGTTTTGCAGGGCAATCAACACCGCGAACATGTACGGAAACGCTCCTGATGGAAGTCAATTAGCTTCAGTAGCCAGTATTGAAAGTATGCTCAAGCTAGCGGAATTTGGTAGTCCCGGCATGGTTCAGATCCCCGTTTGCTCCATGGCATCTGCCGAGAGCGCATGGGAGAGTGGGCTGGGAACTGGCTGTCCTAGTTACTGATGAATATTGGGTGCTATTTGTTAATCAGTCCAAAAATCCGTGTATTTCAGATCGCAGCTATTAATTATTTTCATCTCAAGCGGAAGACGTTAAATAAAAATACTCCAAAATTCAATTACTTAGCAGCTGGATTTTATGCTATCCGCAGGTCCAGGAAACTAGATGGAGCATATGAAAGTAAGGCTATTGCCACGAGTTAGTAAGAAGGGGAAGACTTCCATTATGAGCACAGGGCAAAGGTGATACTGTAGTCGCTTCAGGGACTCATTTTCTGTCTTACACGGATATTCTCCTCTCTCAATCATATCAGTCCTCGGCTAGTTACCAGAGAGACAATTATTCCCTTTCTTGCGTTAACCCTCTTTATTTGTGGATTGCTTATTATCGTGCATCGCAATTACTATGTTAAGCCACTCCCCGACCCGGAATCCCAACTAGAGCACGGCACAGGGTAGCCTTCATTCGTCTCAGTCCCTAGCTTCCGCTTCGGCCGGGTCCGCTATACAAGGCTGCGGCACCTAGCCCGTCGAGAGGTAACTCTACAACGCCGGAAAGATGGCTCTTAATATTGTAAATCGGCACTTTTTCACCCACTTCACAGAATGACCGCAGATGAAATTTGCCGTTTTGAGGGAGATGAATCTTAGACTGGCTGTGAGAACTTTAAGAGCGAGGGACATTATTCTCTTTTGGCGTTGTGTTGTTTAGTGGAGGTGGCGACGTTCTTCAGCGGAGGGTAGAGGCTGATATGAATATGAAGATATATAGTATATATACCTACTTTAAGAAAGATGCTCAAAGATTTTTCAGGTTGATTGCTTTGTTCTGTGTTGATATGTAAATATTTCCAGGAGTTGAGACAAGGCTGACATGAATAAAGATATATATTCTTAGTAACACCACTGAAACCGAATACGGCTGCATTTTATCATGCCTTAACTAGGTTGCTATAGCATATAAGTAAATTTCCTCCACTCCTATTAGATATGTTTCTATATGCTACAGCATAAATGATGGTAAGTGTCAATGTAGGGCGTCCAGTCGTCGGGCGGGCTCCCATTGATGAGACAGGGAATCGGCTGCCAGAGCTACTTCTTGCAGTTTGCTTGTCCACAACCCCCTAGCCTCATTGTGGTGTTCATCATACATGAGGATCTCCGCGAAGTGTTCCAGCATCCGTGTCATGTCGAACAAATGGAGTGCATTGAATTCACTTGAATTCATCCTTAGTCATCATTTTCTATCCCCCGATGGCAATGTGTCGGCCGGACGTGACCGCTAGGATGTCCCCACCATGCTTGATTAGGAAACTGCCGGATTGCCCCTAGAATTCAGTGAAAATAACCATAGCTTTGGCTTCATGTGTACACGAGTTCTACTAAAGGCACAAGCCTAAGTGTACGCACAATGGCCATATACGGTCGGCTTAGCTTTACTATTTTATGCATTTAAATTGGCTTTATTAGCAGTATTTAGAAGACAAGTTCTTCAATTTTGACATCTATTGTGATAAAGCTCGTCTCTTTGTGGGGTACAAATCCGAGGCAGTCGACATGATGTCTGTTCCAACCCCGATCAGGAGAGTGTCCAAAGAAGGACCCACCAATATTCACAGAATTATTGGCCAGTCTAGAGAAGGACCTTGGCAACACGGCTGTGTAGGAAATAATATTCCGGATCAGCCAATCTTAAGATGTGGATAAGATTCCCTGCCGCCTGGGGAAGCCTCATGCATTCTTAGCGGCCGCCAACAGCCAACTCACACTGAAAGTGAGGAGTTAAACAGAGTTCATCATCTTGCCTTGCATTTTTCAACCCACTCGTGGATATGTTCCTTTGCTTCTACTGCCCCATCGGGTCCCACCAAAATTCCGAGTCAGCACACCAGGTTGCCGAAGGGGGGGCTATCCTTCCTCTTCCAATGAGGATTCATGGTGTTTACATGCACCTTCACTAACTTCATCACTGCTGACGTTGAGACTGCAGAGGCTGGTGGCAATCTCACCCACTTGCTATTCATGCTGTGTTTGATTTGTTGTGGTGTCCATCCTACCTAGCTTTCCACATTCCTGGATCTTCATGCGCCGGGTGTTACCTTTCATATACATGATTCAAGCCAGGATAACGGCTGCTGTTGCCAATGCAGACGTTGTGTGCGCTTTGTCATGACGGGTCGGCTGGGAGAGCCAAAAAGCGATGGGCCCACTATTAACTATTATTAGTTGACCCTAAAGCGGGTCCTGGATACACTCCGAACAGCTCGCCCTAGACTCCAGAATACAAGGCACATATGTAGACTCTGAATTCTAGTTTACTCTGAATAGGCCTGAGGCAGATTGTTGTATATTATTGATGGGCAGAATTGAAGCATGGGCTAAAAACAAGGTCACTTTGGAAATGGCGGGGGCCAAAGAATATAGTTGATAATTTCAAAAGCTGCCTTGATTTAGTCCGCCATATCGCGATTAGCCTGATTAGGGTGAGAAACCTGGGCTGAGCTGAGCTGAGCTGAATGTTTGTTTCCCCTCTCAGAAGATTTTTCGTCCCAACCATCCTCTGCAATATTAATTCTGTATCCACCCCATAAGCGATATTTTCTTTCCCCCAAATACAGCGATACTCATCTCTTTACAGGGGCGCTTTCCCCCTACGAAAACCGCCTGCTTCATCATAGGCGCAGTCACAGTCAGAATGCTGGCAACTTCCTCCCTTCTCTTCCTGCTGCTCAGCGCAGTTGGTCGTAGTCAAGAGGTGCTGGCACCGGTGCTATTTGATGGATTGACCACGTTCGGGAATTTTTCTAATTGCCAGCAGGCTGTACGTGTACTGGGGCCCCTCCAAAGACTCCCAGCTTACTCATATTTCAGGTAAAAATTGTAGTGCTCGCAACTCGATGCTACTGTTGAGCTTACACCAGAATTTGCCGAACGGTATTTTGTTCTCCAACAACAAGACGTCAAACCTAGTTGTGTCGTGCGACCGGAATCAGCCGAAGATGTATCGCGAATCGTGCAGGTTGTGAAAGAGCAAAAGTGCCAATTTGCTGTCAGAGGTGGCGGACATGGCAATCATGCTGGAGTATCCAGTATCCAAGACGGATTGCTGATTGATATGAGTAGATTGAATAGCGTGACAGTCTCTGAAGACGAGTCAGTTGCTATGATTGGGGCTGGGAACCGCTGGATTGATGTGTACCCAGTGTTGGAGGAGAAAGGTCTCACCGTCGTTGGTGGGCGCTCAGCAACGGTGGGCGTTGCGGGATTTACCTTAGGAGGTGCCTTCCTTTTTTCTCTTCCCCCTCTGCTTCAGCAAGGCGAGGGAACAGCCGGGGACTAATTATTTCCTACAGGTGGCATCTCATTCTTGTCCCGTCGGTACGGCTGGGCAGTAGACAATGTCCGCAATTATCAGGTTGTGCTGGCTAATGGGACCATCGCCAATGTGAACCAATCCTCCTTCCCAGACCTTTTCTTCGCTCTCCGCGGCGGCGGCAACAATTTCGGGATAGTCGTCCGGTTTGATTTTGAGGCGTATCGGCATCAGCTGATGTCGGGCGGAACTACTGTTTTCATCATGGAAGACCTCGACTCAAGAAGGGCTGCTCTGGGGCTGAAGGACCAGTGGCGATGGACGACTCAATCCATCCTCACTCAAGTCAACAAACGTCTTTTCAAGGCTATTGGCAGACTCGGGTTCGCAACCCATTCGAGGGATGTCGTTCGGGAATTTGTCGCTCTTACCGACACAACTCAGACGGATGCAGGTGCTCATGCTTATTTGTTCGCTTCCTGGATGCCAAATTACCGCAGTTTCTTCTTTGGCATGACGAGAATGTATAGTGGTCCGGACACGGATCCAATGGTATTTCGTAACATAAGTTCTTTCAAAAAGCTTTATACCACCCAGAGAGTCAGCAACATGAGCGATTTCGCGCAGGAAGTCGAGTCGCAGAACGTTGAGCTCAGGGGAAAACGGTAAGTCAAAAAAAAAAAAAAATAGCTATTTTACCCTACGCCCAAACTTTAAGGACACTGTAAATACACAAAGGACAAAGGTTAAACAAAGCTAACTTTAATGATAGAGGTTCATGGAGAACTGTGACCCTCATGGTAGATGCCGATCTGATCTCAGACTTATTGGATGTGTTCCTTCTCAATGTGCAGCCATACATAACGATCCCAGGTGCTCTTATGTCATGCAATTTCCAACTGCTCACGAAACACGAGATTGAGCTGTTCGCTAAAAATGGAGGAAATCCGTTGGGCATTCATGCAAATGATGGCCCATTGTTCCGTATGTACCTCTGCCTCAGAGCCCTTTTGGTACATTTTGTGAGTAGATTGAGAAAATATTCTAATACGGACCAAAATAAAATAGTGTTCAGCACCACCTTTGCATATGAGAATGCTGCCGATGACCAACGCTTTGAAGATCTTTCGAAAAACATCATGAGCCAAGCTAGTTCTCTAGCAAAGGAGCGAGGCCTCTACCATCCCTTCATCTATCAGAACTATGCCGGTGCAGGGCAGGATGTATATGCTAGCTACGGTCCAGACAACCGCGCAAGACTGTCCCAGATTCAACAAAAGTATGATCCGGAGGGGGTTTTCTGGAAGCTGCAATCTAGGTCTTACAAGGTGTGAGCAAGGTTGCAGTATTTAAGTAGCTCGTAGGACCATCAAAAGGCAGGGGTGTAGTTTTATTTAAAATTATTTTTTAAGTATTTTTACAGCCGCTCAGATGAGAAGACAGTTGATGGATTTTACCGACCTTACAGTGCTATCTACTTTTTCTCACTCTTCCTTTATTAGTTACTTTTCGAGAACGAGACTGCTCCTCTACTATCCCTGATTTTGGGGCGTAGGCAGGACTAGTACCCGGATTATCAACTACAGCCACATCGGCCGGGTTAGTGCCACATCATTTTTCTGAGGAATATCATCTTGCTGTGGGGATATCTGATAACCTCAAGATAAGGTCATCACTTTGCAGTTAACCCAGTGCGTTGGGTGGAACCAAATTAATGGTTGGAGTCAAATACTATAGTAAGAACCAATTTAATAACAGTCAGAATCGACTGTTAGAATCGGCAGTTGGAATCGACAGTGCAATTGAATTGACAGTTAGAATTGACATTTGGAATCAATAATTATAATTGATATAACTATTAGTTACTGAAGTAAGCTCATACATATTGTAAGGCAGCCAGGCATTCTGGAGAATTTGATTCTCCTTAATCCTGAAAATTATTGTGTGGTTAGCTACCTAGCAATTAATGATTAGCGGTTATGGGTTATATGACCTACTTGGCCAGATTTTCAAAGGCCCGGAGCTTTAATAATGAGCGAATATGTACAAAAGGTGTGGCAGGAGCGAGGCCGGTGTGGCTATAGCACCTCCCATGAATTATATATATCTATCTAGAGGTCAACTCATAGCAATCTATTCGTTCTGTGTGATCATAGATCTACCAGTAAACCACGTAGCCCTTCATTTAGCATATCTAGTCGATGATTCACTAGTGTCTTTTCCGGATCCAGGCTTCCCCCATTGGCCGGTCAATTGTTGGGCTCTTTGAATGCTAGGTACTTTATATAAGCGATGAGCTCGCGGCTACTTCCACAAGCCATTGTTACAAAATATTCATATTTACTCCTACATACCTCATTTAGGAGAAAAGAAGACGGGTTTAAACATGAATTTGACCCTCATAGAATCAATAATACAATCAACAGTTAGAATCAACATCCAGAATCGGCAGTAAATCAACAGCCAGAATCGATAGCATAATCAATAATTAGAGTCAACAGGATAGTTAATAATTAGAATCAATATCAACTACTTAAGGCCACATACAAGGCACCAAAATAGGCATCCTAAAGAATTTTCTTCTCCCTAACTCTGAATATTATTGTGGGGGGCTATGAGTTATATGACCTACTTAGCGAGATGTTTGAAGGCCTGGGGCTCTAATAATGAACAAATATGTACAAGAAGGTGTGGCTGTAGCACCTACCTACAAGTTTCCATCCAGGCTAATGCAGTTGAAGTCGCCGAGGCTATCACTATTAACATCACCCTAATATTGTCCTCAGAAAAGTTGTAAGACACTTTAATCCCACATTCAAGGGAATCTCTTCGCCACCAGTATCTCCCTTTATGTTGACTATCATCAGCCAATACCTCACCCAATCATTAGTGTACCCCATATTGAAGCAGTAGGTCACCTCATCAAACTCTCTGCCTGGGTCTACGCCTTCCATTACCCACCGCACCAAACATTTCCTCGTGCCAACGTTTTAAAAAAAAATCTAGTGGGAGTGGAGAGAGCATTATAGAGGGCTACACTATAATAATAACTGCTAGCATCCTCTCCAGATCCCCACTGCATTCTAACAGGGGACCGTGTCCCTGCCCTCTTCAGCGTCAAAGTCACTATTGCTGTCGTCAGACATGCCAGTATCAATCAGTTCAGTCAGAAAACCCGCAACACAATAAATAGCCGAGTCAGTACTTGTAAGGAATAGAAATTAGCGCCAAGCTCGTCAATAGTCCTCATATGATCTCGCTTTATGCTAACATCCCTCGTATGCACAATCAACTGGCAGGGGCCTCAGCTCACAGGGACGGAGACATTGCTTATGCATTGTATTCTTCCGGTCAAATCATAATCCTGAGGGTGATTGCATGAACTGAGTCTAGGGCCTACTTGTGCTTCTTGGCGAGCTTCATGACTGGTTGCGAACGAGTTTCAACATCATAAAATACGAGGAGTGGCGAGTGCTTCCGCAATAGATGCAGTATAGGACGCCTTGGTCTCTCCATAACCGCATCTATCCATTCAACTACCAGAGCTGGTGACCTTTTTATAAAAACACGGTTCCATGATCGGCCGAAACTACTTCATGTGCAGACTGTTGTTTCGTAGTCTAATTTGGGCTATTATCTGGCTAACAGGCCAGAAATCCGCCGTAGTTGATCAACCCGGATATTAAATAGAGCAAGTTTCCAAGTTGTCCTCAGAACCGGGCCGCATTCCCGTTGAGCAAAGGTATCTTGATATCACGACAGCCTAAATTGCGTATATAAAAGACCCTTCGTATCCGCCAGAACTCGAGTGTTTCTCTCCTCATCCACATCGAAGATCTACTCCAGTTCAAAAACTCGAGCTCAATTCACCCACTCCTTTCCAAAATGAAGTTCACCGGTATCATTACCCTTGCTCTGGCCGCCATAGCTGTTGCCTCTCCTGTGGCTGAGAATAAGGTCCAAAAGCGTAAGATAGCCCTATACTGTGCAGCCCCGATTTCTCACATATGATAAACAGAAAGTGTTCTAATAAAATTGTGCAGAACCATATATAGGCTCGTGCCAAAGCGACTGCGGGTCCTTGGCTGACAGGGCTTGTGCCAGTGCTTGCGCTAGCTCTGGAAGTCCTAGCTGTGCTGTTGCTTGCTATAGCGCCCGCTACAGCAAGTGCGTGGCTGATTACTGTTAGATGGTGAATGCCTACATGTAACCGACCTATGCAAGCATTATCATCAAGTTATGCACGGGAAATTCATATTGAGTGGATTACTATGAAAAATCAAATTGGGGAGGGGAAAAGAGGTAGGAGTTGGTCTTGGAGGGCTTGAGGATGTATTTATTTATTGGACAGGAACTTGCTCCAATATGGGAGCAAAGAATGCATGAAAGGCTTAAATCTGGATTCTGGGAGCTTCTACTGCTATTTTAACTTAAATATAGCTCTCCCAACAACAACCTACAAGAAATACCCCAGTTGTCCTCGCTGAGTAAATTGTTCCGGGAATCACCATATTAGCCGATAATACTCAATCTCATATTTGGAGGCCTGCTAAATTGTATCTTTACCGCTCACATCGGCCTTCTAGGTCTTCTACGAGGTCAGCCATCGGGTTCTGATAATCGCGAATTGGTATAGCGTTGTGACACCGGGTAACTCCACTGTCGCTCGTGATTGGTCGTCATATGTTCGCTATGCTATTTTGCACCGCGTACGGGGTCTTAATATCCTGTTCAGATAGATGTATTAAGCTTTTACATAATCCCCACCTCGACTAGTTATCCTTTTCATACAATCTAAACAGCATATCTATGATAACCCCACAATGATAATCTAATGTCTCGGTGAATAACAACCAACCCCTCAATTAATCTTGGCACTCTCAATTTTTCCACCACTAAGAACCCCTCTTGGAGATGATGAACCAAGGTACTTGAATCAAGGCTCCCCTTCTCGTTACCCCCCAACCACCAAAAAAAGACAAAACAATAAGAATATCAGCTCTCCTAGAAACATTCATCCATACTGACAATGCCTCCCTACGAAGACCTAAAAACCTACCTCTCCAAAGCAAACCTCTACCCTGACTCAGCCCCTCTAATCCCTTCTGACTTTATCCCAACCGTCCAGCTAAAGATCTCATACGGAGATAAAGAGCTGTCAGGAGGGAATATACTAAGAGCTAGTGCATGCAAAACTGCGCCGAGTATATCATTTTCTGAGGAGGTATGCACATACACATTTGCCCGTCTATCTACCAAGCAATATCTAACAAAAAATACCTAGACAAATGCACGAGGTGCAAGCTACACGCTTCTCCTCATTGACCCTGATGCACCTACACCCGATGATCGTAAATTTGCCTATTGGAGACATTGGGTTATCCAGGGACTAAAACCTGCTGAATCTGGGGGGGAAGCTGTTCAAACAAAGCCGGCTTTGACGGAGTATCTTGGGCCAGGGCCAAAGGATGAGTATGCATACCTTATAAACTTTGATGGGTCTTGTTTGCTTCAACTATAAGAAACAGATCGCGTATGGGGGAAGGAGTTGAGTGAGTGAGTGCTAATTTATCATGTTATGTCAGATCACGGCCGCACAGATATCTGTTTTTACTCTTTAGGGAACCGGAGGGCTTCTCACTTCAGAAGGAAGATGTTGGTGGGGAAGAGTTTGTTCAGCGGCGCTCGTTTAGGGCGCCGGAATGGGTGGAACGGAATGGGTTGGTGCTTGTTGGGTTAAATTGGATGAGGGGGGTTGGTGATGGTTGGAAAGAAGATTAATTAGTTCTAAATATGGTTTTTTTAATCTAGAGGACAATGTAACAGGCAAGTTCAGTTGGAAAGCTTAAGATATAAAAGGCTGGAATAGCAGCTTGTCTAACTAAAAGTATAAGTCTTGAAGTTATTTATAAATCCGTTATTTTCATATTTTAATATATTTCATTAATATTCTATATGAATTTAAATGGGGTGGAGGGCTGACGGATCGGATGACTTCTCCACCCCGATAGCTATTTGAGGTTGCGCCACAGTGGGAAATTCATTTATAGAAATTAATAACGTTACTCATTATGCTTTAATGATCCCAAATTTCTAAATTAAGGTTCAAGAAATCTATTGGCCTCCAATTCCAAATTAAGTTTTTGAAACTCAAGATATAGCCATTCTCGGGTCAATCGTGCAGGCTAGCTCCAAGCCTTATTGGTCATCTGTGTATCATATTTGTCCGTTTTCATGTACCGATACATGTCATGCCACCTACAACCATTATCTGATTATGATGCTTCAAGTTTGGTTGATAATCCGCCTGTCATATGTGCTCGCTTTCATATATCGATAGGTCTGAAATTTAGTTCATGTGGTTGCAATGGAAAATTGTGGCGAAACGGTATCACGAGATATTTAAACATATAACATTTTCCTCGTACTTGGAGTTTTTGGTTGTTCTTGAATGAACAAATCTGCTTTGACTATCAGCAGATTGGGTGTTATTTTACTCCACTCAACGCAAGCTGGTAAGCTCCGGTGGTTAAAACATTAGAGAACGATATACACTAGCCTCCCTCATCAACATGTCTCCTGAGCTACCACCAGTTTTGCCCCCGGTAGGAGCTTTGAACCTAACCACCCACACGGCAGATTCAGGCAATACAGTCAGTGTGTCCTTTGCCACCCCAAGCACCAGATAGGTTCGCCAGGGGTGGTTAGTCAATTTCCTGCCAATCGGTTCGCCTTTGGTAGCTTACGACGGCACCATTCGCATCGAGGTCAATGCTGGAGGCAGGACCGCCTTTACCACCTCAACCAGGTCATCCTAGTGGCGTGACAGTCGTTGGGCCGAGCCCGAGCCCCGGTGGTAGTCTACCACTGGGCGCAAGAAAATCATAGATACCCTCGCATACCCCGGGCTAGCGGTCAAGGGGATTGCAGCCGTCGGTCCGACTCTCGACGTGTATGTAGAAGTAAGTCTTGCATGACACATCGGGTTTGTGATTGCTTTCGCTGTGGAGCTAATTTGTGGCTAGATTCTAGATTTGTGGAGTCATCACCTTACACGGCGAGGTCGACGCAGGCGCCCTGGTCAGTTTCGGCAAAGCCGAAGTCTACTGGCCGCAGAACGAAGATGTCAAGGATGAGTATGAGGAGCTCATGGGGCTCGAGAGCGACACGCAATCGCCCCGCCCGTTCAGCGTCGAGCCCGTGTTCGAAGCCGGTGTCGCCGTCGATGCGCAGCTGGACATTGAGATCACACGAGAAGCCAGCATTGGAATCAAGATCGGCGGCGGTAAGCTCGTTTGCGGAACGACAATCATGGATGCCCAGCTGCGCGGGTATTTCGTTGGCGATCTGTCCTTCCAGGCGCACGGGGATTACAGCACTTCTACCAACGAGATACGGTACTCGTTTGGGGCCTACTTCATCTACAACCTCGGGTACACTGCCACGGCGCAGATACTGGGCTTGTTCGACTAGGCTCTCGGTCCTCGAGTGGCCTATCCGTCCAATAGATCCATCGAGCTGTACTTCAAAGAGGGATACATCCCGCTCTCTGCTGAAGCTAGTACCAACTCGTAGGCAATTGGAGAGCGCACGCAGCTTTCTCTATCGAGCACCGGACGAGACGCCTGATGAGCGTTACCCTGGAAACGGCACCTATTTGTGGCTGAACCCCGTATCGGGTCTACATCCACGAGTAGACTATGATAAAAGTGGCAGATCCCCCCAGTTTCCACAGCCGCTGACATGTCCTACCGGCAGTAGTGGAGATGTACAAGTTCCGGAGCTTCGCTATAAGTTTCTTTTGCCCTGCACTCTGCTGTTGAGCTTTACAGGGCTTTAAATAATTGCTGTATGTATAGACAACTGTTATCACTTATGGGACATTACAGAGGAAAGAAAAAGTGCTGGGACAAAGGTGGAAGCTACTGGACTGTGCAAGAACATTGTAAAACTACCAGATAATAAACTTCAAAGGCGCTTTACTTTCTCAAACACAGCGAGGCTTGTTGATGATAGACGCGAAGTCCAGTGCCCGACGGACCCCAAGTTCTGTGCTGGGGCGGAGGCCGATTTCAACCGCCAGTTGGGGAGATTCGGCGCGAATATACTGGAGTTACAGTGCGATGAATTTCCTTGGGCGTCCTCCGAGCAAGGAGGGTCATTTTTGCCTTCTGACAGGAGGACTTCGACATGTGTTCCCTTCTACCAGAACAATTGGCACGGCCAGTGCATCTCGAGTAAGCGTTGAATCTTGAGGGCGCAACTATATACATCGTGCGTGGGTGCTAACGATTGCTGGAAATCATAAGACAAATGCAATCCAACTAAGCCAAGCTCGAGCCAGAGAGATCAGGTAGTGATACCCGGAGAGACTACTGGGTATTGTGGTAAAGCACGTCAAGTGAGCAGTTCCTACCGAAAACGCGGTTCCCGCACTTACAACAGTTGGTCCACAGGATGGACAGTCGCCGGGGAATATGGCCCAGGAGACGACAAGTATAGACACCGTCTAATCCAGTATGCCGAAGATCAGCCTCTGCCAGATGGCATCGCGTCCGAGGAGAGGAGGGTAAGTGTTCTCCGTCCATGAGGCATGCGCTAGGTTAGACCTTTCTAACTCACGGGGCTACCTCTTAGAACAATGACAAGAAACAGTCCTGGGCGTTCAAGCGGAATTACGATGCCTCCTGGGTGAACAAACAGATCGTTATATCCAAAAACGACTGGTGGGAAACAACAAGCCAAAAATTCGTTAGTTCAGGGCATGGGACGGTGGGCGCACCAGAGAATATCTTCTGCGCCGTCAACCACTTCGGGCTGGATGATGTCTATAGGTTTCCAGACAGCACGGGCGGCCCCTCTAACGCAATGTGCTTCAAGCCATATTCCGGGTGGCAAGGTGTACAGGTGGCCGGAACATGGCGAACTTCACCACTGCATTGTAGAGTTCCAGCAGCCAAGTACTGGCAGCGCCGCAGCAGGCGATTCTTCAAAAAGAGAGTGGACAGTCAACCGTGAGTTCCTCCGCGGATTTCTTACTTGTGGCGATATCTGTTGATTTTTTGACTGATCTTATCGTTGGGTGTAATTATCTTAGATGATGATAACAAGGAGGGGGGGGGGGGGTTGAACGAGACGCGGATCGATGATGATTATTGATTAGCCATATTAAAGCTGCGTCGGGCAGGTAATATGTCATAAAGGATTGAGAGGAGCGGTCAGGAATGGGGTTGGAGGATGGAAGCGGTTTGCTGAAAACCGTGCAATATGTCAGTCAATGGAAACAGTTGACCTTGGGCTCAGGCTTTGAGGCATACATGGGTCACAGATGAACAACAATCGCCACATGCTCCGTGTTGATAATACTAGAAGGCAAAATATCTGCCTACTGATTCTACTAGCGTACAGGGTATGTGATGCGCCGAGTACCAGCGTACCGAGATAAAATGACAACGCCGACTGCTCCTTGTTTGACGAAATTAAGAGAAACAGTATACATCAGCTAGAACCCAAGCTTATAATAGAAAGCAGAGTAAGACTGCTAGGTCAATTCTAGACCTCCATATGTGAGACACCGTCTGCGGCCCTTGAGACGGCTGAAGTTGGGTCATCCTCCAGGTCCTGCTTTGTCCACTGGTACAGCTGCTTGCCGGGCTCACCATTAACCAAGTATCCTTGGCCAACGGTTCCTTCCCGGAATACTTCAATCGGCTGCTCTCTCTGGCCCCAGTCAACTGCGAGCTGGTCCAGTCTCTCTTCTGTAATCTCAATGCGACCTTGCATGGTGATATTCTGCTTCGCGTCCAGGAAAACCAGCAGAAGCTTATCCGTCTCGAAAGTTTCCTTATCCGCGATCAGAACCTGTGTCGTAGATATGAAATGCAACAAGGAAATGGCAGCATCATTCTTGGTAATTAGAACATTCGGTTCGTCTCTCCACGTCGGGTGCTCTCGCTTAACGTAATCCAGCATGCCTTTGAAATTGGTCCGGAATTTGCCAAAACGCTCCCAGTCCTCGACGCGGGAATACTGATCAACCGTCCTCGAAAGCTCAGGCAGGATATGGAACACTCGCAGCCAATCGGACTTTGAACCCTCAGGACTGGAGCCCTCGAAATCGAAGAGCTGCGCGTTGTCCAAAATCGACCACTCTGCTACCTGCTTATAATCCTCGCAGAGGGCAGCCCAGCCCCGCACGCGTTCATCGTCGTCGGGGTCGTAGTACGTCCGAATGAGCACAGGGGTTCTGTGGTCCACACCGTCCTGCCAGAGTTTCCACGCCGTCCACCGCACCCGGTCTGGCCGCCACGGCCGAAGGATCGTTGTGATTCCTTCCTCTGTTGGAATGCGCGTCTGCGGCCCCGGCTTCCAATCATGGCACCCAAAAAAGGTGGGATCAAGCTCTCTAGGAATCTCATCGAGATCGAGAAATTCCTGGATGAGGCGAGTCCGTTGTTGGATTATTATGGGCAGCTCAACCGTGGCTCTATTCGGGATAAGCGACCTGTAACCACCTCTATTCGCTGTGTTGTCTGTGTGTGTCCCCCCTGACTGCCCGTGGTCGGGACGACGGGAAGTCTGGCGTGGATTAACTATATATTCGGTCTGTTATCCGACATAATAACCCAACATTTGCTGTCGGGTTTTGGGGCGGATAACTAGTTGATCCACACCGGACTTGGTGCAAGAGAGAAACACCTAAATGCCAGGAGACAGAATATTTCGTACTTTTGAAATTACGCAGGAATACTAGAGGAGTATTGAGTGAGCATAACCAGGAGGATGGTCCGCACTAATCCTGTAAATGATGAGATGAATATTTTAGAGAGCAGCGGGCGTGGCCCTCTATACTACTAGCGGGCAAGGCTAGATGACTGACATACTAAGTGGGGGTGATGAGGCTTGCTACTTTATACAGCTATGACCGACCGGTCTCAGGCAAACAGGCGACGTGGTCCAAAGTCACCCCAGTCAGCCTAATTGGTCGGCATGTGTCATATAGGCATCAATATAACTATTTCGAAGCTGTTTATATATTTGTATCTATAATTTTAAACCCTTGAAAAGCCAACCTAAGCATCAAAACTTATTTCTGCCCCTTGCGTAACCTTTGACTTTGACTATTGAGTAATATATATATTACTCAGGCAGGAAGCGCCAACCAGTACAGTCATTTGTTTGAGAGCAAGTATTCCGCGTCGACATGAGACATATTTTGGTTGTACAAAAATAATAAATTTAAGTCGAAGCATGTCCTGAATTATTGAACATTCCTGACGGTCCCTCCGTGGGACCCCGAGGTAACTCCACATATCTGGTCAGAGCATGAGCGAGACGCGAACGGCGTTGGGATCACCAGCAAAAGAGGCCACCTCTAAACACACCTTCTTATGAAGGTGGATGAATTTGCCCTGCACATATCGCTGAAGCGGTTGTAGGGAGATCATCAGACGTGCGGTCCGCGTTTCGCCGACAGCCAGATCCAGCGGGATAAAGCCCAATAAAACGCTGGAGGGAAAGTCTGGCACGCCCAGCCGACCATAGATCTGACCGTGGAACCTGCCCTCTCGCATTCCCGTATTTTGGACGGCAAAACAAACTTCTACCTCTTGACTCTGCGTTGACTGCCTCTTGGCGACGATGCGTAGCTGGTCCACCTGATATGTTGTGTAGGAGAGGCCGTAGCCAAACGGAAACGCGGCACGTACGCCAAGACGGTCCAGGAGATGCTGCCCATACCAACGATCATACGAAATGGCCGTGGCATGGCGGTCGAAATGCGGCAGATGGCTTTCATCGGTGGGGATGGAGACAGGGAGTCGTCCACTTGCATCTATGCGTCCGAGAAGCACGTCTGCGAGCGCATGTCCACCCTCAGACCCACTATACCAGCTCATCAGGATAGCAGGAACTTTATGGCGCCATTCCTCCATCAAGACGGCCCCGCCGGCAACCACTGACACCACGGTCCGTGGATGGCAGGAGACGGCGTGGATAAGCTCGACATCCGCAGTCGAGAGGCGCAGAGAAGAACGGTCGCCGCCAGCACCCACCGTGATGGCGCTACTCGCCTGGCCCCCCGCAGTCCCCTGAATGACGCCCAGCATTTCCTGCTCGGTAGAATTCATTGGTGGAGGCAGTAAGTCCTGAAGGGTGGGGTTCTCCTTCAATGCCGGCACCACATATTCACCCTCCGCCTGGTGATCGTAGCCAACGACACAGATGACGAGATCAACTCGCGGGAGCAGCTGCGCGGCCTCGTCGGCCTCCTGAGCGAAGAAGATCTGTGCCTTTGAAAAAGCGCATTGAATACCCTCCAGCGCGGTGATCACTCGTGGCGAAAAGACCTGTGATGAGCCTTTATCACCCGTGTTGGCAATCCGCGCAAGACGGCCAACAACCGCAATGCGCGAGATGGCCGGATCCAGGGGCAAGAGTGCCGTGCCTTCAACCTCCTCGTTCTTCAACAGTACCGTGCCCCGCCCGGCAACCTCCCGCGCCAGCGATCGATGAGCATCGCAGAAGACCACCTCCGGGCCCGGCTGCGAGGATTCGGTCTGGACGGCAAATTGAATCTGCTTGCGGAGAATGCGTTCACAGGCCGCATATACGTCGCACCAGTGCAGTTCTCCCAGTTCTAGTGCTGCTGGCAGATGTCTCTCTCGTTGCTGACGGAAAGGCGCCTCAATATCCAGTCCGTTCCGGACGGAAATGGCCGCGTCGCGCAATCCAAAGATGAAGTCCGACATGACGAACCCATCAAACCCCCACTCTTGTCGCAAAATATCAATCAGTAACCGCTTGCTCTGTCCCGCCCATTCCCCATTGACCGAATTGTACGCGGACATCACTGCCGCAACACCCCCGCCTTCAACGATCCGACGAAAATGCGGCAGGTAAACCTCGTGCAAGACATCATCTTCGACCCGTACATCCACTTGGAAACGAGCGTTCTCCATGGAATTTAAGGCGAAATGCTTCACACACGCCATGACATGCTTCTGCACCCCCTGGGTCAGCGCCAGCCCGCACTCCCCCAGCAGCAAGGGATCCTCGCCGTAGGTCTCCTGACTGCGTCCCCAGGCGGGGTGACGCGGGAGATTGACACACACGCCAGCAAAGAAGTTGGCCCCCTGCGCTTTCGCCTCTTTCCCTATGGCATCTCCGACCCGCCGTTCAAGCTCGACGTCAAAGGTTGCCCCACGAGCCATGGAGACGGGGAAAGCGGTCGATTGGCCCATGACCACGCCACGGGGTCCATCACTGAAACGGATCCCGGGGATTTTCAGGCGGGGGATGGCGCCGTGCACGAATGGCTGGCGGTTGTATCGATCGCAGAGAATGGACTGCAATCCGCTCCAGAAACTCTCGTCGCCGTCAAGGAGAGAGAGACATTCGGTCTTGGTAAGTTCGGCGAGCAGACGGGCGGACACTTTTGAAAGAGGAATGCCACTCCGGGCCGCGGTGGTGGCAGATGTAAATGTGTAGGGGTGTTTTCCCTTGACAGGATAGTCATTTAGTGGTTCCATCTTCGTTGGCAAAATTGAGTTTACTGGGAAAATGGATAATGAATTGAATCAACAGCTCACTGCTCAGGGCAAGCCGACGAACCCTTTGTTTAAAATAGTCGAGCTCGCTTCGATGGTGGCTCTTGCCCCTTCCCGATACTCCGCGATGCCGCGATGATTCATTCCCGATTTTAAGCGAGATGTAGTGGAGTTGCCTTCTCCCGTAGTTAATGGAAATTGTACGCCGTACCTACGTACACCTATTCTGACCGCAGAACTTGTTGTTGTCTCAAAGACTGCTTCATACGTTTTTTCTTTCTTTTTTTTTTTTTTCATTTTACCCCGTCGTCTTTGTCTGGCCCAGTCAGTCATTCCTTCGAGACTCACGTTCTCTGTACCGACTACAGCCCCTGCCAACACATTCTCTACACCTGAGAGGCTTCTCTACCCCAGATTGGTAGTGGGGATAGGTACCGCTGGCATTGAAATTTCATCAACGGCTAAATACCTAAGGCCTGGAGACAATGATGCTTGCTACTAAAAGGAGGGTATCTCAATCTGCTACGAGCCCTGGGTCAGATATTAATACTTGTACACCTTTTGGTGTGCATCCGGAGAGTCTTTTGCTGATAGGGACTGCGAATATTGAGGAAAGTCCACAGGTCTGCTGCCTCTTTAATCAATGGACGGATTGCAAAAAATCTCTAGGACCTTCTCGATAAGCATCAGCCATTCCCCACCAACAGCCCCTTTACACATCATCTGTTCCTACACCGAACGAACCTGGGACTATTGAACCCCGAACTCGTCCGTAGATCAAAATAGACAGTGCAGAAGCTGGTAGCCCTGTGGAAAGCAAACTCGCATTTTTTTCCAGATTATTGCTCTCACCGGAATGGTCGCTGGAGTCACTACTGTCTTTGATCGAATCTTGTCTTACTGAGGGCTCCCAATCCACTTACCTCTAGTGTGTATTAGTAAAATAGAATTGCATAAGTGCGGTTCTGAGCCTCGCGCGTTTATAATTACTTTTCTTTTTCCTTCCTTGTCTATAATTTTCCCCCTTTGGTTGAGAAAATTATGATTTACAAAGCATAATATGATGCCTTCAACTGGGTTTTCTTCTAGAGCCAGATTGTTATATATTTTGCCAATGATACAGTTAGACTAAACATATAATAATAGCATGAATTTGCATTAGTAGTGCAAAGCGGTACTAGTATAGTATGGTTAGTATATATAGAATATCAATCGATGCTGTATATCTTGCACCAGGGAACAGTCAGTGGGCTCTTTGCACACACTTTTGTACAATTAATTGCCATCCATCTACCATAGAATGCATGTCCAGACCTTATTACAAATACATTAGAGACTGTGCATAGTACTAGGCGCAGGTGCTCATATGCGAGCAAGATTTCCATACACTTGAAATCGCAGCTAGATCATTCGGAAGTTGAAGAAAAGGACCGGGACGGGCATTATATATACACGGGCTAGGACAACCAAAAAAGGGCTTCCAACTAAGGAGCCGCACGCGCTGAGATATTCGGCAGCTTGTGATACGGTGTTGCTATATTACTTGTTCGGATGCCTCCTCTGACTTAATTAATTTTCATCATAAGACCCGAGCAAGATGGTCCTGACAGAACTCCGCTACGGCGCCCAGACCGGCAACCTCGCTGGACCAAAAATGCAACATATCAATCGTGTCCTGGACAGTCTCCCTCCAGGCCCCAGGGAAAATGTCTGTCCCGCGCGCGAGAGCAATCGCAATCAGAATGCAGGCACTCCTTGCGGAAGACCGGATCATCAACCAGGTTCCATGATGGCGGTGGTGGAAGCCGGGCGAGTTGATTTCCAGCCTTTCCAGATGCGCTTTTACACCCTTTGCCAGCCACCTAAGAGAGCTTGGGCCTAAATCAGATTGCCCTACGGCCTGTAAAGTAAATGGCCACGTAATTAGCTCGTTGATATATGTTTTCCGCCCCTTTAAGATGAATCTCAGGGGATCGGTCCTGATCCAGCTGCCGTCTATCTCGCTGGAGATGCTGACCACTGACGGGAGAGAGTCTTGCCATGCACCAGATTGTTGACTATATATCTCGCCGACCTCAGCGATGCGGTCTAGGAGCCTCTCTGGAGTGCGTTGACCCGGAGCGTCTTGCATCTCAATCAGGCAAGCAGAGATATCTATCCGCGCATCCATCTCAAGGCGCCACAGGGAGATCTCCGAGAGATAAAAGTACCACGCGCGCAGCATGCGGGGATCGTCGTCGGTAAACGGAAGGCTCGGGAACCGCTGCGGCGCCGTCAGTGCTGAGGCGCTTCCAAAGTCCGGAAGGCCCAGTTCCAAGCGTAGCTCGCGCTCAGACTTCCAACACGACCAGTATATGCTTTCTTCGGCAGTATTGCCAATCTCGCTTGTCTGGCCGATATTCCGCCTAATGAAATCGAAGTTTTGGCAGATGGCTAAGCCCTGTAAGAACGATCGCCAAGCATCGTACTGACGAAGGGACGTCATCAGGTACACCCCGGCGAAGAAGAGGCACTGCGCCTCGAGGATAGTTGCAGAACTAGTGACGATACCCATGCGCCTTTGGGCGGCGCCAAACAGGGCATACCCAGTTGATCGTTGAAGCTCTTCCCCTGAGAGCGACGCTGAACCAAACGGGCGGGCGATGGCGCCGTTTGCGCAGACAAGCAGCGCCAGGCAAGATTCCGAGTCCCAGTTGGGGCCGTCGATCGATATTTTCCGGACAAGGCGGCGAATGTACGCCTCGTTGAGAACTGGGTTCTTGATATGAACGTGGTCGAAGAATATGTCGAGGTATTCTTGCGTTGCGGAGACGCTCAGCTCGTCGCCGAGTATTGGATTTGCGGCAGCAGGCAGTTGGTTTCCAGGTGTTAGGAGCGCGGGGTTTGTCGGCGGAGGAGATACCGCATCCTGAAAGATGGGCCATGCTAGAACAGATTCGAGACAACCTGGGAGAAGGCTTTCCGCCAGTGGAACCTGCTTGTTCGGGCTGAGTGTGCTCTGCTTAACTTGACCGGGGTTAACTGAATCCTGAGCACTGCCTGTGCCGTGTTGTAGAGAGTCAAGCTTCTTGTCCAGCCCATCCAGCCGCTCAAGAATGGCGATACTGGCAGGGTCGAATGAGGAAAGCCCGGCTGGCTCCGATATGCACTCCGCGCCTATCTTCTCACAGAAGGAGCAACGCGGCTTGTTCTGGTCACATTTTGTGCGGCGGGCGCGACAGACCTGACACGCTGTGACTGCTCTCTTGCGAGCATAGGCGGAGCTCGCCCTGCTTGTGTCAAGAACGCGCTTCATATCAACCAGTGACGGCTAGCGATGGAATATTGATGTGGGGGAGTATGAAAAGCTCGATCAAAGGCCGGCGGGGAGTATCGGCTTATATTGAAGGCACCGTCACGTGGTTCATGGGCCTGAACCCTTAATAAAACTGGGGAGGGGCTACAGCCACACCGGCCAGGCTAATGCCACAGCGTTTTTGTGGGGAAAATCATCTTTTTCCGGGGATATCTGATAATTTAAAGATAAAGTTATTACTTTATGTTGGGTGGAACCGAATGAATGGTTAGAGCCACCACCATGGTATGGACAAATATGATAAACAGTTAGAATTGACAGTTAGAATCCACAGTACAATTAGAATCACTAGTTTGGTCAGAATAAATACAATTATTTGCTCCTTTAGTGAGGTTACCCACAGCCTGGCCAGTGTGGCTGTAGCCCTCCCTAAAGTTTCACGCTGATGCGTTCTCCCCTCCTTGTGGCTTACAGTTTCGTCCTGTTGGGCTATTCCTAAGCAAGCTACCTCCAAGCAAAGTGGATTTGGGTCGAGAAACGCTGTTTACTAAAATGCTCCCCTGTCCCCCAACACACTATCTTTATATAGAGGAATTATATATTACAGCACTTTATTATAGTATTTACTCCGAGCGCAGCAGATTCTTCTTGACATTGGAAAAACGAGTCCCAGCACCGTTCAAAAGTTTCGCAATGTATCCAAAACATCTATTTGGAGGCCTTGCATGTCTCTAAGGGTTCCTGCTAGTACCACCAGGGAAGGCTCAAGACAAGATGTTCCAGGCCAGCCCGTTGTGAACGACTCGCCACGAACCGCCCAGGATTCTTCATTTTCTCTTTCTCAACCTAAGTACAGATGTCCGTGCATTTAAGAAAGTACGTCGCTATATTTTTAACAAGCGCCAGTCAAGTTACTCATCTCAACTGGCCACCGAACTACGCCAGATGGAAGCCAAACCCGGTGCTAAGGGCCCGCCCCCACCCCCACCCCTACTTCTCCAACCTTGAAAAGGCCCTGCTAAACAGAGATAAACGAAGAAAAATCATGTCGGAATCTCCACAATCCCCGTAGCAATCGAGTTGTCATCCGGATTGCCCATATTGCCGCCATTGGCAAATTGCAACTTCTTCCGCCCATTAATCGTAATAATACTAAGCCCTCGCGAATACGCAGACCACATCCCGACATCCACCCGGCGCCATGTCGTTTCCCCACCGGCGTCATCGTTCAAAAACACCTCCTCCTGACCCCCTGCGCTGAGAATGAGCAGCCCAGACCCATCTGTGCGGTCCGGATGCTCAGTCCATATAACATAGGGATTCCCGCCGAGCGATGATGGTACTGTGTTCGCAGGGGAGACGACCCTATCTGCGGCAGAGCTAAAGGTCAGAGGCGATGGCGACAGCCGGTAGAAGATGCCGCAGCCCTCCGCTCCGCAGTATTCATACGTGAGCATGTAGTTTCCGGTCGGGGGGATGTACGCGACCGTGGGCATACCCGGGCGATCTGTGTATGCTGTGTAGGCGACAGCGTCGACAGATTCAGACCACGTGAGCAAATCGGAGGAGATCGCGTAGCTCAGCTTCTGGGAGTGGGCAGAGTCTCGCGAATCAGAGAAAAAGCAGACAAGCTGGTTCTCGTACACGATGAGGAAGGGCTCCCACAATGCACGACTACCGTGGGATACGCGCTGTGGTCCAGCACCCCATGCGACATGAGAGACGAAGTTGAAGGTCTGCGCATTGTCAGTGCTGGCGTACAGGTCGATATACACACCACCACTAAGACTGGCTGGCGATGAGACGCCGGCTGCGAGTATAGTTCCCGCCGGGAAACTCCCAATCTGCTGCGGTAGGGTATACAGGAAGGGTTGGAAACGCATGCCCCATCCGTTTACCTGGTCGTTGACTGCTGAGTAGTTGGTCCATGTGGCGCCACCGTCGATTGATCTGAGTATCGGATGATTGACGAGAGGTGGCTCGAGAGGATAATTCTCCCAGGTTATAATCAACGACTGGTCGGGCAATTGAAGAGATCGGGCATAGAGAGTATGCCAGCTCACGGCATTATCAGCCGGATACCAGATGATGTAGTTGGTAAAGTCTGTGAACGGACTGGGAGCTGCCCTAGTGAAAGCAGGCAGGATAACCCACAAAGAGCTGGCGAGGGCACGGAAAAGCTTCATGACAAAGGGAGTTTTATGAATCAAGAGACCGGATTCTGTTGTGATTCAGCAGTGAAGAACAAGACGGACCAGCATGCTTTTATAGCCTGGTTAATGATGCGATACTTGTTTGTAAGGAACAAAGAGGTTCACCAGGAAAACAGTGAAGGCATCCCCTCCGCACGGAGAAGGAGGTTCGATGATATGCTCCCCCTCACAGCAGTCGATCCTTTACCTGGAGAAAAATGTGGGGTTCCGGGGCCCCAGAAGGTTGAAGAACGCCGTGTCAGGGACATGCGGAATGTCGGCAACTGCTGCTGCTGCGAGTTTTTACCCTCAATGGCAAGTGAGGCCTTGTCTCAACAAGCATCGTTCAGGAATACGTCATAGATGTCCTCTATAGGTTTCCTAAATTGGTATTCCCCAAGACATACCTACAGCTTCATGCAAACGCGGATTTTGAACAGGCTTGAGGATGCCCGGTGATTTTCCTAAATTGGAGTGGGTGTTATTCGTGCTAGGGGAGATGGAAAACATGGTACCGTCGCTTCGAGTCACAAGTACTTAGCATGAGGTTGTGATCGCGAAAAACGGTTGTACACATCATATACCCGCTCAGCAACGTCTATTTAACTGGGGTTGATGCCCACTTCTGGTCATACCCAGCAGACAATATACTGAGCGTTCTTTTGCTGTTCCCAAAGCGAGTTCTAATCGAGAATTACCCGATACAATGTATCCTAGGAACCTATTCGGTGGCATTGCACTTATCCAAAGCCTCATTCTGGCATCAGCCCAAGACGTGCCCGGCCAACCCATCGAGAATGACTGGGCGCCGGAACCATTTACCGACTTCACGAAGAACATACTCTTTTACCCTGCCGCTGATGCCGTTAATTGGCACACGCTGTATGCGCGTACCCTACAGCTACCAGACGAATCCCTCCTCATTACATGGGAGAACTACCCCGCAGAACCGCCATTGGTCAACCACCCGATCTGGAAGTCCGATGACGGCGGCGCAACATGGTACAACTACTCCCAAATCGAGGATCAGGTTAATGGCTGGGGTATGCGGTTCCAGCCGTTCCTGTACACTCTGCCCATTGACTTTGGCGGCTATGCGGCTGGGACAATTCTAGCTGCGGGGGTTTCGTGTCCCTTCAGCTTGGAGGGAGGTGTGTGGATTGATCTCTATGCAAGCACAGATCTGGCAAAGACTTGGACGTTTGTAAGCCATGTTGCCTATGGAGCAGGGCCGGAGACGACTTCCAACGGAGACCGGGCGCTCTGGGAACCCTTTATCGTCCTATTTAACAACCAGATTGCCATGTTCTACTCCGATCAGACCGACCCCGCACACAGCCAGAAGCTGGTCCACAAGACTACAGATGACTTGATTACTTGGTCGGATCCGGTGGCCGATGTGGCATTTGATCGTCAGAGGGACCGACCCGGAATGACAACAGTGGCTCACATCGAGTCTACCGACAGATGGATTATGACATTTGAGTACTGTGGCGGCATAGGCGGCTGCAGGGCGTACTACAAGGTCTCAGACAACCCACTCCTCTTCGACGCCGAGGAAGCAATCGAACTGCACACTAACGACACCTCCCTGACGACTGGCACAAGCGGGCCATATGTGATTTGGACCCCGCACCCCGACCGCGATGACGGGTCAGGATTGATCATCATCAGTGCTTCGAACAGAGAGTGGGTTTTTGTTGGAGAGGATAACGCGGATCCAGAGGGGTGGAAGCGTGTTGAGACAAACCACTGGTCCGCGTACTCGCGGAGCCTCAGGGTCGTGACTGTCAAGGGCCAAAAGAAGCTGCTGTATGCGAACGGGGGCAACTTTGGGCCTGGTGATCTGAACTCGGTCGCGTGTGCTGTCCAGCCTATTCCTCGCTAGTGCGGCTACTTGGGCATACAGGGTACCGCTAACTGCTGCACTGGCAATGGTTGTACTGGAGAGCAAGTGCGTGAATTGGTCTCATCCGTGGAGGTGATCGGTTTGATTACTTGATTTGTATATGATTGTTTTACGCAAAGCAAGTGCTTTCGAGGGATGATAGCTACGGCCTCAGTAAATAAGTCCAATGATAGGTCTGTTATATGGATGGCAACATTAATATAAATGCGGGAGATCTAAACTGTTCGGGTTCACGAGCAACCTCGCAAAGTAGGATTTAATCAAAAGTGCCGTATGCCTTGTTAGAGCATGTATCTCGGCCGCAATAAGGCCCTTAACCGGTGGCACGGCACTTGTTACGCGAACTGAAAATTCTTACAAATGGGGCCGTCTCCTAGACGAGCCATGTTTGTGCGCGCAGTGCTGGGGGCGGGTGGGAGGATGGGTTTGCGAGGAGCTACTGTTTTGCGTATTATCCATGCCAGCTGCCGGAGGCGTTGAGAGCTCACCGATTTCAGTCTCCGTGGGCGTGGCGGTGGAAAAAGGTGCCTGTGAGGGCGTTGGCGACGTATGAATGGCCGTGGAGAAGGTTGGGGTACCGACGGCGTTCGCGCTGCTTGCAGTTGCTCCATTGGTAACAGAGGTCAGAGATGCATTAACAACTTCATTAGAAGCCGCTGCCGCAATCAACAAAAGACTCTCCTCATAGTCGCTCGTCCCGTTGTCCGGATCGCTGTCCACGGGGGTACACGTCGCCAGCTCCGATCTAGGCCCTTCAACAACCTGAAACGCCCTCTTATCCGTGGCGAGCATCATATTCGCCGCCGCCTCCGGCAGCCATCCGTTGATGAAATCTCCATGCCAACTGTATGCGTTCCCGCTGGAAAGCTGCAGCGGCGCCTGGCCAGCCCAGCCATCCGGTAGAACCGCTGAAGTGTCAAAACGGACAGAAAACCGCAGCTGAGGGATCCGCTTCATTCCATCGGGGCAGCGGTTCATATTGGATAGCCATGCCCGGCTCGAGTAGCCGCTGGCGAGCGTATCGGGGTTGACACAGTCCGGGAACAGAAGCTGCGTCTGCAGCCGGCCCAGATTGCATCCTGCATTAGGCCACCCGTTCGCATCGGGCGATGTCTCCGGGCCGTACTCGCACCACCAGCTCATGCCTAGGAGATCGTCAACGTCTTCAGCAGTCGTCGCTTTGACGTTGCCTGCGATGGCCTTGAAGTCGGTGGGGAACGGAATCTCGGCCGTGTCGATGCTGTTGTAGTATGCCTTAAAGTAGCGAGCCTCGATCGGGACGAGCTCAGTGCCGTTGTTGGCATACAGGGTTGGGTGCCCTGTCATGATTTCCTCCATCAGTACGCTGATCACTCAGCCTCCTCTCTCGGCGATAGGAATATTACTGACAGTACACGGATAGGTCATTTGGGTTACTATTTGTGGCACAGCCTGACATAAGCTCTTCGGTTGTCGACGTGGTCGCATTGACGGCGTCATTGCCAAAGAAGCTGTGCATATGACTCGTATACTTTCCCGGCTGCACTATCGAGTCGATGTTCTTGCGCATAATATAGCCAGAGTTGACCATAGTGTATGCATGTGCCAATCCATTAGTCGCTAAAACAACGAAAATTCTGACCCACATGGTGTAAAAAGGCTGTCAGTCAAAGGACGGCTGTAGTGGTAGAAGGAATATTGATTTTTGAAGGAGTAGCTGGATTGAACGAGACACACTGACATGATAAGAACGTTGGAGAGGCGGTCGTTATAAGTCGTTGCGAGTATCATCAGGAGTTGAACTCCAGAGTATGTGACCAGGATTAATTAAGGGGCAGATGCCCGTCTCGCGTATTGCTGGTGTGTCGCAGGTTTGAAAAAGAGTCCCACTTCCTGGAGCCTGACAGTCCATCGGTTACCAACGAAACAAACCACTCCCAGTGGGTCTGACAGCCGAGACAAAATCGTGGCCCCCGAGCGGCTTGGCAATGGTTGACCCTGCGTTAGTCTCCGCGTGTTGCTAGCAGGCCGTCCTTGCACTTGGCAAAAGATCGAGAGAGGGAGAAGAGAACGGATAGTGGGGTGAGCCTGCGAGGGGATTCTGCTACCTGAGGAAGCTTTCACCTATCTTACAGTCCGGGTAAGGTGCTTTCTGAGCTTAAGGCCATAGCGAGTCATGGCCAATATTCATTACTACGGCGGAGAGCACCAAAGTCAAATGACAAGATAAATACGTAAGTCTTCAATCGAGTCGATCAGATTGTCTGGTGGATTAACAATAATTCCTCCAACTCCATCACTTCCGCTCACAAGAATAGCGTCCTATACAATTCCCCTCGTAACCTAGCCCCTCACACTGCCAGTGATGGAATCCGACCTGTTACATGCCGCCGAAAGGGTACTTCTTCATTTTCCGAGGTGAGACCTGGTCATGGAACATGACGTCGATCTCAGCATAGGTTCTTCCCTTCAGTTCAGGAATGTAGAAAAAGCATATAATGGTCGCGAATAGGGAGAGCCCGCCGAAGATAAAGCCGACTTTTCCTTTAAGATTCTGCACGCCGCGATTAGTGTTTAGCAGTGGGGACAGGGGTAGGGTAAACTGACACCAGCGTCCGGGTTGACCATGTACGGGACAGCGAAAAACATAATAATGCCAAAGATAGCCTGTGTTGCTGTGGCCAATGCCGTTGTTCTCGCTCTGAGTAACAGGCTTGAGACCTCTCCCAGTAGAACGAAAGCGACGGCACCAATTGTGAGGAAATAAACAAAGGAATATATAACAGTAAGCGAAGCCTGCGCCCACTTGGCTCCTCCAGTGGGTACCAAATCGAGTATACCAATTAGAAACAGAATCGTCGTGCAGCCTACCATCCCACCCAGGAAGATGGGCCGCCGACCAACCCGATTGACAAGGAACCAGGAACAACAGTTGCCTGCGACACCGCATGCCGTCACACCCACACCCAGATCAAATGCGTTGGAGGTGTCAAGGCCGGCCAGCTCGAAGAAGTAGGTGGAGAAGCTGAGGACAAAAATAATTCCCGCAAAGTGCTGGCAGGCGAAGACGCCCATTGAAATCAACGTGCGAATTCGATCGGTGCCACGAAAGGCGGATATGTAGCTTGGGGCAGACATCTCGCGTTCCGCATCCACGGTGGTCTGAATGGTGGCCAATTTAGGTCCAACATCAAAGCCTTTGCCATAAAGGCGCTGGAGGGTTTTGTGCGCCTCTTCGATTCGGTTCTGGCGAACCAGATACCAAGGGGACTCCGGCGAAAAGAGCGCCCCGGTCATGAGAAACACGGAGAAGAGGAGCTGGATAAGAAAGGGGCCGCGAAACGCCCAGGGATCATTGCGACTGCCGAACCCTTTGGTCACTGCGTTGGACACCAGTTGCCCGATCGCAATCGCGAGGTTAACTCCTGCCGAGGAAAGACCACGGAATACAACGGGGGCGATCTCTGAACAGGTAATCGGGCCTAGAGTAAGGTAGAATCCCACGCCAATTCCGAGAATGAGCTTGCTGACAACAAACGCGGCTTTGGTTGTTGAAAAGGTTTCGCCGAAGATGCCTCCAGTCACCACCAGAACACCAATCATCAGACTCTTGCGGCGCCCGATCTTGTCCGCAATAAAACTGCACATAAAGCCGCCGAAGAATTGGCCGACCGACGAGATGACATTAAACGCGCTGAGCCAGTGCGCAGGGATCGTTGGACTCCCCTTGTAGTAGTATCCGTAATACGCGCGGAAGGCAGGGACGCTGATTATCGCTCCATTCACCTGCGTATCGAAGCCCCCTTATCTTTGTTACTCGGTATTATCCATAGTGGTTTGATGGAGTACTCACATCCCAACGCACACATGCACCAGAACAGCGACCATCCGATAATTCGTGGATGTCGTCGGGAGATCTGCGCAAGGGTAAGGCCCTGTTCTTGCGTCGTATCGACGTGAGAGGATTGCTTGACGGCCTCTATCTCGACGTGTTCTGCCTCGCTTTTCATCATTGCGGTAATACCGATAGGATCGATAGTTGGCTTTTCCAATGCTAATCATATCGACCCCTTTAGATGGGACTGGACTTATAAAGCTCCATTTCAACCAGTATCTCGAACCCCTTCTGGCACAAGAGGCTGCGGAGAAACAGCGTCCAATCGCTTCTGCTACTCTCGGTTATTTTACAAGCGCGGCGTGGGGAAGCCGTTAAACACACAATGGCTGCACTGCCGATACTCCCCGTGCCCACCAAATGATCGCTCACCCCTGCCGAGATTCCGCGTTCCCCACGATCCTTCGTCAACCCTAGCCGAGATTCCCATATTCATATTAATCTATGCGTCGAGAACGCAAAACCTGTTCTTAACAACTGTTTCGCTATTCCGTACGTGATCAACTTGGAATCTTGGAGAATGGATGGTCCAGTGAAACGTCATCTGTTACTATACATTTGGGGTGATTCGTAGTTAAGGTGTGAGTTGAAAAAATAGGGGAGTTTTTCTGACTGTCCAACGAATTTAGCCGCCGCCTGGATCATCATGGCATGATTATAGCGAGGCTCATGCAGGTAGCACTTCTTGGGCCGCACCCGGAACGCCCCCTTCCAGTTCTACTACCGCTGTCTCGAGGTGACGAGGGCATCAGCAGGCTCAGTGCAGTGGAGCAGGCCGCCCCAGGCAGCTATCTGCTGCCCGCATTGTTCAAGCACCGGCTGTTCTTGGTCACTCCCCAGATCACCCGCCAGACGACACAAGCCTAATCTCAGATGAAAAGTCTGGTTGCGTCTCCTAGGGATGAGGGCGGCCCCGCAGCCCCCGTCGAGTCTTGGGATGCTAAGATGCGAAACGGCAAGTGGTCGCCCAAGTTTATCACAGCTACAGGCATCAAAGTCAAAGCACCAGAGCGTGAGAGCCTACTCAAGATCTCATTATTTTACTTTCATCTAGCAACGCGCGAAGTGGACTAGATCCTGGTCATCTATATCTACTGCTGGAAGGCTGGGTCCCCTGATGGATCTAGATCCTCTGAGAGTTGCAGGTCCTTTAAAATACAAGGGTCGCGGCTGCACTTAAGAGAAGACATTAAAGATGCTAGGCAGTGGGCCTCTCTATTGATACTAATATAGAATTCAGTCACATATCGTTCAAGATATTAGTCAACAAAACTGATACATCAGAGGGGCAAGTGAAGCTCTATACACTTGGTATTAATTCTAAAACCCAATACTCTCTGCTGGCAGTCCTCAATCCCAAGCCCATGAAGGGTAGCAAGTACACACTGACCTGAGTAATAGTATATAATGAGTCGCATTACATCAGTGCCTTGGACTTGATTGTTGAGCGGTTGACCTCGTCCCACCTCAAGTTATTCTTCAGCTATCCCAATACTCACAAGAAGGGCAATATCGACACCAGCTATAGGATAAAAACGCGAGCCTAGTCCCTTACCACACAAGTAACCCACCATCTGGTCGAGAAGATCGCGGGCGTGGAAGGGTATCACTGCATCTTTGATCAACTGGAGACACCTCCCCCAGCTACAAACGACCTAGCGTTCGGGCAGGATGGTGACACTTACTAAGAGCTGGCCTCCCCGAGTTCACTATACAGCTGGGATGTCGGCTTCCACGCCGTTGCCCTGCTGCAGGAGCGCCTTCTCGCCACCCAGCACTTGGAGCTCTCACGCATTGTGTTTGATCCCTCGCACGATGATGCACCTGGAAATGGCGAGTGAACTCACCATGGGGAAAGGGAGGGCACTCAGGCACGCTCGAGCCCAGTTAACACTTTGGGCTGTCCCCTGGATGGCAGCCACGTGTGACACCTCTTGTACAATATTCCAGCAAACCCTCCTCACTAATTGCGCAAATCCCTAGAAGCGCTCCTTTTTTCTCCAAACTCGTATCTTGCCTAGCATTGCAAGATAGATAACCTGGTCCATCAGGATTATTAGAGCTCCCTTCAAGCAGTTAATCGGCACCAGAATGAGAGTTTGTCAAACTCCATGTTCCATGCCCTCTACTGGTGACCTGCCACTGTTGGCCGGATTAGGTACTCGCAGGTTCAAGATGGGTGCCTTTTTTGTCGTCACCGTAGGGCTAAAACACATCGCCTGGCCGAGGAACAATGTGTAGATTCCAAGAGGTCGACTTGGTGGCCGAAGCTGCTAAAATCAACAGGGCAAATTAGCGGAAACAGATAAAGCTGGGTGTTACCATTATATCAACGGGGATATTGATAACATCAATGGAGAGGTATGGTGGTGCAAAATTAACAATATGATTTCACCAACCGCAGGGCTCGAACTCAACCAGTTTAGTTAGGTTTGAGAGCCTTAGTGCGTAAATCTTCCCATTCTCATAAGATATATGCAAGACACCTTGTTGCCAACTGAGACTGGCGATACTTTCCAGTAACCATTTCGATCCTATTTAGATACTAGTAATAGAACGTCGGGCCTTCTAAAGTCCCCTCAATGAGGTCGTTGGCTGTGTCGTGAACGGCATACCACCCTGTGTTATGCTTTTCGCCAGGCCACCCAAAAGTTCTCCACCTTTTGAGTAGTTCTGCTCAATTCAACCGTCATATAAGTATCCCGGTCCACAAAATATATAATGGGCCAGGCATGAAAGTCTTGAACACCTACACCAATCGCTGCATTCATCTCTTTCTCCCCAGATCTCTTCTCAAAATAATCGGCTGCCACGGTCAGAAGAATATAATTGAGACTGTGTGCCGCTACCACAGCTCCGTACATACTATAATTGCCTGGGGCTGCTTCGCTGCCCAGATATCGAATGATCTCGTTCAGTGGGGGGATATTTCTCTGAGGCGGTCCATTCCAATCTTCACATTGAAGGCATCAATGTTTTCCGGCTTAATAGCTCTGCGCAATGTTTTAGCAAATTGCACTGTACCAATTGAGGCTTCAATCACCATAGAAATCTCTTGCAAAGGGTGAGCAGCATGGATATGGCCCGGAATTGATATCGTATTTTATACCTCAGGTCTCCTGGCCATTTCTGCATTAGGCATGTCGTTTTACAGCTTATCTTCCTCACCGTCATCCACCATAGGTTCGATGGTGCTATATTCTGTTTCGAAATGGCCGGATGAATCACATCCACAGGATTGGGGTTGGGACACCTTGGGCTTGGCCGCAACAAGATCCGACTTTGGATGATGCAGGCGGCGGCTGTGAGGTATACAGACGAGCCTAAGGCCTAAGATCAACTAGGTGAGTATTTAGACGTCATTGAGTGAGTACGTCGTCTTTACCCCATCGCAACGATCCTTTTGTTTTGGGACAATAACGCTTTGAGGAGGGATTTCCCGGGTAGAGACCAAGAATGCAAATCAAGGTAAATCAGCAGCACGAATTGGTCCTCCACTATAAAGGCTTAGCGGCCCAGACCAATTTGTGTCCACGTTTGCGGTGTTCGTTCCCTTGAATATTGTCGGTTTCAGTGAACATGCCAAGATATGCTTCATGGCTGACGGCTCCAGTGCTTCCCACCTCTTATTTTGGTACTGAGACGAATCAATTAGATCATTGTCCATGATCAGGGTTACGGGGAGGTAGACTTCAATTATAGACGCTCTTGGACAAGATGTATTTCAACGGCGTTAATGCATGAATAATAACTAATTTTTTTTTTTTGAAGTACTCAACAACACAGCCAACAAATCAACCAACAAAGACGGAAGAGGTAACAATATGTATATATGTATATATATATATCATTCAAACCCCGGCTCGAAGCCTAGACACATCTAATCTAGTGGCAAACCCCCCACGAAGCCAGCACCCCACAGGTGATAGAGCACATTGTCCTGTAGCAAAAGTTACAGCAACATTTACCGCCAGTCGCCTGCCCGCAGTAATTGAACGATTGCCTTTTGACAAGTGTATCAAGATCAGGGATGAGATTGACGCCGTCCGGGATTTCGCCATTGGCAACTGCCACCGCAGCATTGTTGAGGTCGTCGACAGTTGCGCCTTGAGGCATGGGGTTGGCGTACGCTGTCGCAGCGAGGAGAACGGTAAAAATGTCGGTAAGCTTCATTTAGATGTTCTATAATTTAAAGTCAGTTATTACCAGGTGAGAAAGGGGAAGATTCTACTTCCTAAACGCTCACCTTTGCAAATTACGAGGTGTATGATTCGAAAGGAGATGATATGGATTTTGGTTGTAGATTCTTGTAGATTCTTGGGATTTGAGTTGAAATTTAATGGTGAGATGGGATTTCAAGTACCTTTTTATATTCCAGTCGCCCCTATACCGACATCTCTGGAATACACGGCATGATACCTAGCTCAGTTGATAATGCTGCACATATGAAGTGAATGCCGCGCAGTAATGGGTATCAGAATCTATACAAGGGTGAGTGGCCAATGGAGAGCACCCAATGCGGGGCATGCTGGAATTCGAAGTTGATAGTCCTGGCTAGCTATCCGGTAGGCTAGACCGGGGCACAAGTATTGTCAATGGTGGTGTAAATCCTGCCGCTATCACATTGTGCCTCACCAATCAGAGGGTGAGCTCTATTTCAGGAGCTGGGTCCTGGAGCTATATTCTTGCTAAATTACGTTTCCTCGACGATAACTAGGGTTGCAAGAGCTTGGTTTATTATTTTTTTGCACGGTTAGTCCAAAGCTGGACCAGAAAGGGTTGCTGGATGCACTGTTGTATAAGGGGAGCCAATTTAGTCATTCTATAATTGTTATTATAATCCAGCGTCCGGGTAAGAGCTTATCTAGATTAGGTTCTATGGTGCGCTGGACGAAAGATGTTGCAGATTTATACCATTACTGTTTGATGGTTATTGTGAGACAAAATATATTATATTTTCTTTCATCCAATAGGAGTTTTTCTGACAACCTTAGTGTTCTATCCCATCAGGGAACGTCGGCTGTTGAACCCAAATTAGACACGGAGAGCTCCTCTGGGGGCGGAAAAGTAAAATCATTTAGCAATTAAGCTATCCGCTGAGAACGTTTCATGCGCTGTCTAGGCAAAGATAACGACTGTGCCCTGCTCCCCGGACTCTTTGGTGGTATGGAAGATAAATACAGGGCCTCATATCCTGCATCTTCAATCCAGCGTTCTTTATCTTGACAGCCCACAGGACAGTGATGGCGCTGGCTCGGACGCCTCTCCCCCAACAAGTTGAGTCATTATATAACAATATGTCTTATATATTCAATACCATTACATAAATAATCTAGAAGAGCATATTATACCTATATATCTTGTCAACGGTAATCCAACAGCCAGTCAAGTTAGTATACATATGTCGACCGCCTCAGGTCGAGTATTGGTGCATCACAAGTAGCCAATCTTTATCCAATAGATGTCAAAGTTGAAGGTCTTGTCATTCTAAATACCGCAGGTAAAGCCAACTTCGGTTAATAAAATAATAAAGCTAATCTAACCGGATATAGCCATTGTGCGTACGCTCAGGGTGGTGCCCTTAGTAACTTCGTGTTCAAATGACGCCGAAGCCGCGGCTATTTCGTCGAATTCTAGGGATAATTTCCTGTTTACTAATCGGGCATGGCGGAGACGTCTTAGCGGTCACGTCCGGCTGACAGATAATCAAGCTGACCTGTGTACTCTTTGGCAAATGTTCAGTGGTCCCCTGCCTCATAACCCTAATTGCAAATTCCCAATGACACGAAACAAATTCTTCTCTCAGTTACTACCGCTCGCTTGTCCGGCAACAAAGATGTAGTTTTCGATGATTTTATCAAAGGAAAGGGCTGAGGGCTCAATGTCCTCTTCTAGTAAGTAATAAAGTTTCCCAAGGGGAACATCTTTCCTAACAGCGCCAGCGGTGTGCCCGGAGTTGGGAAGACATTCGTGGTCGAGGCGACGGCTGCGCGATTCCAGACATCCCTCTATTCGGTAAGCAATGCCGTACTACGGCAAGCCATAGGGAGAAAATTTAATTCGATGCTCATTCGTTAGGTTTCGGCGGGCGATTTAATTGCGGACCATGGCGATCTCCTTCAACTGGATATGACCCTCGATCGGATCTTTGAAGTTGCCAAGCGCCTCAACACGATCCTTCTAGTCAATGAAGTCGATGTGTTATGGGGAAGCGCGCATCGTACTAGGGTGACCGTGTTCCTTCGGAAACTCGAATACTACGAAGGCGTCCCCTTTCTGACCACCAACCGCGTGATGGAGTTTGATGAGGCCGTTCTGAGCCGCATCCATCTGAAGATCAAATACCCAGAATTGACGCAGGACGCCCGGCGGAATATCTGGGAAGGCTTCCTTTCAAGGGCTCTCACCCCTCAAGGGTCTGTCATCCTTGCAACTGCCGAACTCAAGCATCTGGCATCGGTGGAAGTGCACGGCCGAGAGGCGAGTCACAATATCTTAGTTCTTGACTATGTCCGGATAATAGCTGATTTGATTATGTGATAGATCAAAAATATTTCGTCCGTCAGTCAAGCATTGGCTTTTGCTGAGAATACTCAAGTCACTTTCAAGCACTTGGCAAGAGCCACAAAGACCAACGATAAATTGATCGAGGAGTTTAACAACTCCGGTCGGGTGGATAGCTTATGCACGTGAATGGAGGAAGCCTTACTGCAGAGTATCGCTGCGATCCTGCTGTTATACGTCGACCTTTGGAGATGCTTTTATCGACGTTCACATTCCCAAGTCCAATTATTCGTCTTTTCTGAACTGGTCCATGTATTGCCCAGGAATTCGTCGGCTTGCAAGAACCTCGGACGCCAATACTTGGCTTCCTCTGGCTGTCTCGAGAACAGAATCGTGGAAGAATTTGTTAAAGCATTCGTAGCAGTAAGTGCGACCACCTTGCGATAGCATATCCCGCACTCATAGTATTCTTCCAGGGGCCGACCTATATCTTCTTGCTAATGCGATATTCTGAGGGCAATCCATTCCTCACCGTCCGGTATAAGCTCAGTCTGAGCCTGGCTTGCCGGTAAGCTGTCAATGAGCTCAGTTGCATCGCTCGCTGCCACAGGGGCCGCATGGAGATCAATTGGGTTCTCTGGCCCAGTATCAGTTCATCGTCTCCGACAGGAGTACTCAACAACAAGCCAACTGTGGCAGGGGGTTACAGCGCACCAACCAATGTACCATGATACCAACATGGATGCGTCTCATTCATTTATTCAATATATAGTACGCAAGTCGAGCGAAAGCTTGACGTATCTTGTAATTTGGCAGCTCATGGCTTATTGGGCACACTCGCAGGCTTATTCCAATTCTTCATCTGAGTCGCCTTCTGGAACTTCACTCCAGTTAGATTCCGACGCAATATGCTCCTCTTCAATCCAAGCGGTCTCGTAAGACTCAAATGGGGGATTTATGAAGGTATTTATCTCCATGGCTTTGTGGATGAAAGACGACTTCTCAAGTACCTTAATGGCGTTCTGTAGGTATTGTCTCGCCTCCCTTAGATCTGCATCATCATAGACTGGATCCTCGCAGGAGATATCAAGCCATGAAGATCCACCTAAATATCTTTGGATATCCTCTGAGTTCAAATCAATATTCCAGGCACGAGTAGCCCAGGCCACGGCTTTCTTGATATTCATTGTGGTAAGGGGGTTTCTGCAAGCACTGAGCTGGTCGAGAACATGCTGTATCCAGTGCCTGCGATAGAAGGTTTTCCATATATCTGTAATCGCTTGTTTCTGATATCGGTGTGCATCCGCATGCCATAGTGGTACCAGCGCAACAGTCACATTCTTAAGGCCAAGGGTTTGAGAAAGCTGAGAAATGGACTGGGAAGTGAGGAAGCCAGCTCGATGTGCAGAAAGCATATCCAGCCAAAGGACAACTTTCCTATCTCTCACACAAGTGTCAAACCAGTACAGGAATTCGCGGAAAACTGATTTTGTCACCTTCGCTGCGCAATTGTGTTTCCAAATTATATTGAGGTGTTTTATGTTGACCCCACTTGAATGAAAGGCACGGGGGTTAGGGTTTCTGCCTATATACCAAGGTGGCAGCCGATGGGACCCATCCAAATTGGTACAAAGCCATGCCGAAATGCGTGTTCTTTCCTCTTCCAGTCGAGAGAGAGGGACTCTTAAAAGAGCAGATTCAGGAAGCATCTTCCAATAAAGAGTTGACTCAACGCAAACATAGTGGTCCTGTACCTGGTACATGGCAAACGCCTCTTTTGTGCGATCCATATATGCATTAGCATCGGTATCATAAACCCTATGGTCTTTTGCTTCCGAGCTTCGAGATGGTGTCGATTGATGCCGAGCTTTAAAACCCTCGATCCAGCTGCTGCTAAATTTTGGCACAGTCATCCCTCGATACTCCGGGATTCTCTGGAAGAGGTAGCGCGCTTTGTCTCGTAACAGATCCGCTGTCATTGGCGCTTGGTCGCTTCTTCCTATAAGCCACTGTTCGAGGGCGGCTTCGAGTAGAGGCCAACGTTCTGATCGGCGTCTCTTTGCATCTTGGAGATGCGTCCCTTGTGCTAGGTGATCCAGGTACTGGTACTTTGTGGAAAGAATTTCCGAAACACTAGATTGGGATATCCTTTGCCGGTATGTCTGGAGGAACCATTGGCGTAGAGTTTTATGGTCCAATGAAGGGTTTGATCCATAATGGGCACGAAGTGAGGCTTTCTGTGAAGCAGTGATGGATTGACGAGGCATCATTCATGCGAATATAAAGATGTTGCCGGGTGAATTTGAGGGGTAATCTTTGTATCGCTATGAGAGGCGAAGACTGGGAATATCGTTATAACCCATATCGTTATATGAGGTGATATTTCGTAATCTTAGTAATAACCTAACACCTGCTCTGAGTAGTAAGCAACGACCATTTTACGGCTTGACCAATAATATGATACAATGACACCACTAACGCCACCATTCCGCATAATCGTTACTAATCCTGAGGAAATCGTTATATAGGTGACTGGTAGTACGTTGAGATGTATGGTATATATAAGGGAGGATGGAATCAGCGACAACTTGCACCAACCTACAATCAAACATATACTATCTCTTGCACTTTGATACCACAATCAATAAGTTACCACCATGAGTGACAAGCTATCTTTTATCTCAACTTTGCATCGAGCCCCGTACCCTGGGATCAACCCTCGGAAGCCAGCTAGCTCGGCTGCAGGGAAAACAATCGTGATTACCGGAGGTGCGACGGGCATAGGATTTGCCACGGCCCGAAATTTTGCCATTGCTGGAGCATTGACCGTTGTGCTCCTTGCTCGTCGAGAGGACACTCTCCAAAAAGCATTCTCGGAACTCTCGGCCGCATTCCCGGACGTCCAGTTCCTCACGTACTCTGTCAGTATCACAGATGAAGCGGGGATCCAGAAAGTCTTCTCCTCTATCCGACAGACTGCGAGGAACAAAGACATCAATGTGCTCGTCACTTGTGCGGCCTTCGTCAAGACAGACAAACCTCTGTCTAGCACCCCACTCTCTGAAACTAGAACGACGTTCGAAACAAACGTGATCGGCAACCTAAACGTCGTTAATGCGTTCCTCAATACTCCGAACGAGGAAGGCAAGGTCATCGTGGACATTACCAGCTACGCTTCCTATATGCTCTTTCCACAAACGGGTCCCTATGGCGCTAGTAAAGCAGCCTTTTCGTTCTTGATGCGTCATGTGCAAAATGAGCATCCAAAGCTACGAGTCTATACTTTGCATCCTGGCGCTGTCTGGACACCTACTGCGGAAGCTTCTGGGATAAGCAAAGACATCTTTAATTGGGACGAGGAAGACCTTCCGGCGCAGGCAATAGTTTGGTTATCTGGAGAGGAAGCGACTTTCTTGAAGGGGAAGTTTCTAGCAAGTCATTGGGATGTGACAGAGTTGATGGCAAACAGAAAAGCATTTGAGTCTGATGAGGTTAGCACCGTTGGACTGAGACGCCAATGATGCTGCCTTGGTTAGTGATGCCCAGGTGTTGGAGGGGGTGGCCCTGGTGGGGTTGTTCCAAACAAAGATATTGCCTTCTTTTTCTGGTTTTGTTTGATCGCGTTGGGCCCCAGACTGTACTTAGAGTCCTTAGGGGCAGGCCCTTTCCCCATAATTGAGTCTTCACCTCCCTTTAAACGTCGAATGACGTCTCTCCCTAAAATTGAACCATAATCGTACAGAAGCCTGTGGGTTAAACGGTCGAAGGGCGCTAAAGCTCGCTCGAATGGCGATTGGTACCATCCGTAAGAATGACTGTGTTTGCTCAGGGACTCTTGAGAGTCTTACCACCCAAACCGGCATGTCAGACCGGTGCTAGGTCTGGAGTAGAATGTACTGCATTATCACCAAACTTCCTGCCGAGGACATCTACGCGACAGCACAAGGCCTACCAGTAGCCATCCTCGTGGCGTTACACATGAAGATCGCTACCGCCATGTCGAATCTGCCTTGGTGTGCGTCCATAACGGACGCATGGCCTTAGTAAATTTTATTTTGATTGTTAGTTGCCAGTGGTTCACGAAGGACGGAACCCCAGGGATGATTTCAAGATGAGGCCCGGGATTTAAAGGTAAAGAAGGTGCTATAATTTAGCAGACAAAGTGGAACATGGTAATAGATCTAGGTACTCTTTCTATCAGTATTGTATTTCGTGGCTTGAAAGTGCTTCCGGTACTGATGTGAGTGGGGACGTGAGATGATCGGATCATTTGTCGATTTTGCATCCAAGGAAAGCGTGATATAGGAACATAAAGTCGAAGCCGTACTGGACACAGCAGGATGTCAAGACCGTGGGAGGCCATAGTCACAGGGAGTACCTGGTGGCTGGCTCCTCGGATCTACATATCAGTGGAAAAATACTTTCACCGAGCACTCCCCAGCTGAGCCTAACAAACAAGATCACCATGGGATTTCTTATCTGTCTCTCCCCTTATTCACAATGAAGATGAGTTATAACAGCTCTTCAGACTACAAGGCGCTTTTCCTCAAGGCAGAGGAGGAAAGGAAACGGGCAGAGGAAAGGTAGAGGCAGGCAGAAGAACGCCAAAGATAGGTAGCGGAGCTGAGACGGCAGGAAGAGCAACGGGTGAGAGAACAGAGGGAACGCAACCGACCGACAACTTTCCCAGAGTTCATCCAACATTGCTACAATCTCCTTTGGAAACCACTCCGAGAACAAACACTGTCTCGCTACACGACAGGCAAATCACAGCCCCTATTGAAAAACACTATCCCCTACCATTGCGTCCGTGGACTGACTCTGAAGATAAACAGCGGGAAATTTCATAAATCTGTCTGCTGATACCTGCAACCGACTGAAGGGGATGCATGAGACTTATTTACATCATTGATTGCATTAGAAGACCACGGCTGACGATTTATACGCCGACTGAGTAGCAGCGACAGGACCTTGAGACCCACGAACGACTTGCTGTCGAAGATCACATGCACGATACTGTCGCGGAGTTGTGCAAAATACCAGAGGCTCATGAGGAGTTCTCGTTGGGCAATAAAATATGTTTTGATAATCACCCCAACGCTCTGGACGACAATAATGAAGTCGATGCCGGCCAACCATCAACCACAAAGCCTTTGAAGCCGGATCAATTTTGCATCTATCAAAGGGACGGCAACTGGGGTGCCTTGCTCACCACGGTCGAGTACAACCCCCCCCCCCACAAGCTCTCCGCTGCGAACCTGCCGTTAGGACTCCGACCGATGGATTTTTGGCGCGAAGTGGTCCAACTTGATCGTGTTCCGAGAGGAGCATGCCTGCATCGGTCAGCAGATCGCCACTAACTGATGACCAACACGTACAAGCTGCTCTCGTGATAGAGGCCATTGCGCACAGGAGTGGAAAAACATGGTCTGCCCGTTGCGCTTGAGCCGTATCATCATAAAGATGTCGGCATCCCATTCCGGACAGTACTCGAAGGACTTTCGGAGGAGACTGCCCTTCGGCGAGCCTGTTTCTGGCGAATCAACTTGAGGCTGTTGGAGTGGCGTGTGCGGATGATCTTTTGTTCCGCGGCCATTGTATGTAGGCCCGGATTCTTTCACTGGAGTCTCCGGACTCGAGAGGATATCAGGGGTTTAAATACCCATGAGAAGCGTCGATGCGGATCCATAATTTCTTAGAATCGTATGTGAAAGAAGCTCACAATGTGCCAGGCGGGGTGCTAGATGGTGCAATGGTTGCGACGAGTTGCGACGGGGTGCGATAGCTGTCAGAGATGGTAATACCTCTTTGAAAGTGTGATGGAGTCGTCTGTCAGGCATATCTAAGAAAGAAAATCAGTGGTTAGTCGTATCCAGCCTCGTGGAGTATCTTGCATATAAAGGGTTCTCTTATTTTCATGGTCTGGTACGGGTTCGCAGGAATATATATATTGAATGAGTGCTCAATCAAGGTAGAAGTCATGGGGCGGGGCCAACCTAAACTACGTGTATATCCTAGTTTCGGATATGAAACACAGCAGCCTAGAGAGGGTTGAGGTGGTCGGTTTCTCTAATTGATATCCTTCATCGAGTCGAGGGGGGTGCGTAGTACACACCAGAGGTGCTAACATCTACGTGTCCCGAACGGAATATTGTAGCCCGGCCAAATTAATAACACGACAGATTGGACTGCAATAGACTTGTTTATGCTTTGTCAGAGGAACTCCGAAAGACTTGCCAGTCTAAATCGCATGAGTGGCATCTCACAGCGAGGAACGAAATGGGAAGCATCGGTCATGTCAATATATGGAATATGAACGCTAACCCATCCCGGCCGTCGTGTGCATTCGATAGCAAGAATATATTTCTATGTACAGATCAATATGAATGTAGTAGACTCAAAATGACTATTTTAAGAGTGTATTGATAACAATTCCCTCCTGGTGGTGGGCTCACTGTGGACGGCCGTCCGGCCCTGACAGGCCTCCAGTATCAGGCAGTATTTATACATGTTCCTGTGCCTTCAAATCTTAATCAATTGTATGTGTTTTGATGGAAGGGAGTCAGGTTATTTAATGGAAAATCTCTTATTAATAAGGTATTCTTATTCTATTTTATTATTGCTTTTATATCTTATATATAGAGTTTTGTATTTGCTATATAGGTGTCTAAGTCGCCTGCTGTGCTCCTAGGGGGGTGGTGGGTGGTTGAAAATATATTAATTAAATGGTTTCTATAGCTTTTTAAAAAATCTGTTATTCTTCAACTCTAGTTAAAGTAATAAGGGTTATGACTAATTTTATTATTTAGATATAGAGGAAGGTCCTTAAGCTTACTATTTAGCTAATTAGAGTTTACTTGATATAACATTTTTAATATTTAAAGGGCTAGTAAAAGTATATATATTTTTATTATTAATTATAGTATATATAAGGTAATTTAGTACAGTAAGAAACATAATTAAATAATAATATAATTTAAATATAAGTAACTAAAGCCAGTTGTTGAAGAGGGGCCAGGTGTTAAGGTTGTCTATAGTGGACCCAATTAAGCTGGGGGTGTGGCTATGTGGATGAAGACTGTCCTGAGTAGACAATCTCTATTAGGGATGCTGTATTGGGGGAATGGCTAGAGGTAGTGAGCAACACTTATAATATAGATAGATGGGATTATATGTTAACCTCTGAGCTAATAATCTAAAAATCCAGTTTATTAGCATCCAGACCCTACTTCAAATGTATCATTGGGCACCCCCTGTAAGATAGACTAGAGATAGATGGGGCTTTTTTAAATAATAATAGATGTAAGGGGGAGGTCAGTCAGGTGTAATAGAGGGCAACCAATAAATACACAATGAATACTCCTGCTATAGATTTATCCTGCCTTTATTAGAAAGTTAAGGGGTTGAAGACAGACGGTATTGGCCGATACCCTAAGCACAACCACTGGTGCCGCCGCCAAGGAATAATTCATGTATTATAAGCACCTGACAGAACAAGAGGATTAAAGGTTGTAATGGTACTAGTAATGTGAATTAGTATGGGAACAAGATTCACCTCAGCAGGGCTGTAATAGAGTCATTACACAGGGTGAAAATCTATAAAGACTGCAGTAGTCTGCAGGCTAGCCAATAGATCCCTTCCAACTAGGACCTAAGTGTTGTTGCCTTTGTAGATAACCCTATAGCTCTAGTATATTAAAATTAAAAAATTAAGCAGTAAACTTGATAATGTTAAAATAGGAACTTTTAAAATTAGTAGAAAATTTGAACCAAATATTTATAAACCACTACTTTGAGTGTAGCCATGCGGATCCAGAGGGCAAAGACTACCTTCATGCTCATTCTGCCTGATCCCTCAGGTCACGACGAGACTAAATCGAGATTATCTGCTAAGAGCGACCCAAGTCACCGTACATTGGTAGAGCCTAGTATCACCCCAGGCTTCAACCAAAAGCGTAAACCCGTTTAAATCCACATTCTGCGCCTGGACCCTCAATCGAAGGTTGGCGTTTTTATCTACATCCGCCATCGACATGCTCGCCACCACAGATGGAGTCCGTTGAAACCTCTTCGAAAAGTTGATCCGATACTCTCGTCTTGGACCCGGCAAATACGGGGTTGTGTAAGACCCAGCATCCATGGCTGAGAGACCATCCGATCGTGCTGCATTCCTCATTTGACCCTCCAGACTACTGACCCTCCCCATTAAATTGTTGTCTGGGACAAGGAGCAAGACCCGCCGAAGCTGATCCTCTAAGTCTTGAACGCGGCGCGCTAAGCCATTATCAGGGGCTGGGGTTGAGAATTGTTGAACTCGATCCTCCAGTTCTTGGACCCGACGAGCCAATCCAGCACCAGGGACTTGGGTCAAAAGTTGCTGTAATTGCTTCTCTAACGTTTCAACTCGACCTATCAAATCGCGATTGGGTGGCGGGGGTTGCGGGATAGAGTTGTTGTTAGGAGAACTAGAGTCGCCGTCGTCGTCGTCGTCATCGTCGTCGTCGCTATCATGACGGGCACTGGGGCAATTGCCGGCTACATTTGTGCTGGCAGCCATTGAGACTGGAGCGTTTACTGTGAGCAGACTCCCAGAAATTGGGGGTCTCGTACTTCCCCAGCCTCTCGATGTATTAGTGTCGGCGGAAGGGATCGGTGGCCTGACGTGGGCTGAAACCGACATAGCTGTTGGTAGCGTTTTGCACTATTGGAACCAAGGCATATGTCAGTACTGATATGATAGAAAAATGTCAGTAATTGCTTACGAGCTTTGATTTCTAGGCGTTTAGACTATGTCTTAATTTACTTTGCGAGATAAAACCTGTTTAAAGCGTGCACGGTCTGTTGCGCGCACTGGGTACAGGTCATTTATCATCCTAGGGTATACCTATCCCACTGGGCTTCTGTAGTAATTTTCTGCCCAAGTCGTTCTCAATTCAGATTACTCCGTAGTAAAGATGCCAACACCGCTTAATTCCCAACCCTCCCCAAGGCCACATTCTCCAATTTGCCTGATACAAAGCAAATGAGGAGTTTAGGAGACCTCTACGCTGCCGACACGAATCCTCTTGACCCCTCCAACGATATGTGTCAATGTATCATTAGGCTGTAAGGTCGCCCCAATGGTTATTTCATCAAGGTAAAAGAACCCTTCCCTCATTTTTAGGCACCAATCTCTGACTCTACATAATGTGTAATGTTTGGTTGTTTCTAAAAGGCCGACAGAAAAGCAAAGAACATTCCAAGTCGTCCAGAGCTTATTAGACCATGCATTATGCGTGAGTGACCTATGAACCACTAACTGAAACGCAAATGTGGTCATTTCCCACCTTGAATTCGAGTTAAACCCTCAATTATTGATAGAATCTAATCTGTGGTATCATTATAAGTCTTTCATGTTTGTTTTTTCTTCCGTCAAATCAATGTTTTCTTTTCTCGGCTGCCTGGGTGAATGACCAAAAGGCCGCCCGAGCGTGATGATGTGGACCCACTCAACTAGCTTGTTTAGAGGTGTGGATGAGAGACCTGTGGGTTAATACATTCTCCTTGGTTGGTTAGTCCAATATTCCACCCAACATATATCTCATTAAGCGGCATGAAGATGGGGTAGACAGGTCATGCGCGACCATCAAACATCGATTTCTGCATTCCGACCACACTCTTGCGTCCTGTGGCCCGGACTCTCTGGAATGGGATAGATTCGTCAGTAGGGTCTCCCAGCAGCCTCCATGCATAAGTACCGGGCATAATGGCAGCCTTTTCATCTAATAGAAACAATGTTCTGGTCTTGGCGGGTTTCTAGCATAGTCCCAAGTCACCATAGTATATGGGTGGGAACAGCTTTGGTTTGAGCATAATTTACGGCCCAACTTCCATCGCTATAGTATATGAGGTTTAATCGTACACTGATGCACTAATTTCTGTTTTAGGAAAGGAATTTCAGCAACCATGTATTGCTAATCTCCGAACTAATAGGACAGGCGATAATATCGCTCTTTAACATTCTTGGTAGGCTGTCTTTATTACGCACAGTCTTGACATCAACCTCCCACAATGAGAAGAATGAGCCGGCTCCAAGCCCAGGCTGACTATGACTGGCTAGCACTGGACGACTATGAGGTAAAAGGTTACTTTAATCATCGCCGTACATAATGAATTCTAGCTTGAACAGTCATCTCGGAGTCGCCGTGATGCCCCTCCTTCAAACCGGAGTTGTCAGGGCTACATTTAGACGAATATAAAGACCCGCAGAAATGGCCTCACATCGATCCACATTATGTCTGTGTCTAGTTTGAGACAGACAACTCATCACCTACCTGTACTTGAATCAACACCCGCCTAGGTTTAGATAAACAGTCTAAGAGCAAAAGAAAAAAAAATGTCAAATCTTACTATGATTACCCCCGAGGTAATTCCATACTCCACTACGGATATACAGAGCGTCATCAAAATTTTCAGGGAAAAGAAAATTCCCGTATACGAACGTGGGGAAGATGACTATGAGCGTTACATTGCAACTGCCAACAATCTCTATCGGTTTTCCACCCCGCCATGTGTGGTTCAGCCCAAGTGCGCCTGTGATGTGCGAGAAGTCATTCGGGCTGCAAGGCCCAGGAAGATCCCAATCACAATCAAAAATGGGGGTCACTCCTATTCAGGCGCATCTACGACGAACATCGGGATCTTGATGGAACTTGGGCTGATGAACGAAGTGACCCTCAACATAGACTCTAGGAGCGCTACGGTCAAGGGTGGAGCGCTTTGGTTTCATGTGTACAAGGAACTGGTCAGCAAGCATCTCGACGGCTGGGTTATCAATGGAGGGCGCTGTCCCACCGTTGGTGTAAGCGGTTTCTTGCTGGCGGGTGGCCTCTCCCCGTTTACGAGGAGCTTCGGTATGGGTTGTGACACGGTCACACAGTTCACGATTGTGACAGCGGAGGGGAATGAGGTGACAGTATCAGAGAGGGACGATCCCAACTCAAAGGAGGGAAGGCTTTTCTGGGGTCTTCGTGGCGCTGGAACTGGAAATTTCGGCGTCATCGTTGAGATGAAGTTGGCCTTGCAAGAGCTGAAGACGCCATTTGTCGTCGCAGGACGATATACCTGGTTTCCAGGAGCCGATGACGCGGACATGTTCCTCCCCACAATGAATAGTTTTTATACTTGGAACTGGCCGAGGGAGATAACCATTGACAGCACCTGGATCTGCAATCTCTCCAACAACCGAACTGACCCATCGGTTCGGTTTACAGTCTCCTACAATGGGTCTCGACAACCGTTCAACGACGTCATTGATGGCTGGAATCCGCAGGGCGCTACGCCTCAGCAGATCCGGCTGAAGGAGCAACTCAAACAGCGATCATTACAGGAGCCGTCGTCACGCTATCTACACGAGTCGCTCGCGGCGCAGTGGATTGAGGAGACTAAAAAGGCTTTCCCAACCAACAGAGCCTACCGCATTTATACTTCCTTTGTGTTTGAAAACACTCGAGATAAAATTGAGCAAGTCACTCGCATCGTGAGAGACTGGATGCAGGAATTCAAGCGCCGATTTGACGGCGAGACCGGTCAAATGGATGTCGTTTGGATTCACGCTGGAGGAGCAGCAAATGACCGGAAACGGGAAGATATGGCTTTCCGCTGGCGTAGGTCCACTTTCTTCACATACATCATGCTTGAGTGGAATGAAAAGTGGCTGGAGCAGCCCATGCGAAAGTTCCTGGGCGAGTTCAAGCCTAACCTAAGTCCACACGGTATGGTCAGATGGGCCACCATCATGAATTTCCCCGATGACACACTCCACCCAGATGCCCACGAACAGGCATATTACGGGAGAAATCGCAACCGGCTACGCGAGATCAAGGAGATGTGGGACCCAACCAATTATTTCAAGTGGTCTCAAGGTATTCGGCTTCCAGCCGAGGCAAAGCGAAGAGGCGGAACCGATCAGGATAATAGTAGTCTCAAGCAAGAGCAGGTTCTAATCGCGGAGGAGACATTTACCGATGTCTTGGCCCTACAGCAATGGATGTCCTTCAGTCCTCCTACCCCAGGTGATCTTCATACTAGTGAGGGTTTGCCGGCCTTGGTTTACTGAGCAATATGGATTTTCTGTCCTTTATTTTCTACCCCAGAAGGGTATTCTGCAATAGCTTGCTTGTTTTTCATCTCAATCCATTCTTTGCCCTTTGGACTTGAAAGAACTTAATCTTTTATCTTGTGGTAATTTTCTAGGAATACAAGCGTGTGTTGATGTGAAAAGGAAAAGGCTCTATAAGGTAATAATATATCTCTACGCATGTAGCTATATCGGAGGAGGATGATGGTGGTGAATTGCTATCCTGACTTTTTCTACACCTAGTGGCTCTCTCTACTACAACCTAAGCAAGGTCATGTTGTATATTATGTAATTACTCGGGCAGCTCAACTGTGACTCTATTCGCTGTGTGTTGTGCGTGTGTCCCGCCTGACTGATCGAGATGGGTAGCTAGAATATATGAAATTTCAGTGCAGATTAACTATTTATCCAGCCAAATATTCAACACACCCCCTCAGGTGTAGGCACCGCCTCATCACCTGGATATCTTTATATCTCTTTCTTACTAGTCATCTAAATACATCTTATTTATAATATTTAGAAATTTCTTAATTTATTGTCTCTTATTAGTCTATTTAGGTATCTTTTTTATTCTAGTTACTTAATAAATAGCTTAAATTTCTACTATAGAAGTACTTTAGTAAGTCTATCTACGAATATACTATTTATAAGATTGTGATCGCCCGAGGCTGGATAAGCGCCAGGATGGGCTAATAGCTGCGAGAGCCTTCTGCCCGGCTGTACCAAAAAAAAGGAGGAAAAAGACGAGAGTAAAAAGAAAGCAAGAAAAATCCTACTGCCTGCCTGTCTGATTTCTTTTTTTTTTTTTTTTTTTTTTTTCGTGAGGGAGGGGAACTAACTGATTAATTAATGTGAAGAAGAATGAGTGGCTTTAACTGGCTGTACCCCGTACATGGTCACCAATTAGTGTACTGGGGAATAACTTAGAAGATATTAAGTAATTTACCAGTCTCCACCAAAGATGTCCAGCCTAGGCAATTTTACAAAAGAGTGGTCTGATATGCTGGATTTCGCTAGTCCTGAGAAGGAAACCAAGGTCGCTAAGCGAAACACGCGAAATTAATGGCAGGTTGGGACATGAAATTGCGGGGTGAGGAGATAGCAAGTTAATCACTCCAATCTAATGTAAATACAAAAATGCCAGGATGTCAACTGGGCTGACCAATACAACACCACCCCTGTCCATCATAGAAATATATGGAAAGCAGCAGTCTAAAATTGAGAACTCTACAGTAAGAAGAGCCTGTTCATAACATTACTAAACCAATTGTTATCAATAACACAATATCTAGTATTCCAGAGGGGAAAGCACATATGCAAAACCCGCTGTCTGGCTTATATCTTGTCATACAACCCCTGCAATCATATTGTAAGGGTTGCTGTTGGGGTCGGACTCATTGTTGATGACCAAGTCATTGGCACATAACTCTCTTCTGGCGCCCCGACCTCGGCGTTTAGATTCTCATAGAAGCTGGCAAACTCCTGCAGCTGCTCCTCCGTGTACGGAGGGAATGATGGCGTGGTCAGGCTCTTCCCCGCATCTCGTGTGTCTAGCCCTGCTAACTCCCGGGTAGGCGAGGGTCTCTGGTCTTCGCCTTCTTCATCGCTGTGTCGCTTCACCTTCAGACCGCCAATGCCTCCACCCTTACATGAGATCTTCGGTCCACCGGCTGATACGATCGCGCGCTCAACGCAGCCGGCCTTGATGAAGAAGTCTAGGTTGAAGACTGCGTAGGCGTACGTGCTTGCGGTGGCCTCGTGCCACTCCCAGCCTGTCAGGGCGCCGCATCCATCCTCCTCGTCGTGCAGCAATTGGCCGCCATCTGTCACCCAGCCACCATCGATGTTGTATATCTCAAATGTCCAGTACAAGATGGTATCCCAGAACATGCAGTCTGCATGAGGTGTCGGGGCGGGGGGTGCCGTTGTCGTTGTCGTCGTGGTTGTTGTCGTTGTCGTCGAGCTACCATGTCCGAATACAGTATTAAGACGAGACATTACCATAGCATCGACGGAAAGAACATCCGCAAACGGGATAAGTGCAGTTGGGATGGCTTCATCGATCATAGTGCCAACCCAGATTGTGTAGTCAGCAGGATCATCATCTTCATCCTCATCGTCGTCACCGTCGTCGTCATCGTTACCGTTGTTACCCCCACGACTGGAAGGGCCGAACGCGCCGGGAGGGCAATAAGGACAGTGAGGGTTACAGAATAAAAGGCCTGATCGGTTGTAACGCGTATTAACACTCGGGAGAACCAGACATAGAGGGAACAGAGAAATGGAAAAATACTGCAATACTCACAAAGAAGACCGCACAAGGGGCAGCCTGGCTCGGCTGTTGGGCTTGGCGGTTTGCCCGGTGTCCACGAAGGCTGTTGAGAATTGAGCACCGGGTCTGTGGACCCAGGCGGAGGCGTCGTTGTGGGATGTGGATTGGGCGTGACGGTTACGACAGTCGGAGGCAAGGTCTGCCCGCCGGTGATGGTGGTGCTGCCGCCCAGAGTTCGTGTCTCCTTGGAGGGGTAGTACGTGGAGGTGCCCCAGATAACTGGATCCTCCGAAATTGTCGTGGTCTGGGTAGCCCCGATGATGGAAGTGGTTCCACTCAACACGCTGAAAATAAGTACAAACGGTAAGTTCACGAGAACGTGCTGGTCGCAAAATGTTTCTAGGGGATTTGCGGAGACTTACGGGGTAACTGTGACGGTGAAAAGCGGTGGTTGAATCGAACGGGTTAAGGTGATGGGAACGGGGCCATTCGGTGTGGTGGTATCAAGAACAACGCCCCAGACAGCAATGGCGGTAGTAACCACTGTTGTTTATGAGTGAATTGCAACATCGAACGGGGAGGGGGAAGGAAAGAAAGACTCACCAGGGGGGATTGTCAGCACAGTTAACCACGACTCATAGACAAACCATGGATATGTTGAGGTTTCACCATCGGGGAGAGTGCTTGTGAGTGTGGTCACACTGGAGTACGAGATGGTCGTCGTCCATAGAGGGAACGTAATGGTGGTCGGGGTGGCCAGTGGTTTGGGAGGCCAAACAAGCAATGCACCGGGAGGCGCAGTCACCAAGGGTGCTACTGAGTTCCAGACATCAGGGTTGACATAGATAATCTTGTCGGATGAGTCCGAGTCGTCTCCACTCCCACCCCCGTGCTCGGACTGCAGGTCAACTGCCCAATCTGCGGTGCCGAGGAAGGTCAGTCCTGGGTAAAGGAGTTCGCGGACAGCCTTGTTGTCAGCGTCCATATACGCGACCCACTGTGTGCTGTTGAAAACGACAATATTGGAGTAGGAGTCCTCATCCCAGAGATCCTGGGCAGTGGGATTCTGCCGGCGAATCTGACCGATTTCATAGTCAGAGATATAGCCAGCAGTCCCGGTGCAAAGTCCCGGATATGCACCGGATTCAGGGCCAGTATAGGTACACTGCTCGGTCCAGCACCCCGGGGCGCTCATCTGGAATGAACGGCCGTAGCTGCTGACACCCACAACAATCATATTGGATGGCACACCCGCCTTGGTAATCATCGATAACGCGTTGACAGTCTCAGTGAGATTAATGTGGGATCGCAGGCAGTTACCTAGCCCCTGATCAAAAGAAACGCATCCTGGACTTGCCCATTTATTTGAATAGTCCCACTGCCCGTGCAGGTCATAAGTCATATACACCAAGTAGTCCACAACAAGGCTAAGGGCCTGAATAGGGAAGTATTGCAGATACCAGAATGAAGCTGGTGCTGTAACTGAGACGGTTTTACCAGCCGGCATTGAATTCTTAAGTTCATTCAGTAGCAGAAAGAAACCGACTGAATCAAGGTCGCTGCCCGCTGGGATGCCTGGAATGTCCGGCTCAGACGGGTACTCCCAGTCCCAGTCAACACCGTCAAGGTTGTACTCATCAAGGAAGGCAATCATGTTGGTAATAAGTGTCTGCCGATTGGCCTGGGTGGCCACAGCATTACGGAAAATATGATATGTGCTTGGGTCTGTAGAAAAAGTCCAGCCGCCAACAGAAACGATTTTTTTAATACCAGCCATACCCCTAAAGAGCGGCAGCTGATCCGCAACATCATCAATGTTAATGGAAAAGTCCGCGTTTAGAGTGATAAAGGAGTAATGGATGTGTGTGTAGATAGACGTGTCAATACTGTTAACTGGCATGCGGAGACAAGGGCGCTGCCAGTTAAAGGCCTCGAAGTAAGCAATGTTGTAAGTTTCCGCTGGGTAAGGGGATGTGAGGATATCAGTCCCACAGTTCGAGATGCATCCATTCTGGCCAGGGGCGGCCGTCCCTGGAGCCCCCGTTGACGACTCAGAAGGTGTGCAGAATTCTGCTGTGGTCCCGCATTGGCCCCATATATTACAGCACGCATTCAACGGGCATTGGTTTAAAGTGCTCAGGTCTGTGCCGGGGGGTGCCGCTGCCGTATTCACAACCTGCGGGCCGCAGACAGCATTTGCGATGGTAGCTGGCATTGGTGGGTAGCCGCTGCTTAGGCATATATTATAGTCGGCAAATAGTGTCTGGCAACCATTCCATCCCCAAGTGTTGGCATTAAAGCTCTCGATGTCTTCATTGGTGAGGTCGTGGGCTGCCGCAATTGATGAGCAGGAGTCGCCCGTTTTCACCAGATACGAATAGCAATAGCCGTCTGCACTAGGCTGTGGTGAGAAGTCTGGAAGAGTGCCAGCGCTGCAGCAGACATGCTGGCCCGGGCTGAGGGTCGAGCATAGACTGGAATCAGGATTGTACTCGGTGAATTGGGCTGGCGTGATGCCACATTCAGTTGCAAGTGAAGCGCACGAATCTCCTGACTCCACCTGAATGGTGGTGCAGGCTGCGTCACGGGTTGCCGTAGCACCTTTGGATGCATTGCTGGTGTCGGTTGTGTTGTATACAGAGGGAGCGAGATACGTCACAGTGTTCCAGGCCGGGGCAGTAGTCCCGGACGTACAGGTGCCGTTCTTTGAAACCAGCAGTCCTTGCTGGATTTTACCAAAGTCGCCCTTAGTGCTAGTGAGAACCCTCAATGAGTACCGGGCTGAAGCATCGCCACAGATCTCAACGGACAAGCTCTCGGCAACGCTGGCCTCTTCTTGGATATGTGAGCTGAGCTTCGAAAGAACCACACTGAGCACGCCCTGACCGGCAAGACCGGAGCCTGCGTATACACCAACGGCAATATCACCGAAATAGGCATATTTGATTGTCTCATTACAGCTGGGCTCATACAATGCCGCGAATGATTGCAGCTGCGCAAGTGCAGTCAAAAGGCCAGCCACATGTGCTGAAGAGGAAGGGCCAGAGGAGAGTAGTTGTACAGATGCCGTCGTTTCGACTTGGTCCGTCTCGACAGGGGCACAGGTGGCCCTCGCCGCAGAAGTTGAATCGGAACCTGAAAGATCCGGATAATCTGCGGTACAGGCCGAAACGGCGATATGCGGCTTGCGCTTGTCAACCCGGTTAAACAGGGCAAAGTCTAGGAGGACGGGCTTGTTGCACGCTCGATCCAAACGACCGATGCTCCCATATACGAACCAGGCACTGGTGTCGATACCGGCGCTGCTGCATCGCACAGGGCAGCGGTCTCGGCCCTGGTGGTGCAGCCGCGAGGTGTAGTTCCCGGCTAGGACGGCCCTTCGTGCGCTTGCCACGTCTGTAGGCATTCCAGGAAGTACTCCAGAGGCAGTACTAATAGAAATGGAGGCCATCAGGGAAATGGCTGCATCGCTAGCCCTTCCCTCCACTGCTTGAACTCCTTGGGCAGCCCAAGCGACCGCCAGGACAGCGGCAATCGCCAGCGATGGTAGTTTCATGATGATACAACAGATCAGAGGCGGCATGGAGAAAGCAGCCGCAAAGAATATTTTTGTGGGGGGGAGGGGGGAGAGTAGAAACTGTCGGCTCCAATCTCGGGGTAGAAGATTTATGAAGGGCGTGTGGATTATGTTCCCATTTGGCCAAGCGATCATCCCTCCCCAAGTTCATTCTACCCCCTCTTCTCCTAGATTAAAGACTGGCGATACCGGCCTCCTTCAGATGCTAGATACGTTAGCTTGCATTGCAGTGGAGGGCATGTTTGAAGCCGGGGCCCGTAGTTGCATTCCTCCTCCTGCTTGACTCACCCAGGAAGAAGGTGAGGATCCTTTCGATTTTGGTGCCAACATGGACAATATGATGATATGGGCTGCAGGATTTGAGTCATGTGTCACAACCTAGAACTGTTCTGGTAATTAAGGATTTATTACGATGATTGTAAACTAAAATTAATTTATCATTCAGCATCTGGCTAAGCGCCCTTACATCCTGCCATTTATTAGCTCACTACTAGCTCGATGCATTAATTTTGACTCTCTTACACTACCCCACCCCCCAGCTTGTCTCAGGGACTTTCGAGACCGCAACAAACAAGCCAAGCCCGTATAGTCTTAAGCTCCAGGGCGGGGCAACAGCCAAGAAATCTCGACTCTTCACTGCCATCCTCTGGTGTATTGGCAGCCCATGGTGGGGCAAATTCCTTTTATAGCCATAGGCCTGAAGGATCTCCAATAACTGCGTGAAGCAGCAGTGATCAAAATCAAAATTATCTAACATAACGATAACGGGCCGGTCTATTGTTCACCAGGCCATTGTATCCTTGTATTCTAGCCCTCAATGGGAACAAATTGTGAGAGGTGGTTAGTTATGACCTATTATTTGTCAATGAACAACACTTCAAAGCCAAACCGGGGATCATGCTATTAAGAAGTGCAGGTAACATACACCACTAGTTAGCTGCCTTAAATTATGTGCGAGTCAGAAATTCTGGCACGCGGACTGCTAGGCCACCAACACTGTCATTAACACCCCAATCCCATCTAGATCAGCAACCCCGTGATGGCTGATCTAGACACCGTAACATTCGGCGTTTGGTGGGCCGACATCATGTAATTCCTAGGACCATTTAAAAGGATCCAGTGGATCTTTGTTCCAATCGTTACCGGGCCGTGGTCAATACAGGAGATGGGGATGAAGAGTTTTCGATCCCCCAAATACCGCTATTCAACTAGTAGAACAAAAGGATCTCTCTCGATTTTACCAAAAGTACCAGCATCGACTAGAACGACAGGATACGGCAGAAGGAGACCAAGAGCTACTAGCAGTATGCGGCATGTATTAGGAATTTTGGACTAGAGAACGAACTGGAACAATACTGGATTCATCGAGGGTGTCTTGGGTCAATTTCATATCTACAACCTTGATTGGAGGGAAGATATGAGAAAGGATGGCTGGACTAGACTACCCTAGCACGCCGAGTTCATAGAACCTCCTAGAACAGCGAGTTGTATGCAGTTTCCACAGCTGTGTCGGCAGGTTGGCAGCCCATACACGGGCGGAAATGATGCCATCGATACTGGGTCCTACGGGTGTACCTTAACTCCTCGTGATAATGAATCAACTTGAATTTGTCATCGTCCATTGAATACCAGGCAAAAAGGCACGGCAGCTCCCATTTTTCACAAACGTTCCACTTAGCAAAAATGGTAATTTCCCCTGATTTTGATATAACGATACCTCTCGAATGCTTTGCTACAGTCATTAACCCCGTATATATGGCACACGTGAACATAAATTCCCGCGCCATATTTTCATCTATGTTCCTAAAACTCGTCGAAGGGGTCAGATGCCCGCAAAGGAAGTACAGTCTTGTAAAAGCAGGGTTCCGTTCCCCCAGGCGCATTTAATAAGATATAAGCCGCCAGCGCGAAAAAGGTGTAGGTTTCTGGGTTGTGTGTGTTTGCTACCTTTTTAGCAGGATCAGAAGCACTTTCTAAGATAGCATCTACCCTATCTAAGAATACCAATTCAACAGTTAGTAAGAATGGTTGACGAACACTAGGGGTAGTGGAAAGGAAAGGATATATACAATCTTGATCAGGTGTGTTATCATCATCGGTCAGATGGTAGAGCTCGTGATACAAAGTAGCACTAACGGGCATGAGATAGTCAAGGCGGTCAGTTTGCTCCTCGCCTTTAGGGGTGGGATAATTGGCAATAATCATAGCGAGCGATTCATATGAATGTGACCCAGTCGGAGAAAAGGCTGGGGGACAAAACAAAATGTGTCTGTTGGTGAGACCGAAATCATATTGGGATGAACTTGGTATCCACATCTTTGCCGGCCGGCTGGTTTTGGCAACGCGGATTCTGCCATCGCTAGCGCTTGGGGAGCAAAGGTCATCTTTGCCTGTCCCATCAATGTCGTACCCATTAAATGCGCTGAACCAAAAGGGTCTAGCACTTGGGTTATTGGCCATTTCCCTGAATGCCTCTCCCAATCTCAGATACTTCGGCTCCTCGGTGACCGGGTCTACTTCTAGTATGATGTTGTTCCCCTGGTGGTCCCTAGCGATAGAGCCCTCCCATGACTGGAGTACGCCCGCCGCCCCCGAGCAGAATAGCCGAGGGTTTTCCCCTGGAACCTGGGGATCTCTCAAGCCCCGTCCGGCGAGAAATTGTGTAACGCGTCCAATGTGGTCTATGTATTGATTTGGCAACTTAGGTCAACCGTGACAACTACACATAGCGCAGGTGGTGTAAGAGTAGAATAAATACCTCCAATATTCTTCCACAGTGCCTCGTTGAAATCGTCGTCCAAGTCCAAGACTATGTCATTGTCATCGTACTCAATGCCAAACCAGGCCATCCAAAGCAAAGCTGCCAGAAGATCCCCTTCAGCCCTTGCATACATCGTCTGGATAGCGTCATGAAGTGCATATACCTCTTCTAGCCACCCGTCGATGATTGTCTGTTGGGAACTGCAGCCACCCGGACCACTATCTATCAGGAAGAGTTCTGAGGTTGTCATCGGATCGGTTGCAGTACCATCACCGCCCCCCGCGCGAACCCTGGGAAAGAGGCTTTGCGTAAGGTTACGCATTCCGGCAGTGTAGAGTGCATCATTCCCCAATAGAGAGGCGTTAGCGAAGAGGACAAGAGAGAGAGATGGCAACAGCCCTGCGAGAGACCGGCGCATATTGGACTGCAAAACAACAAGTGGCTAGACACAGGGCAGAATGAGAAATCGAATAGGTTAAAGGATGTTGAATGGAAATTCAGAAGCGTGGGTGGTGTTGGATTATCTCCTCTTAACAAAATCCTCTAATGACGATGCCAGGATTATTTGATGGTTAACACTAGATCCTTCCCACCTTGGAGTGTATCTTGTGCATCCTCTTACTAGCGGCATCCAATATAGTCTCGGCGCATTCACTCTGCGCCAAGAGGAAATAATATACCCGCTTTTTCTCACATACCACCTTTAACACCACCAGCCAGTCAAGAAGTAGAAAGGAGGTAAGGTCCATACAGTCACAAAATCAGCTGCAAGGTGGCTATTGTCTCAATATCAAAGTATGTCAAGACTCCAATTGAATATAGAACATTTTTGGCCAAGTCTATTTAATCTTATTCTGCGCCCCACATGTAAGATAAAGCAACCTAGTAAATATATTACGATTCAGACGCAATACCATTAGGCAAGGGGGCCAAATTACTAGTACATGAAAAACTGCAAGCCAGCGGGTTCTGCTGCAGAGCTTGGGTGATATCACAAACTGGGGCGCTCATCTCAGGATCAGATTAAATTAGCCAATAAGCGAGTTGCAATGGCTGCGACGGGTTTCCTAGTCTGCTGTGGTGGAGCCAAGCGTGCCAGGATGCTGCCAGGTACATGAAGAGACACTTCGTATTTAGCTTAGCGCTTACCCTTAGATTTCATGTTGCAATTTGACAGATTAAAATCCACTCTTGTTTTATCCAATCGCCTTAAAAAGTCAATTTTAATATGCGTATTGTTCTAGACTGTAACTAATGGCATGCGTTCTGAGTCTGTATTTCCCGAAGTTGATGGATTTAGATAACAGCTATCACGCAAAGTGTTAAATGGAGATGAAATTCCGGCGAGCGGGGAAACCTTGGAAGCCCTTATCAGATGACTACCTCTTAAGGGCTAGAGCCAGCTACCATCCGGCTTGATTGCCAGCCGAGCAAATGCCCCTGTCCGGAAAACAAGGCTAGTTTGGTTATACACACACTTATTTGGCAACGCTCAAGGATGCAATACAGTGATGTGGAATGCATCATACCATTCAGGCTGAAGGATCGTACCGATGTAATGCGCTTTGGGGGGTATTCAAACAGGAAACCATAACCAGAGTCAGGATTGCCCTAGGTGTACGTCTAAAGGATTTAGTAGACAAATTTATCAAATGGTTGCGGTGTACAAACGGAAAAAGCCGGTCTGGCGTTGACGCCAGTCATGTTGGGTGGCAACCCAGAATGCAGATGCTGGGACTATTATTCTGACTTCCTGGCTCTTCTTCAGTCCATCCATGCCCGAAAAATTACCCCCTATCCGCATTGCTCCTCGAAACCATGAAGCTCGTCCGCGTTCTTACGTCTGTGCTGGCTCTTTCCCTAGCGGATGCCTATTTGGTGTCCCCTCCAGGAACGCCTGCGCCAGGAGCAACTTCAGCCTGTAGCGCGTGGGTACAGAGCTCCTATGGTCTGACTTGCGAGATAATCCAGCGCTTCTATGGCATGTCTCTGGCCGAGTTTAAACAATGGGTGAGCAGCTCCGTCGTCGTATAAGCACACCAGGACCTCCTACGTTTGTCTGCTAACTTGACCAGAACCCTAGTATCACTTTGCTGGGTACAGGTTGCAATTTGATCCAAGGTCTCTACTATTGTGTGCAGGTCAATTTTGTCACACAAACTGCAACATGGACGGCCCCGACTTCGACCACCACCACGACTAGTACTACAACTACTACAACTACTACAACTACTACAACTACTACAACTACTACAACTACTACCACCACTACTACTTCTACCACAACGCCTACCACTACCACTACAACTGCTGGAAACGGCATTTCAACTCCCATACCAGTCCAGGCCGGTATGGTAAGCAATTGCGATACATTTTATCTTGTTGTTAGTGGCGATGGCTGTTATGATATCGCTGATGATTACGGAATCACCATCGATAGCTTTTATGCCTGGAATCCTGCCGTGGGGGGCACCTGTGGCACACTTTGGCCTGATTACTACGTTTGTGTGGGTACCACAGATGCATGTGTTGGCGGTACTGGCCCCGGCAACTATCTCGGCCTTTGTGATTTCTGCTGCCACTATGACTACTGTCCACCTGGGCCTTGCACTTGTACCTCTTACGGTGCAGCTGTGCCTACGCCACCCACAACTGGAGTGAACGGCGTGCCATTGCCAGATGAGGATGCTTCATACCTGGGCCTGTGCAGTTTTGCATGCAACCACAACTACTGCCCCTCAACTGCATGTATGGTGGTGTGAATTTTCCCTAGACCACATGAATTACCAACCCCAGGCAACAATCCAAATCTTTTTATAGTAAATATTCCGTGAAGGCCGTTTTAGCATTGACAAGGCACAGTAGCAAAGGTAAATCTTGAAGCCGTTTGCATGCTACTGGATATCTTTGATAATCTAAAGATAAAGTTATCACCTTTCGGATAACCCAGTGTATTGGTGGACCCAAATCAATAGTTAGTCAATATTAAGGAAAGAACAAACACCATAATAGTCAGAATCGACAGTCAGAATAAATAGTTAGAATTAATATTGGGAGGTGCTACGGCCACACCGGCCTTGCTCCTGCCACACCGATCTTGCTTTTGCCACACCCTTTTGTACATGTTTGCTCATTATTTGAGCCCCAGGCTTCAAACATCTCACTAAGGAGGTCATATAACCCACAACCAGGTGCCTTGTGTGCGACCTCACTTATAATAGATACTGTCGATTCTAACTGTCAATTCTGGCTGTCAATGTTAATTCTACTGTCGATATCAATTCCACTATCAATCCTAGCTGTTGATTCTAACTGTCAATTCTACCTGTTGATTTTAGCTGTTGATTTTAGCTGTTGATTCTAGCTGTTATTATATTTATTATTGCCATTATATTAACGCGGTCTACCTCAAATTCTCCTCTTTGACTGGCGTGAATGTCGGGCTTATATTAGTTAAAAATAGGTTTGTAGAATTCCCAACCAACATGAACAAATTAACCCAAGAAACACGCACCAATGAAATGAAAAGGCTAAATGTGATGTAGAGAAAATCAAGATATGGCCCACTGCAGGTCAAAATATTACAGTAGAATATGGTTTGTGGAACAAGATATTAATGTTAGTGAAACTATTGTTTTAATCCTATTATTAAGTTCCGGGCCATATAATCATTTTATAGTCAAAAAATTTACCAATATAGAGTAATATAGTAATCTAGTAATATCTGGCAGGCATGCATATAAGGCTTCTTATTGTGTGGCACCAGGATGTGTTCTGCGACAAAATTCTTAAAGTAGATATATTGGATTTATAGGTGTGTAAACTCGCCTGCATGTAAGAAATCTGGTAAAGCTAATCTTGTGTATCAGCTGCGGAAGCATTTGTCAACCTTAATGAGACTTTAATAACCATTTCAAATAATTACTATAGTCCTTCATATAATAATGAGGCCATTTTAAATAATATAAAGCAAATCTATGAATAAAAGAATTCACTATATTTAAAAGGTGTTCAGTTCTAGAACAGGTGGTATAGATTCTCTAAATATTATTTAGATATTGATATACTATTTTCTCCAGTATTTGATATATAGAGTATTCTTTAACTGTAGAAATAAGTATAATATTAATATTCTATTTATTGCTGATAACAGATTTTTTATAGAAGGAAATTATATTATTTAGCTGAGGTATAAAAGCTGCTAAATCTGGAATAATAATAATATAGTCAGCTATCTTAAAGTAGCCTTTTAAAAAATTTATAAAAGTATAGGCCTTACTGATTCCACTCTTTTCCTATAGAAATGTTAGGAATAGATAATAATTAGAATCTATCTTAAGATTTCTCTATTATTTAACTTCAAGGATATTTATACTAATATAGTCTAGTAAGAACTTTAGAATTATATCTCTAATAAATAGTTTATATTATTTATAGAGATTATATATGTTATGACCACACTAGAGGTCATCTCCTGTAAACCCTAGCCAATCAGTCTACCAATCAAATAAGAAGGCAGATATAGGAAATGGATACCTTAGGTAACAGCTTACAAGATAGAGTTACATGATAGAATAGCCAGCTAAAAAATAAATAATAGAGCTATTTATAAATAACTTAACTACTTAATAAATAGTCAGGCTATTTAAGCTACTCAAGCTATTCAAAGATTTAGAGAATATATAAGGATGCTTATTACTATATATAAATAGATTTTAATTACTTATACTTAATTTATAGTTATAATTTAATTACTATATTAATATTAGAAGCTACTTTACTAGATTAACTTATTTATACTATAACTAATAGTAAAAGTATACATACTTCTACTGGCCCTTTAGAAATTAAGAGTTATCTAAAGTATAGAATACTATAGTAAAGCTAAATAATAAAGCTCTAGGGAGCTTACCTTTAATTTAAATATTAAATTAATTATAGAACTCATTTAATTAAATTAGGGTTAGAAATCTTAAGATTTCTTAAAGAATTTTATAATATATTAAGCACCAGTTAGTATAAGTTAAGTTAGATTAAAATTAAGATACTAGTTAAATAATATTAAGTTTAGGGATAAGAGATATAAATAATTTAAAATAAAATAGCTCTATAAATATCTTAATAGTTAGCATCTAGTATATAAGAGCTTACTAATATTATTAAATAATTATAAATAAGAATTAATAAACTTAAAGCATCCAGTAATAGCTGGATTAAATAACTATAAAAAGAATTTATTAATATAAGAGATTAGATAGAAAAGAAGGGATTAAAATTATAGCTATTAAAATTATTTAATAGAACTTAAGAAAAACTATAATACTTTTTTATATAACTTAATATATATATTAATATTAATAGTAATAGATTTAAAATAAAAGTAGAAAAGATTATATTTATCTTCATATACTTAAAGGAATTAGCATATAAATAATTTAAACCCTTTATAAGGGACTATCTTGATAATAAAGAAATTAATAATATTAATAATAATATAATTATAATCTTTAAAAACTATAAGAAGTTTAAAAAGGAACTTAAAGATATATATAGAGATATTAATACCACTAAATAAGTAGAATAGAATCTATAATAATTATATAATAAAAATAATATTATAAAGTATATCTTAAAGTTCAGATAACTTACATTATAAATAGAGTAGGATTATAAAATACTAATAATATAATTTAAGATAGGAGTAGAGTTAAAAATATAGAATAGAATAATTATTCTTAACTAATTTAAAATATTTAAAGATCTTATTAGAATTTATAAATAAATTAGCAGTTAATTAAAAGACTTTAAGAAAAGAAAGTAATATATAAGAAATTAGTAATTTTAAAATAATAAATAATAGAATACTAAAAGAGAAAAAGACCCTTATAAATTTAAATTAATAGAACTTAATATAATACTTTCTAAGAAAGAAAGAGAATAGTACTATAATAATAAATTATATTATAATTATAGAAAATTAGGATATATACTTAGGAACTATTAATAAGAAAAGAATAATAAATTAGTAAAATACTAATTAAAGTTAAGTTAGAAGAAAATTAAAAAGTCTAAAAAGATCTAGACTATATTTATATAGATTTATACTATAAACTATAAAATAAGTAAAATATCTAATAAAGAATTAAAATATAAAGTTATTAATAGGGCAAACAACATTAAAGAATAAATTAATAGAATAATTAGATAGATTATTACTAAAAGCAGCAGTAAAAATAATAAAAATTTAGAAATTATAGAATTAAAGAGAGAATTAATACTTATAGTAATAGTTAATAAGAGTAATTAAAACTTATTTATAGATATAATATATAAATATTAATAGAGGATTAAAATATAGTCAATTTTAATTAAAGAAGACTTATATAATAAATTTCTAGAAATTACTATAAATAAAGATTTAGGCAATAAAGATTTTTAGTTAATAAAGAAATCTAATAATAGAATATTAGAAGAAGATATTAATAATTAAATATAATAAATATTTAAATAGCTTAGAAATAACCCCTTATAATATATTAAAAAACTACAAGAGATGCTAGGGCAATACTTATATTAATTTATAAATTATTAAATAGAAGATAAGTATTAGTTAGACTACTTAAAGAAGTATAAAAGTCACCCAAGATATTATTAAATCTATTAATAAGATAATATAGATTATCATCAATTTATTAAAGAAGCATTTAAAAAATAATAGTAAGGAAGAAGTTATAATATATATAATAAAGCATGATATAAATATATATATTATAATAAATATAAATATTATTATATATTACTATAAATAGTTTATTACTTAACAGGATACAAGAAATATTAAAATATATATAAAATTATAGAATAAAGGGTAATTATACTATAAGTAATTAAAATAAGTTAAATATATTTATATAGAAGAAATAATTATATATATATAGGATTTATAACTCACCTAAAATATAGAGAAATATATTAAAGTTTTTATTATAAAGATAGATATTTAATATATTATAGTAGTAAAATAAATACAGGACAATTTCTATACTATCTATAAAATAAATTATTAAAATAGAAAGTTATAGAAAAAGAATTATTTAATATTTAGAATTATAAATATCTAAAAAATATATTAAAATAGAACTTAGCTATAATAGGATATAATCAGTATTTAAAAAAATAGATTAGAATTAATAGATATAAGATTAGTATAATAATTAATTTAAATATTATAGGGAACTTTATTAGCCTATAATATATTAAAAATTATAATCTCTAATTAAAGAAAAAGAAGAAATCAGTACTAATTATAATAGTAGATAGAAAATTAATCCTTAAAGAAGGAATAATATATAAAATATATCTTATTATAATTAAAATTAAAGGATAATTTAAATAATTAATCCTTAATATTCTATTAATTAGATACAACATTATACTCAGCATGCTATAATTATAAACTAGAAATCTAATTATTAATTAATATATAGATAATATCTAATTAGGGGATAAAGAGATAAGCTATAAAAAGTAAGAAAATCTAGTAGAAGTTATATTAGTAGTTATTAAATAATTATTAGAATATATATAAATTATTAAATAAAAAGAATAAAAGGAGATCAGTATAATAATATTTAATATAGAAATTAGATAACTAGTAAAAGATAAAGAATATAAGATAGTAATAATTAATAAAAATATTATAGTTATACTACCAGTGCACTATAAAAGATTTAGAGGAATCTTTAAAAAATTAAAATAATTAGAATTATCTAAAAGAGAAGTATATAATTACATTATACTACTTAAGAAAGATATAGAATCAATTATAAAGATATTATATTTTATATTAAAAAAGAAATTAGAAATTCTTAAAAAATATATTAATAAATAACTTATTAAAGAAAATATTAGACTCTTAAAGTCACTAGCAGGATATAAAATACTATTTATAGTAAAAAAGAATAGAATATTTAAATTATATATAGATTATTAATTACTTAATAATATTATTATTAAGAATTAATACTCATTACTACTTATATAAAAAATACAGGATGTAATCAGGAGAGTAAGAATCTTTATTAAATTAAATATTTTAAAAGTATACTATCAGATATATATTATTAAAAGGGAAGAATAGAAGATAGTATTTAGAATTAAGTTTAAATACTATAAATATTTAATTATATTATTTAGACTCACCAATATATCTATATTATTTTAAAGATTTATTAATAAAGTACTAGAAGAGATATAAGGAGTCTATATACTAATATACTTAAATAATATACTTATCTTCTTAAAAATAGAAGTAATCTATATAGAATATATAAGAAAAGTACTATAAAAACTATAAATTATAAAATTATAATATAAACTATTAAAATGTGAATTCTATATTATAGAAATAAAATTTTTAGAATATTAGATCTTTATAGAAGGGATATATATTAAAAGAAATAAAATTTAAATAATTAGAGATTAGTCTATATTAATAAATTTATAAAAATTATAATAATATATTAGATTATTAAACTATTATTAATAATTTATAGAAGAATACTCTAAAGTAATAAAACCTCTCTTTAAACTTATATAAAAGAATGCTAAATTCATATAGATAAAGTAGTAAAAAAAAGTATTTAAAATAAATAAAAATATAATAATAATCATACTAATACTTATAATTCACAATATAGAGTTAGAAATAATACTTAAGATAGATATATTAGACTATACTATAGATATATAAATAATTTAAAAAGATAAGTAAGAAAAAATATAATTAATTATATTTTATTTATAGAAACTCACACTAGTAGAGTTAAATTATAATATTTATAATAAGAAACTACTTACTATAATTGCAGTATTTAAACACTAGAGAGTTTATCTTAAAGATGCTAAGTAAACAGTTATTATAAAATTAAATTATAAAAATCTTACTTATTTTATAATAACTAAAGAGTTAATAAGAAGATAAGTAAGATAAGTTAAGATACTAATATAGTATAATTATAAAATTATATATTATAAAGAAATTAAGAATAGGTATATAAATGCACTTAATAAGAGGCTAAATTATAAAAAAGAAAATTAAGTTAAGCTATAAATAGTAATTTTAAAATATATTAATAATAGAACTATTAGATATAATATAGAACTAATCTCTATTACTACTATTATTATTAAAGAAAATTAGAAGTTTTATAATTAATTTAAGATAGTATAGTAAAATAACTAGCTATTAAACTTTATAGATAGTATTTAAAAAATAATAAAGAAAAATAGTATTATACATATTAAAGGGTATATTATAATATTAATAACTATAAAATTAGAAGTTATTATAAGATATTATAATAATTTAATAAGAGGACACCCAGAAATTAATAAAATTATTAAATTAATTAAAAGATATTTCTATATTTTAAATATTAGATAAAAGGTCAAAGTATATATTAAGAAATATAAAGAATATAATAAAAATAAGGTAGTATAATACTTACTTTATAGAGAAATATAATTAGTAAAAGTATTTAAAAGACTATAGAAATAAATTATAATAGATTATATTATTAAATTATCTATATTAGAAGGAAAGAATTCTATATTAATTATAGTTAATAGACTTACCAAATATATATATATAATACTAGTTAAAGAAGCAGATAATATATATAGACTAATAATTATATTACTTAGAAATATATTTATAAATTATGGATTTCTAGTAAAAATTATAATAGATAGAGAAATATTATTTATATTAAAGCTATAGAGATTACTTATAAATTAAATTAAAATAAAATAAAAATACTTAATAATATATTATCTATAAACTAATAAATAAATAGAATATATTAATTAAATAATTAAGTAATATCTATAATATTATATTAACTATTAATAGAATAATTAGATAGAATTATTACCTACAGTATAATTAGTATATAATAATATAATAAGTTCAATAATTAAAGTATTACTATTCTTTATAAATTATAAATATAATATAAGAATGCTAGGAGACCTACTTAAAAAAAAATTAAAAATAAAAAATATAATATAGATGATAGTAAAGCTAAAAGAGATTTATAGAAATTTAGTAAAGAAAATTAAATTTATTAATTTATAAATAATAATCTATTTTAATAAGCATAGATTAGAGGGACTAGATTTAAAAAAGAGAGAAAAAATATACCTTTTATAATATTATATTTAAATAAAGAGATTAAGTAACAAACTTAATTATATTAAAATAAAATCTTTTAAAATTAAAGAAAAAATAGGATCAATTAATTACTATTTAAAATTATTTAAAGAAATAAAAGTATATCTAGTCTTTTATATTTTACTATTAAAATTAATATTAGATAATACTAAACTCTAGGAGTACTTTAAAATTAAATTAATAAAAAAAGAATATAAGATTAAAAAGATTCTATCTAGTAAGAAAGTTAATAGCAAGATCTATTATTTAATTAAATAGAAAGAATATAATACCTTAAAAAATATTTAGAAATCTATTAAGAATCTTAAGAATTATTAATAAATAATAAGAGAATTTTACTAATAAACTGCTCTAAGAAATTAGGAGAAAAATTATTAAGTAAATAATTTATAAAATTAGTAGGCTTGAGAGTTATAATTATATTTAGAAGATTATTAGATTATTTACTACTATCTTTCTTTATATAATCTAATATTATATTATTATAATTTAATATCTTTATACTATATTATTTCAGCATCTTTTATTATTTAAATAATTATATAATCTTAATAAAAAGGCAAGCTTATTCAGCTAATACTTTCTTAAGATTTTTACTTATTTTATCTTTAATATTTTCCAATTTCTTCTATTTATTTTTAGAATAAAATTATCTTTTATAAAAATAATTACATTTAGTATAAATAGCATACTTTTTATTATTTAAGACTATAATATAATTAACACTAAAAGATTTGCAATAAGTATAAGGGGATATGAAAAAACTAGAAGAATAAATTTAAAAAGTTTAAAGATAATAATTCTCTTTTATCTACTTATTTCTATCAGCAGTAAATCTCATCATTTTAAAATTATAATATTATTTATAAAAAATATAATCTATAGATATAATAAGAATAGTACTATAACTTATATATTTTTAAAAATAAAGATTTAAAAGAGGGAAAATAATATTATAATTATATTAGAGATTATCTTCTATAAATTCTAGCTAATTAATCTATTAATTAAATAAGAAAATAAATATAGAAAATAAATATCTTAAATAATAGTTTATAAAATAGAATTATATAATAGAATAGCTAGTTAAGAAATAAATAATAGAGCTATTTATAAATAGCTTAACTATTTAATAAATAGCTAGGCTATTCAAGCTACTTAAGCTATTTAGGAATTTAGAAAATATATAAGAATATTTATTATTATATATAAATAGATTTTAATTATTTATACTTAATTTATAATTACAATTTAATTACTATATTAATATTAAAAGCTACTTTACTAGATCAGCTTATCTATACTATAACTAATAGTAGAAGTATACATACTTCCACTAGCCCTCTAGAGATTAAGAGTTATCTAAAGTATAGGATACTACAGTAAAGTTAAGTAATAAAGCTCCAGGGAGCTTACTCTTAATCTAAATACTAAACTAGCTGCAGAACTTACTTGATCAAACCAGGGTTAGAAACCTTAGGGTTTCCCAAAGGGTTTCATAACAATACTTTAATAAATAAAATAGACTAGATACTACTAGATCTACTAATACTAATAATAGGTCTTTAACTAGAGGTAAATCTAGATTAAATAATTCTAGATATCTACCTTCTATAAGAAGGTATTAATTTAAATCTGATTAAATTTATTAAGCTAGCTATCTTTAATAATATAGTAGATATATTTAATCAGGTATTTAATACTACTTATAAAGAGTATTAAAAGTAGCTTATTATCTAGATCTAAAAGAGCTTTTAAGATAGCTATATCAGTTAGGTTCCAGTCCTATAAATACTTAGATTATTAAGTTATCTCCAGCTAAGAAGATATCTTAATAGAATCTTTTCTAATTATAATATACTATTACTATTTATCCTCTACTATCTAATTATATTCAAGCTCTAGTTAAATCTAGGATTAAATAAATTTAACTTCTATTATTTAAGCTACTTTTTATATTTAATTAGTCTATACTAGAAGTGTAACTAGAAAGTACTATTTACTATAATTAGTTAAATATAGTATCTAATAAGTAACTAATTATATAATAATAGAGATAGAAGGACTATTTTAAAATTATTAATTAGATTTTTTATAGGTTTCTAGATATTTCTTACTTAGATATTTTTAAAGGATTTCTATACTTCTTACTATATAAGAATAAAGAGGACAGCTAATATTATTATATACTAGTAGATTTAGAATAGGTGGGTCTATTAATAGTAGAAGAATACTAGATATTTCTAGAGAATTAATTTATAATTACTTTTTCATCTTAATTAATGCAGCCTTACAAAGTACTATAGTATAAATAAATAGATATAAACTATAGTGTGTATAAAGATAAAAAATTAAATATTATAAAGAAATAATATATTAATATTTAATACAGATCTAAATCTAATATTTAGAATAATAATTAAAGAGCTCCATGATGGGCCTTAATAAATTATAATATTAATTATAGGAAAGGGGTGAAAGAGTAATTAATCTATCTAAAAGAGATTAAGAAGTTTATCCTCTTTTAAAATTAATTTAGAATACATCACATTGTATGAGGTTAATAATTTAGAAGTGAGTATTAGAGGTGGTGATAATAGTAGAAGTAGACCTAGATTCATGCTAATTACAGTATAAAGGGTGTCAGGGCATACACTGCTCAGCTCTAGGAGCACATCCCTGCCAAGGTAACCAATGCACCAATCAGCAGCCGAGTAACTGGAGCAGACCTCCCGTCGAGTTGCCACTAGGGACTAGAAAAGATTCTAGATTAATTAGGCTCTATTAGACTGATATTATAAGAATATTAATAAAAATAATATAAAAATTCTAGAGATTAGTAATTATTATTAGACTAATAGAGATAAGTAAAGGCTAGGAGGTAGGAATAATAATAATAATTATAGAAATAAAAATAATAATAATAATTATAGAGATAGAAGTAATAATAGTAATAAAAATAATAATAATATTTATAAAAGAAGAAATAATAATATTATTATTATTTTCTTTCTTCTCTATAAAGAGAGCCTATATATAATATAAATTAATATATTTTATAAAGGAGGAGAAGAGAAAATTATTTATATTATTATTTTTTATAGAGAATCTAACTTCTTCTTTATCTTTAATAATTAATTTATTACTTTTTATTAGAGGAGGGAGCTCCTAATTTAGAGGGGATAAAAAATTATATAAAAAAAGAGAAAGAGAAGAATTAATTATAAATATAATAATTAATAATTAAAAGAAAATTAAGAGAAGAAAGATAATCTGAAAAATTATTATAGAAGAGAGAATCTATTTAAAGAAAGTTATTATATTTATAATTCTAATTAAGAGACTTTATAAGATAGTAAAGAAATTCTAGTAAATAAAATTATAAAGGGGTGAATAGAGATCTATCTTAAATAAATAAAGATTTATTATAGTAAATAAAAAAAAGAGAATAAAGAATTTATAAGAGTTAAAAAGTATTATTATTAATATATTTATAAGATAAAATAAGTTAGTAAATGAAGTTTAATAGGATATTATAAAATAATAAAATAAATAATATTATAAAAGAAGCTTATAAAAAGTAATTAAAAATTTTAATAAAGAGCCTCTATAGAAGAGTCTAGATAATCTTTAAAAAAGAAAGATAATTTAAGAATTAAATAATTTTATAATAAAGAAATTATTTCTAGAAGATCTATAAAGTAAGTAAAAGAAAGATCTTTTTCTTTATTAAAATTTTTTTCTTATAAAAGAGATTTTATTTATAAAGGTTTTTACTAATTTCTTACTGTAAAAGAGATCTTAGAAAAAGAAATTATTTATTAGAATAAAAAATAAAGAGTTATAAAAGATCTTAAGAAATTAAGACTCTCTAGAGAGGGGGGTAGTTATAAGATATTATAATTAAGATTTATATATAACTACTCTTATAAAGAATAGGCTGATTAGATAATCAATCTATAGAGATAAAAGAGTCTTTATAAAGAATATTTCTAGGATTAGTAAGAATCTTACTTATAAGAATACTCCTATATTTTATCCTCTTATAAATAGTTATCTTACCTATCACATTAGTCATACCCCTAACCCAAGCTGCTATAAGCATCTTACAATAAGTTAAAAGAAGTAGTTTAGATATAGATAGAGTATAATAAATTTTATTATAACTTTTATATTAATATAACTTAAATATTAAAAATTAAATATATATAAATACTAGATTTATTACTTCTCTATTTATATTAAAAAGATTAGAATCCTAAACTGCCTAGGGGAGGCTGGAAAAATTAATAAAAATAATAATTTAAAAGAGGTAATTTAGATATAAATAGAATATAATAAACTTTATTCTATTTTTACTACTAATATAATCTAAATATTAAAAATTAAATATATAAAAATACTAGATTTAGTATTTTTTTATTTATATTAAAAAGATTAGAATCTCAAACTGCCTAAGGGAGGCTGGAAAAACTAGTAAAAATAATAAATTAAAAAAGATAGTTTAAATATAAATAGAGTATAATAAACTTTATTCTAACTTTATTACTAGTTTAAATTAAATATTAAAAATTAAATATATATAAATATTAAATTTATTACTTTTCTATTTATATTAAAAAGATTAGAATCCCAAACTACCTAGGGGAGGCTGGAAAAACTGGTAAAAATAATAGATTAAAAGAAATAATTTAAATATAGATAGAATATAATAAACTTTATTCTATTTTTATTATTAATAAAAATTAAATATTAAAAATTAGATATATATAAATACTAAATTTATTATCTCTCTATTTATATTAAAAAAATTAGAATCTCAAACTGCCTAGGGGAGGCTGGAAAATCTAGTAAAAATATTATAAAAAATATATATTTATATAAATAAAATCTTTTTCTTGAATTATTTTCTATTAAAAAATACTAATTAGGCTTAGTACTAATGATTTTTAAATAAAAAATAATTTATAATTCTTTAATATTTAAACTGCTCTAGCAACCCTAAATCTTTATAAAATCCTTTTATAAAAACTACATCAAGATGCCAGAAATTTTCTCTTTCTAATGATATAGGAATATCTATAATTAGTCTATATTGAGTGGTGAGTGTGAATGTGCAAAATATCTAATAGAATACCTAGATTAGACTAATCTACCAGTATCCCATAACAAGTAATTAATGAAGAAGTTACTAACTATTTTAAATTATATAGACTACCTCCAGCCATTATCATTAAGTACTCTAAAGGGATAATATTTATAGTTTAATACTTTTACCCACATCTAAATTATAAGACTTAAGTATCTATTAGGGTTTAAACTATATATATCTTCTTAATTAAGAATCTATATATAGGAACTAAGTTTAGAGAAAATCTAAAATATTATATTATATATATAATTAGAACCAGCCATTTTAAGTAGGCCTTTTTAAATAGATTTTTCTTATCTCTATATTGTTATAAAACCCTTCAGGAAACCCTAAGGTTTCTAACCCTGGTTTAATTAAGTGAGTTCTATAGCTAGTTTGATATTCAGATTGAGGGTAAGCTCCCTAAAGCTTCATTACTTAACTTTACTGTAGCATCCTATACTTTAGATAACTCTTAATCTCTAAAGGGCCAGTAAAAGTATATATACTTCTACTATTAGTTATAGTATAGATAAGCTAATCTAGTAAAGTAGCTTCTAATACTAATATAGTAATTAAATTATAACTATAAATTAAATATAAGTAACTAAAATTTATTTATATATAATAATAAGCATTCTTATATATTCCTTAAATTTCTAAATAGCTTGAATAGCTTAAATAGCCTGACTATTTATTAAATAGCTAAATTATTTATAAATAACTCTAACCCAATAGCGTCCCCCCATTAAGCCCCCAATGCACGAAGGGTTTTAATAATAATGAATGCTGATTGGTTAATCTAACCTACTCTAGACCCTCAATGTATCAACTTTCTAACTCTCAGTGATGTATCTATATTATATTCTATCTCTTTTAAATTTACAGAAGTTATAGATCAAAGACTGATCATTTATAGTTTTTAAAATAAAGATTCTATCTTTTAAAATAATAATGTTATCATAGATTGAAGTTAATAAAAAATTTTAAAAGGGTTTTATTGGGGTATGCCAAGGCCTGGTTAGCAGGAGGTCTAAACCTGATTAGGCTGTATTTATATCTGATATCTAAGGCATTAACACCTTAGGGAGGCCTCTAGGGAGGCCTCTAGGCAGACTCTAAGCTAAATATCTCTCTAAGCACCCCCTAAAGTACCCCCTAAAGCAGGCCCAGTGTAAAGTCCAGTAGGAGGATTTTATAATAAAAATAAAAAATATTAAATATTAAAAAGTAGAAATAACAAACATTAAAAATTAGAAATATTTCTAATTAAATAATTAAAAATAATAGATATAAAAAAAAAGTTAAAATAATAAAAATTAAAAAAATATAATAAAAGATATTAAAATAGAATAATAATTAAAATTATAATAAAAAATAGTAATTAAAGTAATAATAAAATTAGAATTAGAGTTAATTATTAAATTTTTATTCTTAAGATTAAAATTAAATAATTACTAATTCTATTAATTACCCTCTAATGGAAGATATCTCTAATATAGCCAATAAAAGACCTAAAAGAGCTTACTTTTACCTCCCTGCTCAGTTACCTGATCAAGAAAGTCAGTTATAGATTATTTATCATCAAGATATATAGAATAGATAAGAATATATCTTTTATAAGGAGTACCTTACTTAATAACCTATAACTAGATTATATACCCTACCATATATTCTTACTATACAGCTTAAATTCTTAATATCTATAGACTATAGAGTATCTGTACTACTATAGAAATTAAGCTTCTCTAGTACTTATAGATCTGGTCCTTTTCCTAATTAAGGCAGATAGCTTGAGGTATCCTATAGCTAAAGCAGGCTGTAAATAGTATATAGATAATATAGCAGTAGATCTGGTTTATTTACTTTCATACCTTTATACTCTCTAACTTATAGCAATAATAGAGTTTATAATTAAAGTTTTAGTTAGTAATGATATAAATATAATATTAATTCTATTAGTATTAGGCCTTACACTTACCCATCTCAATATTAAAGCCCCTGATGGTGACTACAGCCTATAGGTGGACCACTTCTATAATATAGCTGGATGGGGGTATAATATAAAATACTTAAAAGGTAATAGATATGCTACATAATAAACTATACTCTAACTAGTTAAAACTTATAAATTCTATAGTCCCTATTAGATTCATAGACATCTCTCAACTCTCCCAATCTAGATAAGATACTCTATAATTTAGAAGGTGTGCATCCTCTTTATATCTAGAAGAATTATTTAAGTAGTATATATCCCCTTCACACCTAGGAGAATCTATAGAGAGAGAAGATATAGAGGGAGAAGAAGCACTAGATAAAGATAGAAAGACTTCTTAATCTAGATAATATCTATTATAGACAGCTTTTAAAGTGTTCTTATCCTTATATTCTAATAGAAGAAAATTATTTATCAACTTATTAAGATACTAATCTAAAATCACTCATTAACAATCTAATATATTTCCTACTACTATATATTAATATATCTAGAGGTCTATAGTCTCCTCTATATACTTCTTAAATTAGATAATAATAGCTTTACTTTCCTCTTTATTATAACCTACATGCCTACTCTCCTAAATATATTTCAATAAGAACTGGGGTGTTTCCATATAAATTATATATTAGATATTAGAAATATTAATCTCTATATTAAGAATACTAGTTGTAGTAATCATATTTATAGAGCTATTTTAGAACTACTAGAATATATTAATCTTATTAATTACTTTACTTATATAAATATTATACTATAAAATATATATAATAGCAGTCACTTCTCTAATAATCTTAATATATATAATGACCTACCCAGACTATATGGACTGTAGATACTATAGATACTAAAAGAGAAAGGATTATATTATCTCTATCTATAATTATTAGTATGGCCCTGATTATGTAGTATCTGGCAAGATAAATTACTAGATCTAATATATAATATTAGTCTAACTAGTAGGTATATAGAGTAAGATAATTTTATTCTAGCAGTAATAAATCTATTAATAGAAAATTAATTCTATAGTAAGTAGTAAGGTTATAGTAAGGAATACTAGTTATATTTTAATATATACTAGATAATTTAATTATGCTATCTAGAGCTGGAATCCCTTTTAATTATTAAAAATAATATAATATTTATTAATTATAATACAGTTGAGCTGCTTGAGCTATTATTAATAGTTTAAAAAGATTATAAAATTACTGATAAGGGCCAACTCAAGTATTATTAATATAATAGATATCTTATCTAGAAGGTATTAACTTTCTTAGATTATAGAGGAAATCCCCACTTATCTATATTATATATATAAATCCTACTGGAGTAAGATTAAGAGTATGACCACCACTATGGTGCCATTCAGGATAATAAAAGTAAATAATATAAATAATAGGCTCTTCCCCCCTCTAGTAGATAGAATAGTAATCACCAGGCTCTCCCCATTCTATATAATATATAGGATCAGAGCCTGGCCACATTATAACTATATATATAAGGACCATATTATATACTATATAGCTATCTTAATATATATAATTTATAGCTATTATCACTACTATTATTAACTTTACTCCATTTCAGCCTCCCATAGTATATATATATATAAACTAACACTACTTACTAGTAATAATATCTAAATGGTGGATGCAAAGTCTAAAAATCAGTATTAATCTATATTAGAGGTATAAAACTTTATTTATCATATTATTATTATCCTCTCAGTCTTACTAACCTTCTAGCTATATACCAGCCCTACTAGATATAGGCTATATCTAGCCTATTCATCTATAATATTATTAAAATCATTATCTGGATTTTCATCTACTATAATAATTATATTAATATTACCCTGTTCATCCTTATAATATTATATAAAGATACTCAATTAGTAAAGAAAGCAGCAGCTAATAGCTATAGTAATATTTTAATACTTAATAATTATTAAGAAATTTCTTAAATAAGTCTAACTCTTATATTTTAAGACCTCCTGCAGGCATTTAGATGACTAGAAGTAATAATTATCTATATTTAGTCTCTATAGCTGTAAGCTCCACCACTACTAGAATAGGAGGTAAAAAGGGGAGGAGAGAAAATCTTATTTATTAGATTAGATATTTTACACTATTAACTGGTGGATAAAGGACTCTATTAATTAGAGATATTAAATAAGAAGCCTCCTCACCTTATAGAAAAGATAATAATAAATAACTTTTATATTATTAATAATATAAAACCCCTTATAATATACTATAATCAAAACTATTATACTATCTTTAATAAAGATATTATAGTATAAATTAGTCTTAGTATTTTATAGTTAGATACTCAAGAGCTCTGGAATATAGATAGGCATTCTAGTAAAGAGATAAATATTAATAGTTAATTTCTTCTTAAACTTAGCTATCAACTTTAGATACTTCTTAATCTTAAATAGACTTTAAAACCTCTAAAATAAAAAGTACCCTTAAAGTATTAATTTAATCTAAACCTAATTAATTATCTACTAGTGCCTTATAACCAGCCACACTATATATAAATCCTATAGAAAGCTCCACCCAGGGGTGCTCTGTATAGAATTATTATATAAATTTTTTTAGGGGATTACCAGCTACTAAGTAATACTTTAATTTAATAGAGACTATAAGAGCTCCTATATTATATAGATTATACTATATATAAATCCTTAAAAGTTATTTATAGTAAACTAGAGATCCTAGTATAGTAAATAATTAAGACTTATTTATATTATATATTCTTCTTAAATAATATTATAGTGCACCTTGAGTCTATATATCTATTAATCTAGTAGAGTCTATATAGGACTGTGGGTGCTATAGATTATAAAGCTCTCTACTATAAGCTTTAAATACTATTAAAATAGTTTATAAGATATATAGAGGCAATCTAAATACATTATAAATTTAAGATTATCACTATCTAGACTGGAGGTGGGTAAGAAGGAGGGGTAGACTTTTAGACTCTAATAATTATTAATAAAATTCTTTTTTTAAATATTATATAGCTGATTATTAGTACTAGTCAATACTTACTCTATACTAAGGGAGTCTCTCTTCTAGATATAAATAATCTTTATAAGATTAATATCCATCTATAATATCTTCTAGATTAGGAGAAATTATATAATCTTAATAATCTAAAAGAGTATCAGTAGGTAGTTATATAGATTAAGTTATTTAATCTTTTTATATTTAAATATGGCTATAGTATAGATCAGCAGGCTTTTATATTTATAAATTTAATAGTATTAATTTAATAGCTTAATATAGAATTCCAAGTAGGTCTATTCTAGATCTATTAAAAGTTACTAGTCTAGATCTTCCAATAATAAAGTATCACTCTAGACTAAATTAGAGAGGATATTAGAACTATTACTATATAAATTAGACTTAATCTATAGTTTCTAGGGTAGTTTATTTAGAGTGAAGAAAATACTAATAAAAATACTCTATACTAACTACTATAGCTGCTGCAACTTTCTCTACTATTATAATATTATAGGAATAATCAGCAGCTTTCTATACTATATCTATATATAGTAGATGCATGCTAGAATAGTAACTATCTACTATTAAATATTAATATACTACTAAATGGCATGCTTATCTATATAGATCTATAGAAGTTAATATAGGATTTATTTCTTCTCTATCTAGTAGACTTTTATATAGATACTCCCTCTATACTTCTTAATATATTATTGATTCTTCTATACTAGAATTTAAATAATATTCTAGATTACTAATATTATCTATTTAATAAGGTTAGGATCATCACCCTCTAATATATACTTTAAATTTAGAATATTCTATATATATACCCCCTCTAGATATATTATTTATTATATTATTTAAAATTATAAATTCCTATTATGGATACTATCTATAGTAATTATAGTTTTAGCTTTAGTCTACTTTATTAACTTAAATATAGCTATTATATTATTAATAATAGCTTCAATAGATGCACCTGTATTACTGGTATTTATTAAGGTTAGATCTAAGGACTAAATATAGATATAATAGGAATCTTTATCTACTAGAAAAAGTTGCTACTAGAAGACTAGATACTATAATTATTAGAGAACTTCTTAATATTACCTTTAAATCATCTATTAATATTACCTGAGCTGGTACTCTTAGAACTAATTATAGATATCACACTAGTGGTTCTATATAGATTTTAAGATAAATATAATATATTAATATTACTCTAGAGCTTGCTGGTACTATATCTTATTCAAGTAGATTTAGAGGATAGGGAATGGGTTCTAAATAATATAAGAGATATTAATATCAGCTAGCTTAGGAAGTAGCTGAGAAATTATATCTTTAATAAATATAATATCCTGCTGGCCAAGAAAGTACTTATTTTTTAAATATTAAACAATCTCTTTAGACCACACACCATGCCAGTAGTCACAGCAAATTAGAATCTGAAGATTAAGAAGGATCTTAAAGATTTGGGTGGCAGATAGAGCTATGGATACCAGATGAGGTCAAGAAGTAGATAGATATAAAAGAGATAGATAAATATATAATGATTAAAGAGAGATGTAAGAAAGATATATAATAGTAGAAGATATTAGAAGAATTATATTTATAATTTTTAATAGAAAAGATTTCTCTGCTGAGATAACTTTCACCCCTAATATTTACTTTTTACTATAATTAAAGATAATTAATTACTAATCTATACTATAATCTAGTTCTTATATTTCCTTTTTCACCAGCAGCATTATCACCATAATAGATAATATTTTTAATTTCAGGGAATCTAATAGTACTAGTATAATAAATTATCTAGATTAATCCATTCTATATTTCTTCTCCTCAGTCTTATAGATTGAGGGGAGAGACTAGATCTAATTAGATATATATATTCTACTAGCTATTATATTTTCTTTAATCTTTCTTACTATAATTTTATCAGATTAAATATATATATTTTCACATTCTTAGTATTATAGTAATAATAAAATATATAAGTTAAGATAATGAGCATTTTACACCCCATTTAAGGTGATTAGGGCATGTAGGGTTTATAGATAATCTAGATACTACTAATCCTTAATCTTATTTCCTCTTAATAAGCTGAAGTGGTGCCTGCAGCAAGACTAGGAGATAAATCATAATATACTCTACTATAGGTATTGGTGGAGCCATTACATATATAGAATGCATATATAATATAAAACACTATATTATTATAATTTGACTCTTTCTTTACTACATTAGTAGAATTCTAGTGGAATTCATGATCTTGATAGAAAGGGTCTTACTAATTAGTTAATTATATTATATCTACATACCCAGCTTGAGCCTGGACACTCTTTATAGCTAGTATAGTATAAAAACAGCTCTAGTTATATTATATCTAAAACTAAATAATTTAATATTAAATCTAAACTCTACTAATCCCCTCTCTCTTATAGATGTTACTAAGTATAATATTAGATATTACTTTCTACCTCCCCCCTCATTTCTCCCCCCACCATCAGCAAAATGGGCTTAAAATGTAAGATAAGATTAAAATTAATTTAAAAATTTATAAAATAAATTTTATTAACTCCTCTAAAGCCTCTATATCTAGAATTTGACTTCAGTAAATCCATCTTTAATTAATACTAGAATCCTTTTACTAGACAACATTTAATATATATATATTTCATCTACTATTTATTATCATCCTTATTAAATTAATTAAGACTACTAATTTTTTTTATTATTTACTTCCTACCCTCTATAGGAATCAGAATGAGATATAACCCTTTAATTTAGTATTATCTCTAATTAAGAGGAATGATGGTTAATTTAATATAGATATTTAAATATTAATTTAATAGTAAATAATTAGTATTTCTCTCTATCTATTCTCCTCTAAATCCTTAATATAATTAATAATATATATCTTAAGTCCTCTCCCTCTCTTTTAATTCTTAACTACTATATCTACACTATATACTGCATTATACCTACTATAGAAAATATTTTTTATATAGGAGGAAAATAGTCCCTGTACTTTAATTAGTCTCATCTATAGAGAAATAGATTAATAAGCCTGGAGAGGTATCTATATTATAATATCTTAATAGATCTGGTGCTTTACTTAATCAGTATTATAAAAAATTATCTAATTTATAGTAGCTTAATTCTCAGGCTTCTTTAGAAAGTACTAAATTATAATAAAAGCCATCTAGATGGCTAAATAGATTAGATATTAAAAAATTTCTATAGAGATGATGGGGAAGGTAATTATTTATAGACTATATTTAACTATAAGAATTAAGGAGGCTATATAGTAGGAGGAGAACAGCTTCTAGCCACTCTTCTTACTTATACTTCAAAGGTCTAGCCCTACTATATAAATAATCTTCTTATATAATAACTAGTAGGCCTTCATCAGCCACATCTCTTCTATTAAATAATAGTCTACAACCCTATATTTCTTAAAGAGCTTATAGCTAACTATAGTATGCACCACCTTATTTACACTAGAATCTCTCTATATTACTTTATTTATAGTATTAACAATACAGTTAATGTAGAGCTTGGTTAGGTCAGCTATAATTAGAAATACTTAGTTATTAAGTAATATTAGGGGCTTCCAGTAACTCCCCTATTATAGATAGAGTGTCTTTATAGTATATAGATTAATTATAGTAGATATGATTTATACTAGATTAGATCAGCAGGGAGATGTTAGCTCAGCTGTAGAAGAAACTTATATTAGAATTAATTTATAGATAATGACTATAGAATCTATAGATTGACTTAAGGCATGCCTAATCTTATATTAGATCCAGCCTATGCAAGGAGCTCAATCTCCCTCACCCCTATAAGGACTTGGTTGGAGTTAGTATATTTAATCTGGATCTTGATTTAGATGCAGTACTTCTTAGACAGATTAGCAGCAGTTTTAGTATAGTACTTAGAGGGCTTAGGGAAATTAGGGGTCAGAGAGGTGGTAGTGATGGTAGTATATTTTTATAGCCTTAAATTAATTAATATTAAGAAGGTTACTTGCTTAGTCTCAGCCCTTAGGATGGGGGTCTCTAGAAAGGTTTATTATTAATTAATAGATATTCAGAGTGATATCACCTACTTTATACCTCACTCTAGAATGATTATTATATCTAAGCTCTATTAATTAGATGTTAGGGGTTTTATCACCTGAACCCTCTCTATTAGTAAGGTGGTGATTGAGGTTAATATATGATCTATCTATTAATAGACTAGTAGATAGAGTTACTTGCATACTTTCTAATTCTAAAAGATATTCTCTTTTCCCATTACTACTAGCTTATTATTAAACTTAATCTATGATTAGTTTAGCTACTTTGCAATCATATAGTAATAACCCTCCTTCAAGGAGCTTCTATTATAAAGAATAATAGTATGCAGGTGATACATCTCTAGGAAGATGTCCTTATTAAGATAAGAGAGTCTAATAATTAGATACCAGTAAAACTATAATAAGATCTTATTCTTCTTCCCCTAGGGTGTCACCTGATTGACCTGAATAAATAGAATTCTTAAACAGATAATTAGAGTAATTACTATATTAAAGACCTTACCATTATATATACTACAGTCCCTCTCCAACTCTACAGTATGCAGCACCTCCACTAGTCTGTCTATAATATCTAGAACTTGCTTGGGTTGAGGGGGCGGGCTGATTATTAGAAGTAAATAGGTGAAAGTCTCTATAAAGACCCTATTCAACAGGGGGTGGTGGGACACATATGCATCCCAGATAGGGTCATACTAGTGCTCATATTAAAAAAAGTAGGGTTAACATATGGTCTAGATATTTTTAATATATGGTCCTTACCCACCCCCAGCATCTAATTAACTTGAAAATTTAACATTATATTAAGATTATAGTTAAATATATCTGATTTTAATTTTAAAGTAAGATAACTTAAATTGCATGTATAAAGGAGCTGTAAAGATAATTATATTTTTAAAAAGTTTTACTTAGAGTAACTACAGTATCAGCTATAGGGTTAGTTATTATATAAGATTTAGGGGTTTAGTTATTATTATTATAAGTTTACTACTAGTAAGATGATTAGATCTTATATATTATCTAATAATAGAATTAAAGCTGTTTAAAAAGATATCTATATTATAGATTATTATCTACCATCAGTATTAGTATGGTGTTTAATTTATAGAGATAGAGTAATATTTAAAGCTGCAGTACTAGCTTCTATATAATATTACTTATTAGACTATATAAAGAATCCAGTAATAGAAGGATATTAAGTAGGATAGTTAAGCTATTTATATTTTTTATATATTAGATATATTACTATCTATTATCTTATATTATAAGAATAGTTTATTATACTGCTGGGATTATTAATATATATTTATTAGCACTACTATAAAGTCTATATACAAGCACTAGTGGACTGTATATTAATAATTTTAATAGAATTGAGCTGGGCCTATTTAAGAAATAGATTAGATTTAGAAAGTACTTAAGCTATAGCAGTTATTCTATTCTATAATATAATAGTAAGTATTTCTCACCTGGAAGGGCTTCTATTATATTTATATCTAATTTAAGGATCCTTTACCTCCTATTATATTTATAATTACTAATTAAATAAATTAGTCTATAAATAAGCTGCTGGCATCTATTAAAGTAGTAGAGAAAGCTTATATCTAAGTATAGATGATAGAAGTAGATGACCTCTATAATATTAATTTATAGCTGCAGATAATATAATAGATGAAGTACTTATAGTAGGTATATTATTAAAATTTACTAGATATAGTAACTGCATCTAATTTTAAAATAACTAACTCTATTAAATACATAGTCTATATTATCTGAGACATAGGGTTGCAGTTAATATAGTAGAGTTAGTAGATTATATAGTACTATAGGTCTAGTATCTATATAGAGGCTATATAGATTAAGCTGGGTTAGATATTATATATACTACTATAGATATACATGCATGTAGATAATATCTAAAAGTATATTAAGTTATAGTAGTAAGTCCTAGCATTTATTACTTATAGTTAGGCTGGATAACTATAATATAAGAAAGGTATAGTGTATAGTATAATCCCTTATTAGTATAAGAAATAGTAGTAGTTATAATAATTAATATAGAATATTATATCTCTTACTGTAATACTTTTTAATATTTTATTTAATTCCAGTTTCTAGATAATGACAGCTATTAAATAAATATACTTAGAGTTTTATATTAAGCTGCTGAATTAATACTATTATATATATAAGTATGAGAGTATGCTGGTATATATAATAGTAGTATAGAATTAGAGTACTATATAATAATATAATATAGAGAACTATCTTCCTATTTTATCCTATATAATTAAGATAGCATGATTTTTTATTATATAGAAAGTATTATAGATGGACCTCTAATCTTAGAAGATTATTTAGCTATAGAAGGTCTAATTTACTTCTATATAATAAGTGCTGACAAGCATAGAGAAGGGGTTATATAATATAAAGAATAAAGAATATGATAGTATATTTATTACTGATTAACTTACTCTCTACTATATACTATTATTTTCTATAATATTCTCTATATAGAGTTCTAACCCCACCCCCATTATTATATAGTACATGACATGTAAGCTATTTTAGATGTATATAGAGTAGATAGTATAATAATTTATAATCTATAGAATCTATAGATCTATGTAGATATTACTAGACTAATAAATATATAGATTTAAGGTATATTATTATATTACTACCTCTAGCTATATAATATAGATAGGGTAGGAGTAGTTACTATATAAGTAGAATTAATTTAATATAAGCTAGTTCTAGAACTTTATTTATAGTTTAATAGGGGTGATATAGGTACTGCTGAGGGAGCTATTAGATGCTAATAATTATACTATATGACCTGCTATTCTATAAAAGGGATTATATAATAATTCTATTAAAGATGCCCCTGAATGGAGTTTTTTATATAATTAATAAATTAAATAGCTGGTTAAGGGGTGGACATAGCTAATTAATTAGATGTAGATTAAATTAGAGCTATAATATTATTTTATAATATAAGACTGATGGAATGGTAATAAGATCTGATAATATTATAAGAGTATTATCTAATTTAAAGAGAAACTAATTATTATTATATATTTAATTACTGGTGCCTCTATACACATCTCTAAATTATTAAATATTTAGCATGTTAACATACCAACTAATTATTAGTAAAATATATTTATTAAGGATGGTATGATGATGGTGGTAATAGTATATTATAAGGGGTTTTATATATAGAATAATATTAAGATTATCTACTGATATCTGCCCTAGGAGGTGGGGAGCTTGATGATATATTATTTATAATTAATACTATTATTTATCTAATAATTTAAAATAATTAATTCCCCATCCCTCTCCATCCTATTATATAATTTTTATTTATATATAATTATAGGTAATATCTATATCCCCTCTAACTTAAGTAGGTTATTATTTTTATCTATAAATAGATCTTATAACTTATTTATAGATAAAAATAAGGGTGCTTCCCCCCTACTATTAGGTATCTAAATATTATTAGATTACTTTTATAGTAGGCTATTATTTTTATCTATAAATAGATTCTATAATTTATTTATAAATAAAAATAAGGGCGCTCCCCCTCTATTATTAGATATCTAGATATCATCCAGCTGCCTATTATTATTATTATTTATAGATAAATTCTGTAATTTATTTATAGATAAAAATCTAGATGCCCAGCATGTCCTCATTTCTGGTAATAATATAAGAATTAGAGTTAGGGTTAGAATTAAAGTAGACCCCAGCCTATTTATTTAGGGGTCTAACCCCAGTACTAGATGATTATAGTTATTAGAGTAGTTATATAAAATACTAAAATGGGAGAGCACTATCTAGCTGTAGATAGTATTAATAATTATCAATTATTAGAATATTATTATAGATATTAACTGATAATTTTTATAGCTATTTAGTATGTTTCTGAATAATGTATAGGTAGAATATAAATAGGAATAGTAGGCTATAAAGGCTGGAGGGGAGGAGAATAATTAGATTAATGTTATTATTAATAAGCAGGCAGGATATAGCCCCTATATTATAGATATGATTTATAGATGTAAAATAATAAAGGTATCTAGCATTATAGTATATTAATAATTAAAGTTCTAGTAGTTTAGTATAAATTGATATTAATTTATTAGGTTTATATCTAATATAGCTCCATTTATATTAGGTAAGTATATATGTATCCTATAGAAGAAGGTGGCTACTATCTAGTAGGTGTAGTATTAGCAGCAGCTGTAGGTTATAAATATGATATAGATATTATAGTAGATAACTAGTCAGGCTGACATCTAGTTCTAGGGTATACAGGCACCTGCTATATAGGTTATTTAGGATGATATTAGTCCTATGGTGGCTGTAATATTTATTAGAGGTGGGAAGAGTATATTATTTATATTACTAATATAGATTAGTGGGGGCACTACAGTAATAGTAATACCATTAATTTTATTATATTAGAATTTATATTATTAATGCCAGGTATTTAGGATTACTTATATAATATAGAAGAGCTGATAGCTGGCTGATACTATATTAATTATATTAATTATATCTAAATCTATTATTAGTAATAATTTCTAGATATTTTTAAATTGATAGTAGTGGCTCCAGCAGTTGGATTAGATTATTATTAATAAATATTATATTATTTTAAATGATTAGACTGATTTTTAACCTACTATGGCATGACTTAGTGAGCTGGTGTAGGTAGAAATCTAGATAATATTATTAATAACTATATTATCCCTTATATTGGAATCCTGGCTATAGAAGTGGATTTATTATTCTATTAATATAGTATACATGTTCTATACATACACCAGCTAGAGGAATGTAGTATATTATATATAGTGGTCTTTTATACCTCTCTATATAGGATAGGGACTTATAGTATAAATTATATAGATAAGTATCATCTAATTTATTTAGATCTATATTTAATAGGCTGGGGTGGGTTAGGTAATTATATATAAGTAAATTCAGGGCCAGGTCTAGACTATAATATAGGAATTAAAGTATAAGGCATATTATAATAATATTAAGGATTAGATGAGAGTATTATAGTAATTTATATATAGCACTATATAGATAATTATAGTTACTAGTATATTAGATATAGAGGTTAATATCCCCAATATTTAAAATATTATTTATATAGGGATGCCCTGAATATTATTAAATTATATTTAGAAGAGTGGCTGGATGGGGTGGAATAGGCAGACTAGTAAAATAATTATTATTTAGCTAGTAGAGTAGGAGATATTTAGAGTATAAATAAGTAGAATCCCCCCTGTAGAGATTATATATATATAGATATATTTAATAGTGGTCTCTAGGGTGGGGTATTAATAATATATATTAGATGGATATTTAGATGGAGTGGTAGATAGATATAAATAATAGAATTATTAGAATGTAGATGTCCAGGAGTAGCTGTATAATAGATATAATAATTAGGATTAAATAGTCTTAAACTCTTATTCCCCCTCTATATATTATTTATTATCTATATTATCTATATTACCTGCATGCCATGCATCTCATGCATTCTATATATTCTATCTATTTATCACCAACTATCTCCCACCCTGGTATGATCAGGTGGCTATTTAATATTATATATAGGTGATGTAGGCTGAGTAAGATATAGAGATGGCTGAATAAATGATCTGTTAGTAGCAGGATTAATGTTATATATATACTATAGGGGGGTGAGAGGATGACTATAAGTTATATTATTATTTCTATAAGTAGAGTTAGGTTGCCTGGTAGTAAATGATCTGGATATAATAGTAGATTTAATATATTTAATATAATAATTATTTCTAATATAGCATGCTCTAGACCATATATTATAGATAGTAGGGGTAGTCATATATATATTATAGGATATTATTAGGTATAATTAGGTAGATATTATATAGCCCTTAGAATCTAGAGGTGGAAGCTGTATAGTAAGCCTATTCAACAGGGGGTGGTGGGACACATATGCATCCCAGATAGGGTCACACTAGTGCCCATATTAAAAAAAGTAGGGTTAACATATGGTCCAGATATTTTCAATATATGGTCCTCACCCGCCCCCAGCATCTAATTAACTTGAAAATTTGACATTATATTAAGATTATAGTTAAATATATCTGATTTTAATTTTAAAGCAAGATAACTTAAATTGCATGTATAAAGGAGCTATAAAGATAATTATATTTTTAAAAAGTTTTACTTGGGGTAACTATAGTACCAGCTGTAGGATTAATTATTATATAAGATTTAGAAGTTTAGTTATTATTATTATAAGTTTACTACTAGTAAGATGATTAGATCTTATATATTATCTAATAATGGAATTAGAGCTATTTAAAAAGATATCTATATTATAGATTATTATCTGCTGCTAGTGTTAGTATGGTGTTTAATCTATAGAGGTGGAGTAATACTTAAAGCTGCAGTACTAACTTCTATATAATATTACTTACTAGATTATATAAAGAATCCAGCAGTGAAAGAATATTAAGTAGAATAGTCAAGCTATCTATATTCCTTATATACTAGATATATTACTGCTTATTATCCTATATTATGAGAATGGCTTATTATATTATTAAGATTATTAATATATATTTATTAGCACCACCATGAAGACTATATATAAGTACTGGTAGACTATATATTAATAGTTTTAATAGAACTAAGCTGGGCCTATTTAAGAGGCAGATTAGGCTTAGAAAGTATTTAAGCTATAGTAGTTATTCTATCCTATAGTATAATAGTAAGTATTTTCCATCTGGAAGGGCTCCTATTATATCTATATCTAATCTAAGGACCCTCCACCCCCCACTATATCTATAGTCATTGACTAGATAAATTAGTCTATAGATGAGCTGCTGGCATTTATTAAAGTAGTAGAGAAAGCTCATATCTAAATATAGATGATGAAAGTAGATAACCTCCATAATGCCAATCTATAATTATAGATGATATGGTGGGTAGAGTACTTATAACAGGTGTACTGTTAGGATCTACTAGATATGGTGGCTGCACCTAACCCTAAGATGACTGATCTCATCAAGCACACAATCCACATCATCTAGGATATAGTATTGCAGCTGGTGTAGTGGAGTCAGCAGATTATACAGTACTGCAGATCCAGCATCTGTATAGAGGTTATATAGACCAAGCTGGGCCAGATGTCATATACACTACTGCAGGCATACATACATGTAGATAATATCTAGAAGTATATTAAGTTATGATAGTAAGTCCTGATATTCATTACCTACAGTCAGGCCAGATGGCTATAGTATAAGAAAGATATGATGTATGGCATGACCCCCCACTAGTATAAGAAATAACAGCAGTTATAATAGTTAGTGTAGGACACTATATTCTCTACTGTAATACCTTCTAATACCCCATCTGATTTTAGTTCCTGGGTGATAATAGCTATTGAATAGGCATGCTTAAAATTTTATATTGAGCTGCTAAATCAATACCACTATATATATAAGTATAAGAGTGTGCTGGTATATATAATGGTGGTATAGGATTAGGGTATTATATAATAGTATAATATAGAGAACTACCCTCCCATTTTATTCTATATAATTAAGGTAGTATAATTTTTTATTATATAGAAAGCATTATAGATAGACCCCCAACTCTAGGAGATTATTTAGTTATAGGAGGTTTAATCTACTCCTATATAGTAGGTGCTAACAAGCACAGAGAAGAGATTATATAATATAGAGGATAAAGAATATAATAGTATATTTATTACTAGCTGACTTACTTTTTATTATATATTATTATCTTCTATAACATCCCCTATATAGAGTCCTAACCCCACCTCTATTATTATATAGTGTATAATGCACAAGCTGTTTTAGATATATATAGAGTGGATAATATGGTAATTTATAATCTATAGAATTCATAAACCTATGTAGATATTACTAGATTAGTAAATATATAGACTTAAGGTATATTACCACACCATCATTCCTGATTATATAATATAGATGGGGCAGGAGTGGTTGCTGTATAAGTAGAACTAGTTTAGTATAAGCTAGTTTTAGAACTTTATTTATAGCTTAATGAAGGTAATATAGGTGCTGCTGAGGGAGCTATTAGATATTAATAATCCTATAGTATAGCCTGCCATCCCATAGAAGGGATTATATAATGATCCTACTAAAGATGCCCCTGGATGGAGTTTTTTATATGATTAATAGATAAAGTGGCTGATGAAGGGGCAGATATAACTAATTAACTAGATATAGACTAAACTAGAGCTGCAATATTACTTTATAATATAGGGCTGGTAGAATGGTAATAAGATTTAATAGTATTATAAGGATGTTATCTAATTTAAGAAGAAACTAGCTATTATTATATATTTAACTGCTGGTGTCCCTATATATATCCCTAAGTTATTAAATATTTAGTATGTCAACATGCCAACCAACTACTAGTAAAATATATTTATTAAGAATAGTATAATGGTGGTGGTAATTACATACTATAAGGGGTTTTATATCTAGAATGATGTTAAGATTATCTACTAATATCTACTTCAGGAGGTGGGGAGCTTAATAATATATTATTTATAATTAATACTATTATTTATTTAATAGCTTGAGATGGCTGGTCCCCTATCCCTCCCCACCCTATTATATAATTTTTATCTATATATAACTATAGATGATGTCTATATTCTCTCTAATTTAGATGAGTTATTATTTTTATCTATAAATAGATCCTATAACTTATTTATAAATAAAAATAAGGGCACTCCCCCCCTGCTATTAGGTATCTAGATATTATTAGGCTACTCTTATAATAGGCTATTATTTTTATCTATAAATAGATTCTATAACTTATTTATAGATAAAAATAAGGGTGCTCCCCCCCTACTATCAGGCATCTAGATATTATCTAACTATCTATTATTATTATCATCTATAGATGGATTCTATAACTTATTTATAGATGAAAATTTAGGTGCCTAGTACATCCTCATTTCTAGTGGTGATATGAAGGTTGGGGTTGGGGTTAGGGTTAGGGTTAGGATGGACCCCAGTCCATTTATATAGGGGCCCAACCCCAGCACTAGATAATTATAGTTATCAGAATGATTATATAAGATGCTGAAATAGGAGAGCACTATCTAGCTATAGATAGTATTAATAATTACTAGCTATTAGAATATTACTATAGATATTAGCTAGTAATTTTTATAGCTATCTAGTATATTCCTAAATAATATATAGATAAAATACAAGCAGGAATAGCAGGCTATAGAGGTTAAAGAGGAGAAAGATAATTAGATTAATATTATTACTAATAAGTAGGCAGGACATAGTCTCTATATTATAGATATAATTTATAGATATAAGGTGATAGAGGTATCTGACACTACTATACATTAATAATTAAAGTTCTAATAGTTAAGTATAGATTAGCATTAGTTTATCAGATTTATATTCAGTACAGCCCTATTTATATTAGACAAGTATATATATACCCTATAGAAGGAGGTGGCTGCCATCCAGCAGATACAGTACTAATAGTAGCTATAGACTATGAATATAATGTAGGCACTATAGTAGATAACTAATTAGACCAATATCCAGTTCTAGAGTATACAGGCGCCTGCCATGCAGGTTATTTAGAATAGTATCAGCCCTATAGTAGCTATAATACCTATAGGGGGTGGGAAGAGTATATTATTTATATTATTAATATAAGCTGGTGGGGGCATCATAATAGTGATAGTACTATTAATTTTACTGTACTAGGATTTATACTATTAATACTAGATATTTAAGATCACTTATATAGTATAGGAGAGCTGACAGCCCATTAATATTATATTAATTATATTGGTCACACCTAAATCTATCATTAGTGATGATTTCTAAATATTTTTAAATTGGCAGTGGTGGCTCCAGCAGTTGAATTAGATTATAATTAATAAATATTATATTATTTTAAATAATTAGACTGATTTTTAATCTATTATGGTGTGGCTCAGCAAGCTGGTGTAGGTAGAAATCTAGATGATATTATTAATAACTATATTACCCTCTATATTAGAATCCTAGCTATAGAAGTAGATTTATTATCCTACTAATACTATATATATGTTCTATATATATATCAGCCAGGAGAATATAGTATATCATATATAGTAGCCCCTTATACCCCTCTATATAGGATAGAGATCTATAGTATGGATTATATAGGCAAGCATTATCTGATTTATCTAGATCCATATTTAATAGGCTAGGGTGGGTTAGGTGGTTGTATATAGATAAATCTAGGACCAGATCCAGGCTATGATGTGGGAATTAAGGTGTGAGGTGTATTATAGTAATATTAAGAATTAGATAGGAGTATTATAGTAATTTGTATATAATATTATATAGATGATTATAGTCATTAATATATTAGGCATGAGGATTAATATCCCTAACATTTAGAGTATTATCTATATAGGGATGCCCCAGATGTTGTTGAATTATATCTAGAAAAGTGGCTAGGTAAGGTGGGATGGGTAGGCTAGTAAGATAATCATTATCTAGCTAATAGAGTGGGAGATACTTAAGGTATGGATGGATGGGATCCTTTCTATAGAGATTATATATGTATAGGCATATTTAGTAGTAGTCCTTAGAATAAGGTGTTGATGATATATATTAGATGGATATTTAGATGGGGTGGTGGATGAATACAAGCAATAGTACTATCAGGATGTGGATGTCTAAGAGTAGTTATATAATAGATGTAATAATCTAGATTAAATGATCCTAAACTCCTATTTCCCCTCTATATACTATTTATAGCCCACATTATCTATATCATCTACATGCCATGCATTCTATATATTCTATATATCTCATCCATCCATCACCAACCACCCCCTGCCCCAGTATGATTAGGTGGCTGTTTAATATCATGTATGAGTGATGTAGGCTAGGTGAGATATAGAAATGACTAAACAGGTGGCCTGTCAGTAGCAGGATTGATATTATATATATGTTATGGGGGGGTAGAAGGATGACTATAAATTATACTATTATTCCTACAAGCAGAGCCAGATTACTTAGCAGTAGATGATCTAGATGTAGTAATAGATTTAATATATCTAGTATAGTAATTATTTCCAGTGTGGCATGCCCTAGACTATATGTTATAAATAGTAGGGGCAGCTATGTGTATATTATAGGATATTATTAGATATAATTAAGTAGATGTTGTATAGCCTCTGAGGTCTAGAAGTAGAAGCTACATAATAGGCCTAATTAGCAGGATTTTCATACCAGGGTCAGGCCATCTCTATGAATGATGAGGCTATTATTATATAGTGGTTGGGGCAGCCTATTAAGCATCAGGGTTATAATCAGTTATTTAGTATATTTTATTGGTTATGGCAGATATATTAGAGATTAGAATAGAATTAGATTGATTATTTTTCATTATATATTCATTTATATATTAGATATTTATTTTATATATTAGATATTTATTTATATATTTAGTGATTCCCATTATATATTATTCAATCAAACTCATTATTTAGATTAGAAAGAATATATTTATTTAATGAATTATATTAGTTATATCAGTTATATTAATCATATTAATTATATTAATTATAGAGAATATATAGAATATATAGATTATATTAAATATTAATTAGATTTAATATAGTAGATATTTTATTTATAAATATAATATTAAAAAGATAGTATATATTAATATATTTAAATATATATTATATTATATTAATCCAGTATAATATATATTAACATCATTATATATATATATTTATAAAATAAAAGTAATTATATTAAGAAGTAAGCATATTTAAGAGTTAGAATTAAAAGAGATTAAATTAAAGAAATTAAAATTAAAAAAGTAGAATTAAAAGAGTTAGAATTAAAAAAAATAGAATAAAGAGAGATAGAATTAAAGAATTAGAATTATTAATATTAAAGAGTTAGGATTATTAATATTAAAGAGTTAGGATTATTAATATTAAAAAGTTAGGATTATTAATATTAAAGAGTTAGAATTATTAATATTAAAGAGTTAGAATTATTAATATTAAAGAGTTAGGATTATTAGTATTAAAGAGTTAGAATTATTAGTATTAAAGAGTTAGGGTTATTAGTATTAAAGAGTTAGGATTATTAATATTAAAGAGTTAGGATTATTAATATTAAAGAATTAGAATTATTAGAATAAAAAGAGATAGAATAAAGAAGTTAGAATAAAGAAGTTAGAATTAAAAGAGATTTAGATTTAAATTAAAATAAAAAGAGTTAGAAATAAAAGAATAAAAAAAATATAAGTTTAAAATATATAATATATAAAAATTAATAATATTAAATAAAAGAAAGAGAAATATATATATATATATATATTAAATATAGAAAAGATAATATATAATAGATAGTAAAAAAAGAAAGTAATTATATATATTAAAAAAGAAGAATAGAAGGAATTATTAAAGAATTTTATAATATAAATATAATATTTTTAAAGAATAAAGATAATTAATAATAAGAGTTAGGATTAAGATTTAGAGTTAGAATTATTATTAAAAGTTAGTATTAAAATTAAGAGTTAGAATTATTATTAAAAGTTAGAATTATTATTAAAAATCAGAATTGAAATTAAGAATTAGAATTATTAATAAAAGTTAGAATTATTAAAATAAAAGAATTAATATTATTAGTATAATAGAGGTAGGGTTAATAAAATAAGAATTATAAAGATAAAAGAATTAAAATTAGAAATATAAAAGAGGTAGGGTTATAAATATTATATAATTAATAATTTAAAAGATTAAATTTAAGTTAAAATAAAAAATAAAGTAAGAATTAGAATTATTATAATAAAATAGAATAGAAATATAAAAATAAGAAAGAGATATAAAGTAAAAAAGAAAAATAATAAGAATATTATTTAAAAGAGTAAATTTAAATTATTAAAATAAAGAAATGAAAAGGATTAAAAAAGAAATTATAATAATTTAAATTAATCAAATAATAAGATTTAAAATTATCCAGTATAATTTAGAAATATTTTAAAATAAAAGATAGAATTATTATTAAAAGTAAGAAATAAAATTAAGAGTTTGAATTATTAATATAAAAAAGTAAGAATTATAAAATATTATAAAATTAAAATTATAATAATAAAATAGAATAAAAGATCAAAACAATAAAATAAGTTAAAATAGAGAATATAAATTATTAAAGATAAGAAATCAATAGAATTAATATAGTATTTATAATAATTATATAAAGAAAAATAAGATATTAAATTATAAAATAGAAATTAGAATTATTATAAGATAAGAGGTAGGGATATTAGAGTTATAAGATAAGAATTAAAAATATTAATATTATAGAGTAAGGATTAATAATTATAATATATAAGTTAGAATTATAAAATATAAATAAGATTTAAAATAAAGATTATAAATAGAGTTAGGGTAATATAATTAAAATAGAATTAAAATTATAAGGGTTAGGGTTAGGGTTAGGGTTAGGGTTAGGGTTAGGGTTAGGGTTAGGGTTAGGGTTAGGGTTAGGGTTAGGGTTAGGG